>JAOTNS010002291.1:0-31463 GCA_028476615.1 Culter alburnus
GAAAGCAAGCAGAGAGCGCTCCCATTACAGATTTTCATCACATCATTGAGCTCACGGAGAATCTTATTTATCATGTTTACAAAGTTGGTTTATAGTTAATAATTCATAAAATGTGATGAACATAAAAAAAAAGAAAAAAAAAAAAAAGATTTTTGGATTCTGACCAAATTAAAAGGTAGGTAATAATAATACAAATATAAAACATTTATTCTCTGAGTATAAATAGGTGCTATAAAAAGCATTAAAAAGGTGCAATGGAGTATAAAAAGACTATAAAAAAGTGCAATGTTTTCGTCTTACAACAAACTCTCATCAGCCAGTGAACAACGGCCAGACCTTAAAAACTGCACTTTTAGTAATAAACAGTAAAACTACAATATTGTCTTAAGTATGCCTAAATAAAAGTCTTACGATCCAAGTTATAATTGTGGCCCTTCGCGTTTCATTTGGTTAAAATGCGGCCCTCTTGGCCTCTGAACTGAGTACCCCCTGACGTAATGATGTCTCTTACTGAAATATGTAATAAGAAACCATGAAAGATTTATGTTATTAAAGGGGTGATGAACTGAGAATCAAATTTTCCTTGAGCTTTTGACATATAAGAGTCATCATACTTTAAGAACATCCTGTAAGTTTTAAGGCCTGTACACACCGGACGAATATCACGCACGATTATCGCCGACGTTTAAAGGTGGTACAGAGGATGTTTTCGTCGACTGAGTTTTTGAAATGAGCGCATGCGGAAGAACAATCCCCCTCCTTCACAGCTCATTTCAAGTGAACGCCTCCCAAAACTCGGTTTGTTACCACCGGCATTCGCTGTGTTATTAAGCCGGGCACACATTTTACGACTAGCTAAAACATTCTGACTGTGCTCAACATACAGCGATAGTTTCCTGCTCCTGAAGCAGATTTATATTCTTTCACATGGAATTTGAACACCGACGTAATCGCAGACTGAACGCAACTGGCTCTGACTGGACGCGTTTGAGCGCGATCAGTCATAAGTATCAATTTACATTCATAATCGGCCTTACAATCGTTAAGCCGCGCACACACTTAGTGGATTCATTATGTCGGACTCACCGCAGGTAACTCATAATCTGCAGTTGTTACTCCTGTCTCCTGACAGAAACATTGCATGCGCGCCTGTGGAGTGTGGAAAGTTACTGGAGCGCGCAGCCGCGCGTCTCTCACAAGGAACGTCATGGCAGTGATTGAAGCCAGAGGGCCAATCCGCGCACGTCTCTCACAATGCAGTGATTGACAAGCCAGAGGGCCAATCGTTCACGCGATGATCGTGTAACGATTGGCTGATGTTTTTAAGGCCCTACCTCGTGCACAGATGATGTATATTAATAATATTCCTTTCAGTGCACCTAATAAATAGTCTTTTATCACTTAGTAAAGACAGTTTCAAGTAATATTGCAAAAATGTATAAAACAAAACATCCTCTTTACCACCTTTAACGCCTCGTGACTAAACAAAGGCCGCCAATGTGAGTGTGTGCACACCGACGCGAAAAACCGCAGGCGTAAAAGCGTCATTTTTTAAAAAAAAAAAAGCCTCGGGTTCGTTTTTTTAGTTTGACGCGCCACGTTAAAAACCGGCAGACCAATGAGAGTGGTGCTTTTGTTCACGTGACTGGAGATGCTGAAGTTACAGTAAAACACGACTTGGTGGCGCTCAAGCACAAAACGGTCTTGCCGAGCACACATTGATACCAAGACGACGAAGAGGAAGTAAGTAGTCGAGGAAGACCCCTACAAACTATCCCTGCATCTCAAACAGCTCTATATAGTGATGGCGAAATGAAGCTTTGTGAAGCACCGAGGCTTTCCCCTCAAGTGTATCATAAAAAGGTTCATTACTCGAAGCTTTTCAACACAGTGCACACTAACGACATCTTGTGGTCAAAAGGTGGAAAAACTGCCTTTGTGTCCCAGACAACCCAGCTTTTTTTGGACTGTTTCATGTAATAAATCAATTTGTGCTATGAAAAGCATATAAAACAATGTAAATTATTATTATACATAAAAAAAGTCATTCACGTGTCATTTCATTTACACAATTTGAATAAATGAGTCTGAATAAAATTTGGGGGGAGAAATAGGCAAGCTGTGGCATATATTATCAAAATAAATGAATAAATGATTGTCATAGAATGAAGTATGAACTGGGAATAAATACAAACTGAACACATGTAAATATTCATTCGTATTATGGCATATTCTTTTGCTAAAAAGCAAATGACACTTCACATCTGCGCAAGGGTTCATGTTACGAAGCAGTCACGTGGTTGTGTGCGAAAACGAAGCTTCGGACGTCACTGATCACGTGGTTATGGCAAAACGAATCAAGCTCCGATACAGTGCTTCACTGTGAGATGTTTCGTTTTTTTTGATACAAGCTTCGAAGCCTCGGTGTCAAACGTCACATCACTACTATAGCTTCCTAGGTCGTGAATCAGTATACAGTGTAAATGAATGTGGCCGACTCCCTGATCAGTGCCCTGACTAGTGAACTAGGGAACTGATTGAGATGCATGCTATGGGTGCTGCTCTGCCACTTCTTGGCCACACCAATAGATGTGTATTATTTCTGTATTTTTACTGTTTGTTTTTTTCTTTTACATTCAAGAAATATAGTTGAGAATGTCTATTTCATAAATATGTTTATTTGTACTACCGTTTCTGACTGCCATCTCTCATATGTCATATATATGCCATTTTATATATGCATTTTTATCTTCTTTAACTTTATTAATGTCATTAATATGTTTATTTGCACTACCGTTAAGCACAAGCGCCACATACTGTCAGGGAGTGAATTTGCACGTTCACTCTGCGCATCGCCAGTGAAAATCGCTTGAGTATGAACACAAAAAACGCCTCGAAAAACGCAGAGTTTGTCTAAGATAGATGCAGTTTTGTTTCACTCACTGCGGTCCTTTGATTCCCTGTATAGTGTACCTCAGGGAGTTTTTGTAGGCAAAACCCGGAAGCGAGTTAGCATTTTAGGACTTCCGGTTCCATCGCCCTAAAGTCTATGGGCTTTTTGAATGGGGTTTTTGCTAAATCGCCTGAAATAAGGTCTGTGGTTAACAAAGCCTCTAAATATTTTCACGTTTTGATCTATGATCTAAAACACACCAGTTATAACCCACTTGTGATTTTTAAACATTTATTGTGTCTTAAAAACGGCGGTTGCTAACAAGTTGCTAAAAGGGACTACTTCCTTTGGCGGGGACTTTAGACGTCATCATGACAAACAGGACATTTGGACAGCATTTCTCATGAAAAAGTGGATAAGTATTCATACACAGCGCAGATCATAATCAGCGAGAATGTTTTTAAATAAAGTTGTTTTCTAAATAAAGTTTGAGGAAGCTTGGTGGTGTCGATGTTGATCCGCGACCATGGTGTGCTGTAGTCCGTTTATAGCCTACTGTTAGCCTTTTATATCTGACCACTTTATTTAGGCTTCAAAATGTATAAATGTTGTGTTAACTTGTAAAGATTATCTTGGTAGACAAAACGTGTAAGTGTCATAACCCTTTGTTAAACACAGAGCTTATTTTTTTTTGAGATTTTCCCAAAGTCTTTGGGAAAAATGCATAGGCTTTCGACGAGGGAACCCGTGCGCCGCTAACTTCCGGGTTAAGTCTGTGAAACTAATGCTAACATGATGACATTTAACCCTGTAAAGCCTGATATATATAACCTTTATTGAACCTTTAGACAAAGTATAGAAATATATGACTGCACACTTACTTGCAAAGAGTTTTATTCACCAACGTTTCGGCACAAAGCCTTTGTCAAGGTATATATGTTGGATTTATCTTTCTTAGCTTGTACCTCGGACGGAGTGCGTTCGTTATGTTTTGATTAAAGTATAGAAATATAAAATTAAAAAGTTTTTTTTTTTTTTTTGAGGACCATATTTTATACACATTTTATAGTTTGTATATTTCTATACAAATTATTTTATGGCTCAGTTTATATGAGCACAATATATGATATACTGAGAATATTGAGCTCATACTCAAAAAAAAAAAATTAATTCAGAGACACAAACATCAAAATATGAAATTTGGTGCAGATGCTGATTTTTATGGACATTCTGATGTTTGTAATGTAAATCAGTGAGATCTTTATATCAGTATAGCAGATACTTACACAAAATGCATATAAATATCAATATGTGCCAATATTGTCTTATTAAGATGATATTTAAATGCTTAGTTTCATTATCACAGCTCTGTAGTGTTAAATCATATAATGCAATACAGTGATGATAGAGAGATGAACAAATAAACCTTCCTCAAAACCCTGATGGATTTGATACTCACATTTGAATATGATTTTTTTTTCTTTAAAAAAAAAGATTTATGGATTCACTAAGATTTCACTAATCTTCTTCTATTGAATCTGTACTTTGATTTTCTATTTGCTGTTGGTGTGTGTTAGAATCAATCTCAATCTCAAGTAGATTATTTGTAGTCTCAGTCATCAAGCAGACACAGAGCAAGTGTGATAGAAAGCATTCTCACATTTATTCAGAAGAACGGTCATGTTTATAGTCATAGGTCAAACAACATCTTGTCTTGAGCGTCCAATCAAACTACTTAAGAATCAAACCTTACTATATATGGCATTTCAAGAAATATAATAACAAGTAGGAAATATGTGTGTGAAGATGGTTTGTTTCACAGAAAGCTAGAGCTGCTCTTCATCTCATCCACTGTTCCATGAATTTTAAATGATTTCTTCTGGTATGAATTATAGTATCCCTACTTGAAATCAATCGGCACAGTCATTCTTTAATTCCCACTGCAGTAAGGATTTTACACTTGGAAGATGTCAGAATGTTTTTTATTTCAGACCGTCATGCCTTGAAACTGCAAAAAAAAAAAAAAAAAAAAAAAAATGTTGTTGACATCAAATCTGTGAAACTAATGCTAACATGATGACATTTAACCCTGTAAAGCCTGATACTGAACCTTTAGACAAAGTATAAAAAATGTAAAAACAAAACAACAACAACAACAAAAAACCCACCTCAATTTCATTCAAAGACACAAACAGCACAAATTTGAAATTTTGTGCAGATTCTGATATTTATATGGACAAGAAGTAAGATTAAATTCTGACGCTTGTAATGTAAATCAGTGAGATCTTTATATCAGTATAGCAGATACTTACATAAAATGCAAATATCAGTATCTGCCATTAATATATAAGATGATATTTGAGAGAGGAACAAATAAACTTTCCTTAAAAGCCTGATGATCATATTTGATACATTTGAATATGATTTTTCAAAAAAAAAAAAAAAGATTTATGGATTCAGTAATATTTCACTAATCCTATATTGAATCTGTACTTTGCTAAACATCAAAACTCATTGAATCACATTGTCAACCAAGTAAGATTATTGTCATTAATCAGAGCGGTTATCAATGGATTGTTTTACAGAAAGATATTCTTGGAGATTCATCTCATCCTCCATGATTTAAACATGATTCATTCTGGTGTGATTTGGCTTTTAAACCTGTAAGATGTCTGAATGTTGTTTGTTTATTGTGTGTTTTGTACTACATATTTTATACTGCGCCAAAAATCCCCCTTTGGGGTTAATATAAACTTTGACCTTGACCTTGGATAATCAAATAAAGTGTTCATCTTTAAATATTACTAACAATATCAAAGTTATTTGTACATTTACTTTATTAAAAAAATACAGGTGCTGGTCATATAATTAGAATATCATCAAAAAGTTGATTTATTTCACTAATTCCATTCAAAAAGTGAAACTTGTATATTATATTCATTCATTACACACAGACTGATATATTTCAAATGTTATTTTCTTTAATTTTGATGATTATAACTGACAACCTAGGAAAATCCCAAATTCAGTATCTCAGAAAATTAGAATATTGTGAAAAGGTTCAATATTGAAGACACCTGGTGCCACACTCTAATCAGTTAATTAACTCAAAACACCTGCAAAGGCCTTTAAATGGTCTCTCAGTCTAGTTCTGTAGGCTACAAAACCCTGATGATCAATGATATGGCTACTATTATCATGATTTTCCTAAAGAAAAAAAGATGATTTATGGATAATTGTAACGTAGCGGGACTGAGGCAGAGATCCAAATGCAGCATTTTATTAAAGTAGAGTGGTCGTACAGGCAGGGTCAAAACAGGAACAAACAGGAACAGTAAGGAACAGGCAGAATCGTAGTCAGGATACAGGCAGTAGATCGAGGCAGGCGGATATCATACACAGAACGGTATACCAGGCAAGGGTCAGGACAGGCAGCAATGGGTCAAGAAACAGGAACAGGCAGCAACGGTAACAGACAGGCAGACAGGAATATAAACGCTCGGAGATGATACACTGGGTAATCAAGACTTCGCGGTGAGGTGGTGTGTGTGTGAGTCCTTTATAGTCCAGGTAATGTGTATCAGCTGGGTGTGGTGATTAGTGTGGAGTGTGAATGACTGTATGTGGCAACAGGTGATTGGTGGAGTGAGTGCATGTGATTGACAGGGAAGATTATGGGAAATGGAGTCCGGAGTGAACAGGAACAGACTGTGATCGTGACATAACGCCCCCCTCCCGGAAGGCGCGTCCTCGCGACGTAAAGGAACAGCTAGGGAGGGGGGGGTGGGTACATTGGAGATCTAACAACAGCCGGAACGGGATCTCCAATGCAGCCCCAGGGACTCAGGCAGCCACGGTGGGTCAGGTGGCTCGGGCGGCCACGTCAGGTCAGGTGGCTTGGGCAGCCACAGCAATGAGTCCATAAATGGCCCTAGTGGGCTACAGTCCATAAATGGCCCTAGTGGGCTACAGTCCATAACTGACCATGACAGCAGTGGCTGGGCAGGGTCCCCACCCAGCAGCTCCCCACCCCTAGGTATACTGCCCCCCCCCCAAAAAGTTCTTGGGGATTTCAGCGGGGCCCGTCGCAGGTTCGTGGGCAAGGAGTTCGGGTGACGCCGGCAGGGCCAGGCGTGTGGGTAAAGCCGGCAGGGCAAGACGGCTGAGTGGCGCTGGCAGCGCAAAGAGTTTGAGCGGCGCTGGCAGGGCTGGAAGCGTGGGTGGTGCTGGCAGGGCTGGAAGCTTGGGTGGCGCTGGCAGGGCTAGAAGCGTGGATGGCGCCGGCAGGGCAAGAAGCACAGGTGGCGCCGGCAGGGCAAGAAGCACAGGTGGCGCCGGCAGGGCAAGAAGCACAGGTGGCGCCGGCAGGGCAAGAAGCACAGGTGGCGCCGGCAGAGCGAGGAGCTTGGGTGTAAGAATGGGAAGAATAGAAGGAGCCTTCCTCTTCCTCCTCCTCCTCCTCTTCCGAGGATGAGGCGATGGTTCACTGGTTAGAGCGTGTTCAGGAGCAGACTCACTGGCTGAAGCGGGTTCTGGAGCGGACTCAATGGCTGAAGCGGGTTCTGGAGCGGACTCAATGGCTGGAACGCCCCCCACATCCTTGAGCACTGCAGGGGCGGCCCTCTTGCCCGTGGTCACTGGCAAAGCAGCCATTTCGTCCATCGTGTCCAGAGCGTTCGAGTCCATGACTACCGGCGAACTTGTGGGCATTGAAACAGACTCACTTGAGAGCGTTGAAACAGACTCACTTGAGAGCGTTGAAACCGGCGAACTTGAGAGCGAAGCGACCGCCGGGCTAGAGTGCGAAGCGGCCGGCTGACTTGAGTGCGAAGCGGGCGCCGGGCTTGAGTGCGAGGCGGCCGGCGGGCTAGAGAGTGTGGCGGCCGGCGGGCTTGAGGGCGAGGCGGCCGGCTGACTTGAGGGCGAGGTGGCCGGCGGATGCGTTGGAATGCAAGCCGCTCGTACTGCAGACAGCGGTGGATCAGCCACACTGGAACGTAATCCTCTCCGCTCTCGGATGGGACCAGTAACGTGACGTGACTCTGAGCGATCAGCGGAGACATGAACTGGTGTTGTTGTTGTTGTTGTCGCCACCATCTGGTGCGTGTTCCTTGGCGCGGCGGCCATTACGTGATCTACCAGGGTGTCGCATTCCTCCGCGACTCCCACAGTAAACGGGGAACCAACAGACAGTAAAGCATAATCCATAAAGCTACAGAGAGATGAACGGGGCCCTTCACGGATGAGTTGAGATCGGAGTGGTTGGTTCACGCCATCGCAGAAGAAATCGATCAGAGCACAGTCCGGAAGATCAGAGAGGTAAGCAATGCTTAGATATTCCTGCACGTATTCCTCCAACGATCGCGTGCCTTGCGAACTCCACAATAGCAATTGATTAATGTCCATACCGTTCAAAGGCTCTCCGGGCAAGCTGCTGGATCGTGGTGGTGGCGAAGTCTTCTGTAACGTAGCGGGACTGAGGCAGAGATCCAAATGCAGCATTTTATTAAAGTAGAGTGGTCGTACAGGCAGGGTCAAAACAGGAACAAACAGGAACAGTAAGGAACAGGCAGAATCGTAGTCAGGATACAGGCAGTAGATCGAGGTAGGCGGATATCATACACAGAACGGTATACCAGGCAAGGGTCAGGACAGGCAGCAATGGGTCAAGAAACAGGAACAGGCAGCAACGGTAACAGACAGGCAGACAGGAATATAAACGCTCGGAGATGATACACTGGGTAATCAAGACTTCGCGGTGAGGTGGTGTGTGTGTGAGTCCTTTATAGTCCAGGTAATGTGTATCAGCTGGGTGTGGTGATTAGTGTGGAGTGTGAATGACTGTATGTGGCAACAGGTGATTGGTGGAGTGAGTGCATGTGATTGACAGGGAGGATTATGGGAAATGGAGTCCGGAGTGAACAGGAACAGACTGTGATCGTGACAATAATCAAGTAAACCAAAGATTCTTACTAACAATATCAAAGTTATTCTTACATTTTCTTGATATAAATCAGCACAGATTTCACAGCAGAAACACACTGAAGCTCGAGCTGAAGGATGTTTGTTCAATTACACTAAAAGACTAAACTGTCAATCAGATGACTGTATTTTTGTGTGTGACGCTTTAAAGCAAGGTTTTTATCATGTTGATATATACAGTATAACACGTGATACTGAAGAGTTTACAGATTTAATGTTTTTTGGAAACTGATACAAATTTTCAGGATTCTTTGACTTTTGTAACATTTTAAATATCTTTACTGTCACTTTTTGATCGATTTATATATAAAGGAAAATTCTTACCTTTTTTATATGATGATTCTCTCAGTGTCTGAAACTTCAGATGTGTTTGACCAAAACTAAAGTGAAAGTGAAACTGACTCCAGTTCCTGCATCACAATCTGACCAGATGTCACGTGACAACATTCCCAACATTCCCAACATTACAAAACTGAACTGCAAAATAATGACTGTTTCTAAACATACAGGAAACTATTTGTTGCATAAATAAAAGATACAAATTGAATACGGTAAAACATTTTCAGCTGGTTAAACTTAGAAATGAAAGTTCACCTGCTGCCTTAAAAATCTGAGTTAACTCAACTAAACATAAGTTAACTCAACTTGAAGATAAGCTTTGTTTCAACTCACAAATAGTCAAGACAATGCATAACTTTAAGTTTAAATTTTAACTTAAAATAATGCATTGTCTGACTATTTGTGAGTTGAAACAAAGCTTATCTTCAAGTTGAGTTAACTTATGTTTAGTTGAGTTAACTCACATTTTTAAGGCAGCAGGTGAACTTACATTTCTAAGTTTAACCAGCTAAAATGTTTTACAGTGAGCAACATTCAAAGCCGACAGACAAACATGAAACTATTTATTGCAGTTTTACATTCATTAAATTATGTGAAATTAGCACCTCATTATGATTTTCACTTATTTTCTGTGTAAGACACAGAACTGAAACTGAAACCAAAACTATTTGAGTCGTGACAAAGTTCATTTAGTGTTTTGTTTATGATTCAGTCTTTGTTGAATCTTTCAATGCCAAAGAAAGTAATGATTTAACAGTAGTCTATACTTACAGAAATACTAATTGACCTAAAACTAAAAAAAGTCTTCACAAAAATTGTCATGGCTTTTGTTTCAGTTCATAAATTCCTGATCTATTTTATGGTTTCATCATCATATTTTCCCAATACAATTATCTCAATTATAACACAAAAGGCCATAAAGACAATCATAATCATCACTCTCTTCAGTTTAAATTTGTACAAACAAACATTTCTAAAATCTCATAATGTAGAATCATTTGTCTCAGTATTTGCATGTCTGTGATGTATTTTTATCTCTCTCTTCACTCTTGGATTTAAAACAAAATATTATGCATGACTATTATTATTAAAAAGCACCATCAACTATATTATGTAGCAGTACACAGTACATATTATGTAAAATACACTATGACCTAAATGACCAGCACACACACACACACACACACACACAAACTCGCTACGCTCCTTCATTTCCCTGTATTTCCACTGGATGTAGTCAAAGATGTCCTTCTCACTGTCACACCTGTGTGAAACAGAGTGGTCATGTGACATCAGAGCGGTCATGTGACATCAGGTACAGTCACTCTCACCGTCACCGTCAGAAATGCTCTTCAGAAATCTAGGGCTGACATCACGGACACTACGTCCATATTTTTTTTAGAGTCTGGAATTTTGTGCAGATTCTGATATTTATATGGACAAGAAGTAAGATTAAATTCTGATGTTTGTAATGTAAATCAGTGAGATCTTTATAACAGTATAGCAGATACTTACATAAAATGCAAATATCAGTATCTGCCATTAATATATATAAGATGATATTTGAGAGATGAACAAATAAACTTTCCTTAAAAGCCTGATGATCATACGTTTGAACATGATTTAAAAAAAAAAAAAAGATTTATGGATTCACTAATATTTCACTAATCTTATATTGAATCTGTACTTTGCTAAACATCAAAACTCATTGATTGACATTGTCAACCAAAGTAAGATTATTGTCATTAATCAGACCAGGTTATCAATGGATTGTTTTACAGAAAGATATTCTTGCAGATTCATCTCATCCTCCATGATTTAAACATGATTCATTCTGGTGTGATTTGGCTTTTAAACCTGTAAGATGTCTGAATGTTGTTTGTTTATTGTGTGTTTTACATATTTTATACTGCGCCAAAAATCCCCCTTTGGGCTTAAAATAAACGTTGATCTTGACCTTGGATAATCAAATAAAGTGTTCATCTTTAAATATTACTAACAATATCAAAGTTATTCGTATATTTACTTTATTAAAAAAAAATAAGTCAAGATTTCATTTGGATCAAATAAATTGTGTTTGAACTGTTGCTGAACCTCAGCCAGTTTTGAAGAGTGTAATGTTTTTGCCACCAACAGAGAAGTCGATATAACTGTTCTTATTATTTGTCACGCTGTAACCAGAGCTCCCTATAATGCAGTGCCAGGTGTTCCCATGCTTTCTGTCAAACTCCTGTAAGGAAAGAACAGTATTAATATTCCACAAAAAAACAGCACATTTTCACAATACTGAAATTTCACTCAGACATTTCAGTCTCTCAGTAAAACTCTAGAACTGACCTTCTTGATGTAGCGAGCAATGTCATTATCCTCTTTGTACATATTCACAGCCAGAAGAGCGACCTGAAGAGCGTCACGCTGCATCTCATCACTCATGTCTGATTTATGGATCTCAATCTTCGGCATGGTTGATCTGTAAACACAGAGTTTGTTTTAATGAGCAAGTGTGAAATAAACAGGACAGAACCTGGAGATCTTTTTGTGAACAGCTCTCCATCATGAAGTCCAGCTGCTGCCATTTATGATCAGGATTATTGGTCCATGACACATTATCAGATGAAACCAAACTTTAATACCACAAGCCATAAGTGTGGAGTAAAATTAACAAAAGTTTGAGGTCTGTAAGATTTTATGATTTTGAAGAAAGTCTCTTGCTCAACAAGGCTGTATTTATATCATCCAAAATACAGGAAAACACTGCTGTAAAACCTGACCTGAAAAATAGTCAGAAAACTGAACATTTAAAAACAATTTATTGTATCTTTAGACAAAATATTATAAATCTTGATTTTTTTTTTTAAAGGCATGCTTTTAAATATATTTGTTGCAGGTTTTATAGCTCATATAATGCAATGATGATCAAAACCCTGATGATATAATATATATATATTGGCTACTATCACGATTTAAAAAAAAAAAAAAAAAAAGAAGAAAGAAAAGAAAAAAGATGATGTATGGATAATCAGTAAACCAAAGTTTCTGATGATCATATTTGATAAATGATGTTTGGATAATCAAGCAAATTTGAGTTGTTTCAGTTCAGTAAGTGTTCATCTTGAAATATTACTATATCAAAGTTATTCCTTCGTTAACTTGATGTAAATCAGTGCAGATTTCACAGCAGAAACACACTGAAGCACGAGCTGAAGGACATTTGTACAATAACAATAAAAGACCAAACTATCAATCAGACGACAGAAGGAGTGTAGATGTCACAGGTTTATCAGCAAAGAATTGATCATGTTGATATATACAGTATAACAAATGAGGTTAAATATGTTAAATATGAAACTGTTACAAATATTCTGGGTTATTTGATGAAGAGAAAGTTCAAAAGAACAGCATTTATTAGAAATATAATCTTTTGTAACATTATAAACATCTTTACTCTGATTTTTTTTTTTATCAATTTAATGAACTCTTGAACTCTTAAATAATCTGTTAATTTCTTTCAAAAAATATACTGACCCCATATTTTTTAAAAATTATAAATTGTATATGTTAAAAAGGAAAATTCTTACATGGTGTCTTACCTTATGCGTCAATTATATGATGATTCAGTGTCTGTGACGCTTCAGACGTGTTTGACCAAAACTAAAGTAAAAGTGTATCTGACTCCACCTGTTCCTGCTACATTACAACCGTCTCATCAGGATATCTGTGCTTTAAACCAGCTTCAAAGTTCAATCTTTACAGACAGACGAGTCGTGACAAAGTACATTTTGTGTTTTATGATTCAGTCTTTGTCAAATCTTTGAACGCCAAATAAAAAAGTAATGATTTAACAGTATAATTATTTCAAACTCATTATTCCAATGAACATTAATGGACAGAGAAAATACAAAACCTGACCTAAAACTGAAAAAGTCAACATTTTCACAAAAATGTCATGGTTTTTGAATGACAGTGTTTCAGTTAATATTTCCTGATCTATTTTATGGTTCTTTCACCATATTATCCCAATACATTATCTCAGTTATAACACTATAGGCCATAAAGACATTAAAAACAATCATAAACATCACCAGTAATAACATTCTTTTCAATTAACTTCTTTTCTGATATTTCTACTGAACAAATGTTTGCTGCTATATTTTCTCAGTATTGACATGCATGTGACATCAGTTCTCTCTCTCTGACCTCCCTCTTGAATTTAAAATAAAATATTATTAAAAGCACCATCAACTATGTAGCAGGTTTCACAACTTTAAAACTTTAAACCAGGGTACTCAAGTTCAGAGGCCAAGAGGCCACATTTTAACCAAATGAAATGTGAAGGGCCGCAAATTATAACTTGGATCGTAAGACTTTTTTTAGACCTACTTAATATTAATATATTGAGTTTACTGTTTATTTACTAAAAGTGCAGTTTATTATCTAGCTAAGTCTTAATAGGATGTGTCACCCTACTATACACCATACTCCATACTCAGTGATGTCACCTACTCAGTGACTTAAAGTGTCACTGAACATGATAAATGGCATTTAAAAAAAGGATTAATAGCTTGTCTTGCTGTATTCTAATGTACAAATGCATAAAGAAAAACAAGAACTGATGAAAGAAAAATTATTCATTTGAAATGTCTGCATTTTTTTCACAAGAAATTTAAGGTCTGGCTGTTGTTCACTGGCTGATGAGAGTTTGTTGTAAGACGAAAATAGTCTTTTATACTCCATTGCACTTTTTAACACTTTAGCACCTATTTATACTCAGAGAATAAATGATTTATTATTTGTATTATTATTACCTACCTTTAATTTGGTCAAATCCAAAAATCTTTTTTTTTTTCTTTTTTTTTTTATGTTCAATCACAATCTCATGAATTATCTAACTATAACCAACGTTGTAAACATGATAAATAAGATATTCTCCGTGAGCTGACAGATCTGTAATGGGAGCGCTCTCTGCTTGCTTTCTGTTTATAACCAGGGGCGTACGGGACACCCCCGCAGCCCCCGCGGTGCGTGGGGGCCCCCACCCTATGGGCCCCGTCGCAGATTCACCTATTAGGCTAGACTACTTTATAGCCTATACTTTTTTTTAGAACTGATCTCAATTGACTAAAGATGAAATAAGCATCCAACTGAAGCCCAAAAATGCAAGCAGAAGATCATAGAAAATAGTGCTAAATTACCACAAAAGGAGGAAAAATTCATCACTGTTGTTTCCATCGCCGTTTGTAAGGTAGCCAAGACAACAGCAAGCCTTGATGCGCTGTGTTACTGTTAGCGGATGTGTGCCGAGACAAATAAATATGTTCGGTCTTTGCTGAGACATTATTATTGTTATTTATATATTATATATTGCCCAAACGTATTTAGCCTACCTCATCGCCAGCTCTGCTAATGATCAGCTACCGGAATGTCTGAAGCTTTTCCAAATGTAGCCTATAGCCAATAAGTCTAGTTATTTCTTTATTCTTTACTGAAACTACATGAATTTAGTTTAGGCCTACATCATTTGATACACCGATCGAAATTACTGAAAATTTGCGACCGAAACAGCAATTACACGCTTGTCTAAGGGAACCTTATATAGCGCAAATTTGTGTCTAACTTAGAATTTAGACCAGCTAAAATATTGTTAGACCCAAAAAATATCTTATCAATTAATTAAGTAATAAAGACATGTATTAAGAAATTTAATAAAAACAGAATATTGCTTCAGCCTTATTCAAGGCCGCGGAAACATGGATTCGTTTGTTACGCAATCCATTCTACACCCGACGTTCTTGGTTTTCTTCCTATTTATTAAATATAGGCAATTGGTTGATGAAACATTGATTGAAATTAAGATACAATTTCTACAAAACGAAATTCACTTTAAAGAAAGACTATATAAAACAAAACTTAATGAAGTGGTCTGACCCGCTGCATGTCTCCCGACATTGCGCATCCGTCATGCTATTCACTTTTCATAATCAACATAGGTGACATTTAAAAAAAAAAAAAAATATTAGGCTATAGCCAAATATTTAAATAAATATGAAACTAAATTGGCTACATTTTTATCCCTCTGGCCGACGAATGCGCCGGCGCGTTCTGATGGATTTTTTCCTCATGACAGCTGAAACAACTTAAAATAGGCATTTCGTTATTTTTGGCGATAGCCTACAGATTAGTGCAAGACTACAAATGGTCTACTTTTTTAAATTTTATTTTATATTTACGCTCACAATAACAACAACACCTTGTAGGCTACTTTTGTAAAATAGAATAAATAAAAACAGGGTGCGCTTTCAGCTGTCTCTCTGCGAGAATCTTTCTGAAACGTCTCAAAAATGAATTTAAACTCGGCGAATAACTGTACCTAAAAGAAAGAAACATCTCCATTTGATAAGAAATGTGTAGGTCTGTGTTAAATAAGAGGCGATCTATCCGCTGGAATGTGTTGTTTCTGAAATCATGGCCAGTGCTCGTTGCGGCTGTTATCCGTTCTCTTGGCGCTCCTTTGGTTTTAATGAGTAAATTAGGCTAAATATTTATTCCTGCCGGTATTTTAGTCTGCGATATCAAAATCACTAAACATTATATAGGCCTATCATATAGGCTATAATATTATTCAAACATAACATCAAATAAATCAATGCAATGATAATTCACCACATGATTCACTGTTAAATCAGCTTTTGTAAACTGTGGGGGAGTTGGACTCAGGTGCACAACAAATTTTAACACATGACATCACTGCTTGTGGGAGGGCCCCCATCTCATTCTTTGCGGGGGGGCCTCACAGACTTGCGGTACGCCACTGTTTATAACACATTGACATTAAGAATAAAAGGTTTGTTTTTCATGATGAAAAGTTTGAGGAATGTCAACTTCATTTCATCATGGAAAAAAATAAGGTTACTTTGTTTTTACTTGCGCGCACAGTCTAGAGCCTTTGATGGCGTTCACGAACACAAATGCTCGACACATGCGCACAAGATAGATTCATGCTTGTCTAGTCTTTTTCGCTCAAATAGTTACAATAAAATGTCTTTGTACTTGTTTAAAATTAGAGTTGCTGGTATCTTTTAATCCCCTCAAACGAGCGCTCTTCAACACGGTCGGCTATTGTGTTTTTTGTTACTCTTGTTCTGTCTTCTCCGTTTCTTTTCAGACTGAAACAACAGCCCGTTTCAGTGCTGACACCTTGTGGACAAACTAAATTAGTGCAAAAAATATTCAATGCGCGCGTGCAAAGTGCCTTCAGTTTATATTGTTCTTTGCGGTTAGAAAAACTGTGCTGCGCGCGTACACTATACGCGTTCTCTGCTGATGATTACAGCGTCACGCGCACTGTACGCCTACCCTAGTGTACGTGTAAAAAAACGAAGTAATATTCACGCTAATTTTGAACGCAAATTATAATAAAAATAAATTTATATGTAGCATGATGCGGGCCACAAATTTAATGCTGACGGGCCGGATGCGGCCCGCGGGCCGCCGGTTGAGTACCCCTGCTTTAAACAGTCACATCTCTATGGAAGTAAATTAATGTCAAATGTGTTTAAAAAAAAAAAAAAGCTTGTTGAATTGCACTACTTGAAAAAAAAATGCATTGCATTAACCATGCTTGCATTTTAATGCATTGTATTTTTAGGGCTTTCAATTTTATGGGCTGAAATTTAATAAAGTTGTATATTTAAGCTGTGAATATTTCAATACCAAACATTTTTATTATTAAAGATTTAATAATCCATTTCAGATTTCACTTTCAAAATATTCATTCTGTTTAAAAATACAACCTCTATAAAATAAAACAGGCAATTTTCAGTCCATTTTTATTTTGCTTTACAAATTCACTTCCACAAATTCACTGCTTCAAATTCGACAGAAAATTCAACATTTCACATCCGGGAACTGCAGGAAAAGCAGTAGAGTACCGAGCATAATCCCCATCTGCTGTTAGTCTGTCTCACCAGCAGGTGGTGCAAGCGCGTGTTGACGAAGAGCAGAGAAACAGTTAGAGCAAGTCATTCATTTCATTCACAAAAACACTCAAAAACAGATTTACATTAATGGATCAAGCGGTAAGTGCATGTGTGACAATTATCAGGGACAGTATATATGCAGAAGCTGATAAAGACACAAAAGTTTTTACATTTAATTAGATGTCTTCACTGTTACTTTCCCTGTGTATAGCCTTACATGTAAGCAGCTTTCTCTACCGTGAACGAGATTATAACTCTGATGCTGATGTACAGTTCAAACGTTAAATCTGAGGTAGACATATAACTTTCCTTATTTATATCGCAGCGCTGTGCTGCAGTACTGGGGTTTCCCTCTATATGTCATACTCCAGGATTCCCGCTTTGGGGACATATACATTTAGGGACCGTCTCTAAAGTTACACACGACATTTATAACTTCAATAGCATTTGAAGATAATGACTTAGAGTCATAAACTAACTGTAAAGTGCTCATGTAGGTGTCCTTCATGATGTACCTTTTAGATTTTTTATACTTAATTAAATAATTAAATAAACAAATCAAATCGTGTAAATATCAACCGTCCAATGTCAAGCCAACTTTATGTCAGTATTTCATTGGGAAACACTTAGCGCCAAACTTTGCGGCATTATGTTAATTTTCTGAGTCAAGCTGCTTCCCAGCTAACACACGACGTAACAGTTACGTAATGTATTCGTACTTTTTGGTAATTTCATTACTTACTAACTGACAACGTAACTACGACGTCGCATGCCAGTAATTTCATTACCTTCAGATTACCATCTCACAACGTCGTCAGTACGACCCCCTAACGTTATAAGATTACCAAGGACGTTCCAGATACGTACTCTATTCGTAATATATTGGTAATTCCATGACTTACTAGTAACGTAACTACAACGTTTGTATGCCCGTAATATTATTACCATCAAATTACCATACCACAACGTCGTCAGTACGATCTCCTAATGTTATAAGAAAACCCAAGGACGTTCCAGATACGTACTCTATTCGTAATATAATGGTCATTCCATGACTTACTGGCAACGTTACAGCAACGTCATGTGCTGGTAATTTCATTACCATCATTTACGCGTTCTTTATATGTTATTATTACCAGAATTTGCCATTTAAAATGTGTAATTAAACGTCAGACACAAGACTGAAATGTCCCTTAAGAAAAAAAAAATGTTTCTTTTCACCAAGTCAGAATATGGATGATTGCTTTTTATATATAGTGACGTGACATACAGCACGTGCCTCCACAAATGGAGTGCGCGCCGCGCGCACAGTATGTTGACAAGAGAGTAAAGTTAATTTTTCTGAGAGAAGAATTTATTTTGACAACGATGGCTTTTATAAAAATGTATAAAGTTAACTTTGGAAAGACGCAAAACCTTTTTTTATTGTTATGTTTACGTTAGTGCTGGTGGCCGTTAGAGTTGCCATGGCAACCGGGAAAACATTCAAGCTGCTGGAGAGGACAGCGTCAACGTTTCTCCGTGTTTCTCGTCAGTTTTATAGCAATAAAGTTCAACAACTGCGTCAGATTGGTTAAAGGTCCCGTTCTTCGTGATCCCATGTTTCAAACTTTAGTTAGTGTGTAATGTTGCTGTTAGGGTATAAATAAAATCTGTAAAATTTTAAAGCTCAAAGTTCAATGCCAAGCGAGATATTTTATTTAACAGAAGTCGCCTACATCGAACGGCCAGTTTGGACTACATCCCTCTACTTCCTTCTTTAATGACGTCACTAAAACAGTTTTTTGACTAAAAAAGGGGGCGTGGTCTTGTTGCGCTCCCACGGAGAAGAGCAAGAGTTGCGTTTGTAGAGTGTGTTTGTCGCCATGTCGTCGAAACTGTGTTATTTTCATCCCGCAGTCCAATCACCTTTGTTTGGCCTTCCCAGGGACGCTGTACTTAGAGATCAATGGTTACAATTTATGTTTAACTCGGTTCCCGAAAATTATAATTGTGGTATCCTTACTGCAATAGTTAATGTTGGACTGCAGTGCACATAATGGCCACAAGAGGGGACTATGTTTATGTATATGGCTGTTTTCCGTATGAGGTCCTCTTCTGAGTGAGTGCTAACGTTGTACATTTTCTGTCGCTGCTTGTGGAGATTAAAGAGTTCAGTCTCTCGGGAATTATTGTCTTTTGTGTTCATTCGGCATGACACCACAATAATCCACATGTAAAACTATGTGCAGCACACGTTATGGTAAGAGGCGTGACCTTTCCGGGCAAGGTGCGCTCTCTATGGCTCTGGGTACGCTAAGCTGCTGTCGAATCACAACACAGGAACCGCTGGCACAATCAGAACTCGTTACGTATTTCTGAAGGAGGGACTTCATAGAACAAGGAAGTCATCAGCCCGTTTTTATGACAGTGGAAACAGCGGTATACAGATAAGTAAATTATGTGAAAAATACTGTTTTTTTTACACGCGAAACATGAACACATGTTATATTGCACACTATAAACACAATCAAAGCTTCAAAAAACCACAAAAAACCGGACCTTTAAGTAACATTACCCACAGTCTACCTTAAGTATTTTATGTTAATATTTTTACCTCTGTGATTGAACGTCTGAAATATATGTTGGCAAAATGTTACGCTAGCATAGCATATGTTTTTAATGATACTGAGTGCAAAACGTCTTGAATGCTTTTATTTTATGTTTCGTGTAGGCGATATGTTTTTATTTATAGTTGGGTGTATTTCATTATTTTATTTGGATTTTTGTTCATGTTCTGCGTGTTTTTCAAAATAAATGAATTGAATTCATTTTGAGCTCTGCATTCATTGTTCACAGCTGTTGGAATAGCCTTTAAATTAGTTTGGGCAAATGAGGACATAAATTAGGTTAAACTACTGCATGTCCGCCCATAGAAAAATAAATAAATATAAAAATTACCAACTGATTACCAACACACAACCATTGATACACAACGTTGCCACGACGTCGCAGTTACTAACTGGCAACGTCACAAAGTTACGTTGTGGCAACGTATCCGGGAATTTCACTTTTCCGGTTGCCACAACGTAACTAGTTACGTCGCCACGACGAAAGTTTGGTCACCAAATTACGTTGCAGTTAGCTGGGTTGTCTGTAGCCTATGTACAGTGCTCCAGACTAACTTTTCCACTGGTTGCACTGGTGCTACCAACCTTCTCAGTTGGTCACACCAGCACATGATTTGGTCCCACTTTTTTTTTTTTTTTTTTTTTTTGCTACAACATGGGATTAATCAATGCATTCTGATGAATAGTTGTCTTAATCTGCATACCCTAGTTTTGCACTGAGACCTCATGTCAAAATGTTTTAATCTTTTATCAAATAAAAAACTATCGGTCAAAAACAGAACGGTGAAATTATATGCTACACACACAAAAAAAGCATGAAACAAAAGTAGACATACTGAATGCGATGCAAATTCACTCTCCGACAGCAGCAAAGGCTATAGAATAACACAAGACGCGTCACTCGTATTGTTTTGAATGGAAGAAAGTGCAACGCGCAATATGGCGGAATAAGTCCCGCCTTCTAAATAACAGCCAATCGCTGATTGGTAAAGTCATCGCGTCACTGCAGCGGCGTTAGAAGCACCGGTTTCTATAGAAACAGTCAGACGCGCGCCTCCGAAATGAGGTGATTTGGTGATTTCAAATATGAAATTTAATCGAAAGCTTGGCAAACAGCAAATAGAGAATTTGATGTTTCCCTATAGAGGGTATGCATCGACGTCACTTTCCCTCCCTCAGCGAGTAGGGCAGACCTGGAGCCGGTAGATATACGCCCCAAGCAGTTTTACGCCCCTGGCAGTTTTACGCCCCTGTTGTTCCTCATGCATCCAGTAGGGGGAGGCTGTATATTAGTATATGAGCCTATAGTCATATATCAGAACAGCAGACCATATCTCTATGTATGATAGCAGCAGACCTTCTTGAAGCGATACGAATTGAGGTATGTTAAATAATCTGCTAAAGTTATTGTTGTTGATTGTATTGTAATGATGCAACATTATTTATAAACGATTGATTTGTTTAGTACTGTCCTGAGTAAGATATTTTTCATAAAAGATGTTTGCATTTAGTTCACAAGACAAAACAATAGCAGAATTTATTAAAATAACCCCATTCATAAGTATGTGAACCATTGATTCTCAATACTGTGTGTGGTTACCTGATGATCTACAGCTGTTTTTGTGTTTTGTGTTTTGTCAAACTCAACTATTAAAAAAGGTTCAAACATTCACTGATGCTCCAGATGGAAACACGATGCA
Organism: Culter alburnus; assembly: GCA_028476615.1. Taxonomy (NCBI): domain Eukaryota; kingdom Metazoa; phylum Chordata; class Actinopteri; order Cypriniformes; family Xenocyprididae; genus Culter; species Culter alburnus. The sequence goes on from JAOTNS010002291.1 coordinate 21,500, forward strand.
TTAAGAGTCGGGGTGTGAAAATTTGAACAGGATGAAGATGTCACATTTTTTCTTATTTTGTTTAAATATCATTGTTTTTCATTTAGTACTGTTCTTCGGAAGCAACAGAAGATAATTGCATATTTCCGGCAGAAAAATTAAGTACAATTTACCTTGATATTTGAATTCAAAAGTTTTCACCCCGACTCTTAACTCATCGTGTTTCCTTCTGGAGCATCAGTGAATGTTTGAACCTTTTTTAATAGTTGAGTTTGAGCCCCTCAATTGTCCTCAGTGTGAAAAGACGGATCTCAAAATCATTCAGTCACTGCTGGAAAGGGTTCAAATATGCAAAAAATCCTTGAAAACTGAAGAATCTGCAGGAGCTGGAGGATTTTTCTGAAGAACAGAGCTCAGTTTAACTGTTCAGGACAAACAAGAGACTCATGAACAACCATCACAAAACATAAAAACAGTCGTGGATCATCAGGTAACCACACACAGTACTGAGAATCAATGGGTCACATACTTAGCTGAATAAATTCAGCTATTTTTTTTGTCTTGTGAACTAAATGCAAACATCTTTTATGTAAAATATCTTACTCAGGACAGTACTAAACAAACAATTTTTTTGTGAACAACAATATTGTCTCTTTCTTTTAAATGACCCTTGGAATTTTAGAAAAGGATTAAATTGTGTTTGTCTTCATAAAATGCTATGTGTTTTGTAGCTGTATGACGACCGATTGTGAATTGTACAGCAGATATTTCATTTAGGATCCATATGATTACTGTATGTCTAATGGCCTAAATATGGTTAATATCTAAATGTAGTATAAATTCACAACACCATATATCAGTCAGTCTCCTGTATATAAAAACAGTTTATAAATAAATATAAATAATACATTTTACCTCCCCATATAGTGTTATTCGCCGTATTTCCTTCTCCCCCTACTGGACGCATGAGTTACAACAGGGGCATAAAACTGCTTGGGGCGTATATCTACCGGCTCCAGGTCTGCAGCCTCCCCATATAGCCCTCAAAAGAACAAGAACCTGTGGCAAAAGAACCTGTTGCATGACTGGATTTAATAGGAGAAACTGCGAAAACGCGAGTAAAACAAACGATTACACTAAAGGTTGAGCTCGAAAGTGTTTCTTACAACTTGTCAAATAAACTAATCCATGGATATTGACATGCAGCCATTAAATCCGTGTAATCACTTATATCAATGTTATATCGTCATATTGTCCAGCCCTAAAACATATATAGTTTAATAGTATAGTTTTTGTCAGTGTTTATTTTAAAACACCAAATTATGCAGAATATAAGATGGTAAATATTTAAGTGATGAGTTGTCAACATAATATATAACAATACAATATATACAGTATGATTTTACCTCAAAATCCACAATTTGACACAAAATGATAACTGAAAATCCATGATTCTCTGCTGGAGTCGAGCTGTTTCTGTGAATTGCAGTGATCCATTTGTATGGAGTCAAAATAATGCCGCATATATACGCAAAAAAATAAAGTTTTGCAAAAGAAAATTAAGTTTTGCAAACAAAAATTAAAGTATTGAGGAAAATAAATGTGCTTTTTGCAAACAAAAATAAAGAATTGCAAAAGAAAATAAAGTATTGGGAGAAAAAAAAATGAAGTTTTGCAAACAAAAATAAAGAATTGCAAAACATAAATGAAACAGCGCGAAAAGCAATGATTTTGTAGTACATATTTTCCATGGTCATATCTATTCATTTATTTGCAACGCTGCTTTTATTTTGCGTGTCAGTCTAGTTTGAGCTTGCGATGCCGTTTTCCCTTTGCGCTTCATTTTTCTGCGCGTCTCGCTTTGTGGCACTGTTTTGACGTGGGGGTGGAGTCATGGGACGGGGGCGTGTACAAGATGCCTCCCTGGAAGTGACGTCATCGGCCCGAGACGCAGCTCACTGATCCAGGTACTGTCATGATCATTCGGTGCGTTCCAAACGGGATATATCGCCCTCCGAAGGGCACTTCGGAGTGAAAATAATCATGGCCGCCATGTTGAAGGGTCGTTCCAAACCGAAGTGCTCAAAACTGGCCACTTCAAAGGGCCCTTCGGAATGAAGGATTTCAAAGGGTACACCTGATGGACACTTCGGGCACCTATGATCCTTTGCACAGGGAAGTTCTTTGACGTCACAGAATGGGTATGGAGGTTATAGGAGTTCGATTTTACCTATAAATGTGTATATAGTATTTTTCTATACTACTGTAATATTTATACGAGTTAGATTTGGTACATTATTATGGTCAAAACGACATTGTACTTCAACAAAAATACCTTTACCAGTCCATTCAAATGTTTAAAATACATAGACACATAGCCTACATGCGATAAACCTAAAATAAATAAATAAATAAACTAACGCTAAACAAATGGCGCAGCTTGCACAATCTACTCCTCTTTGATAGTCTCGTTAAGATGACGCAGAAGTGTGTTCCAAAAGACGAGTTTTTGGACCCCTACACCCTTCATCCCTTCGAAGCTCTCACTCCGGAGGGTAAGCCCTTTGAAGGGATTAGGGCATAGGGATGAGCCCTTCCGAATGGAACGCAGGGATAGACATATAATAAACGTCTATGGTCATGATGAGCAGAAGCTTGCGAGTGGATCGCTTCTTTTTATTCATAGCATTAAAACATGCATGTTTTCGTTTTATTAACCTTAACAAATGTATATGTGTATTAGCAGTGTTTGCTCAAGTTAAAGAAGTTGTAACCATGAACATCTGGCGTTTATTTCTCTCGATGTGTACACTTTTATAGCATTAAAATGTGTATTGTTTCATTTGGTTAACTGCATGTGTATTAACAGTGTTTGTTTAAAATCTCTTAACCTGTGGAAGGACGCCAGCGCACAGAAGTGTTCTTTGTTCACATTAGTTCAGAGTTACTGCTAGTTTTAATGTAAAATAATGCAATTCACTTCATAAACTATAACTTACATCATTAAAGAGGTCTATGACTCAAGTTTCATATCGATCTCGACTTCGTTTTTCATTTTTCCTGGCATAAATTAATAAATGACTGTCATTGTAAAATAAAAAATGAAGCTTGAGTCTTTTTGGTTTAGTTTTGCCACGAGTTTAATGCATAAACAAACCCGCGTGACCATAGCAACCTGAGATTATCAGAGATTGATAAAATATTTAAAGCGACCTGAAGAACCTCACGCTCCATCTCATTACTCATCTTTGATTTATGGATCTCAGTTGATGTCTTCGGCATGGTTGATCTGCAGTCATGAGCACATCAGTGTTTTATTTTAATGAGCAAGTGTGAAATAACAGGACAGAAACCTGGAGATTTTTGTGATGGTCCAACAACTCTTCATCATGAAGTCCAGCCTTATGATCAGGAATGTTGCAACCAAACTTTAATACAAGCCATAAGTGTGGAGAAGAATTAATGAAAGTTTGGGGTCGGTAAGATTTTATCATGTTTTTGAAAGAAATCTCTTCTGCTCAACAAGGCTCTTTATCTCATATAATACAGAAAAACACTGCTGTAAAACCTGACCTGAAATAATAGTTAGAAAATTCTAAATTTAAAAACATATAGCTCATATTATGCAATGCACTGATGATCAAATCCTGATGATCAATAATCAAGTAAACCAAAGGTTCTTACTAACAATATCAAAGTTATTCTACATTTACTTGATAAAATCAGCACAGATTTCACAGCAGAAAACACACTGAAGCTCGAGCTGAAGGATGTTTGTTCAATTACACTAAAAGACTAAACTGTCAATCACATGACTGTATTTTGTGTGTGACACGCTTTACAGCAAAGATTTGATCCATGTTAATATATACAGTATAACATGTGATATAAAGGGTTTACAGATTAATATGTTTTTGGAAACTGATACAAATGTTCAGGATTCTTTGACTTTTGTAACATTTTAACATCTTACTGTCACTTTTGATCGATTTATTAAAGGAAAATTCTTACCTTTTTTATATGATTCTCTCAGTGTCTGAAACTTCAGATGTGTTTAAACCAAAACTAATGTGAAAGTGAAACTGACTCCACATGTTCCTGCATCACATCTGACCGGATGTCACGTGACAACATTCCAACATTACAAAATTGAACTGCAAAATAATGACTGTTTCTAAACATACAGGAAACTATTGTTGCATAAATAAAAGATACAAATTGAATACGGTTGCAGCAACATTAGTCATCAAAGCCGACAGACAAACATGAAACTATTTATTGCAGTTTTACATTCATTAAATTATGTGAAATTAGCACCTCATTATGATTTTCACTTATTTTCTGTGTAAAGACACAGAACTGAAACTGAAACTGAAACTATTTGAGTCTTTTGTACAAAGTATATTTGTGTGTTTGTTTATTATGATTCAGTCTTTGTTGAATCTTTCAATGCCAAAGAAAGTAATGATTTAACAGTAGTCTATACTTACAGAAAATACTAATTGACCTAAAACTAAAAAAAAAGTCTTCACAAAAATTGTCAAGGATTTTGTTTCAGTTCATATTTCCTGTTCTATTTTATTGTTTCATCACCATATTTTCCCAATACAATTATCTCAATTATAACACAAAAGGCCATAAAGACAATCATAAACATCACTCTCTTCAGTTTAAATTGTACAAACAAACATTTCTAAAATCTCATTGCATAGAATCATTTGTCTCAGTATTTGCATGTCTGTGATGTAATTTCTCTCTCTCTTCACTCTTGGATTTAATACAAAATATTATGCATGACTATTATTATTAAAAAGCACCATCAACTACTATTATGTAGCAGGTTTCTCAACTTTTAAACTTTAAACACACTCACATCTCTCCCTAAATGTCTCTTTTACTATTAAAATACACTATTATGACCTCAATCACACACACACACACACACACACACACACACACTGCGGTCCTTCATTTCCCTGTATTTCCACTGGATGTAGTCAAAGATGTCCTTCTCACTGTCACACCTGTGTGAAACAGAGTGGTCATGTGACATCAGAGCGGTCAGTGGACTCAGGTACAGTCACTCTCACCGTCACCGTCAGAAATGCTCTTCAGAAATCTAGGGCTGACGTCACGGACACTACGTCCATATTTTTTTAGAGTCTGGAATTTTGTGCAGATTCTGATATTTATATGGACAAGAAGTAAGATTAAATTCTGACGCTTGTAATGTAAATCAGTGAGATTTTATATCAGTATAGCAGATACTTACATAAAATGCAAATATCAGTATCTGCCATTAATATATAAGATGATATTTGAGAGATGGACAAATAAAACTTTCCTTAAAATCCTGATGATCATATTTGATACATTTGAACATGATTTTTCAAAAAAAAAAAAAAAAAAAAAGATTTATGGATTCAGTAACATTTCACTAATCCTATATGAATCTGTACTTTGCTAAACATCAAAACTCATTGAATGACATCAAAGTCCCTTTAAGACAAGTCATTTCACTCGGCGGCCATCTTTGAAACGCCTCTCGGGCATCCTGGGCATCATGCAATCTCTTTGAATGGGGAAACATCAAATTCTCCAAAACTGTTCACCAACCTTAACCTTACGATTAAATTTCATATTTGAAATCACTAATGAAATCTAACAACAATCGGCTCATAAATTTAGTTTCTAAACGCTCGAATCATTACCAAAAAAACTATTTTTCAGGCTAGATCAAGCTAATGCGCATGCGCAGACCTAAATGCTCGTCTCTTCGCAGGCACGCCTCTGACTGTTTCTATCGGGTGTGCCTCATACGTCCTGAAAAGTGAAGCTGCAGGCTCTTTGATCGCCCCCTGGAGGCTGGATGCAGTACAGATCGTACAGATTGTAATTGTATTATTACAATAATAATAATAATATGATATTAAAATTAATATGATAGTTTCTTCCTTACATCTGCTATAATACAATATGTCTCGAGAGTATGTATATTAGTTAATAAATACGTGGATCCGCTATTGAAAATAAATTGTCCAGATGGACTGGAGGCAATATTTTCGTTTAGCATGCAAGAGATTCTGGGTTCGAATCCAACCATGTATGATTTTTTTTTTCTTTCATTAAAACCAAAGATGTTCGTCAGTGAGCAGGGACACGTTTATTTGTATTTTGTTTTGTGATTCAACGTAACGAATAGAGAGTCTCTGCAACAGTTAAGCGATAGATTGAAGCGCTCGTCCGTGTGAACACTGCGCAGTGTGCACGAGCGCCAAGAGAACACTATTGCGCCTCTGATAACAGCGACAATGAGCACTCAACATGATTTCAAAAACAACACATCCCAGCGCCAGATCGCCTATTATTAACACAAATTGATAATAAACTAGAGGTGTTTCTTTTGTATTAGATATCCGCGAGATGCCGCGAGATGTTTCAAAAAGTGGTGGGGACAATATCAACTCTTTCAAAAAGTGGTGGGGACATGTCCCACCCGTCCCACCGCAAATTACGCCTATGCCCAGACGGGGATTAAGATAGTTAACCAAATGAGAATTTATTTTCATATGGCATGACAGTTACAGCTTCAAATCTATTAAGAGTCAATTTTAAATTCGAAAGTAAATTATAATATTTATTTATGTTGTTATATCATAATCTGCGCGACACCGTCATTGACTTTCTTGATGACGTTTGCAGGGCGTTCCAAATGAACGATTATTGCCAGGGAAGTCCACTTCAATGATATACCGTGCTCAGGGAGTAGGGAGCAGTGAACACTGCGTAGGGACCCTGTCGAATGGAACGCAGCTTATGGTTTCTATAGAAACCGGTGATTCTAACGGCCGCTGAAGTGACGCGATGACTTTACCAGTCGGCGATTGGCTCTTAATTAGAAGGCGGGCTTATTCCGCCATATTGCACGTTACACTTTCTCCCAATCAAAACAATAGAGGGTATGCACGTGACGTCACCGTCGACCGTTACAACTGCGGTCACGGACGGCCACTGAGTGGCAAAAGACTGAAGGGGCTCGCACACCGGACGCGAAGCTCAGCGCCTCGCCACGTCTTTAAAATTCGAAAGCATTGTTTTCTATGAGTGTAACTTAAGCACACGGCAGCGACATTCGGTGCCTGTCCGCGGCGCCCAGCTACGACAGGAAAAAAAATAAAACAATGCGTTCGAATTTGAAGACGTGTCGCGGCGCTGAGCTTCGCGTCGGTGTGCGAGCCGATTGAGCAGCAGCATTGGTTTTCATTGGTGAAATGTCGCGAAAAAACACACAAAACATCCAAAACGGGAAAGAGCTTTGTGATTTACTGTACAAATAGCTTTGACACAAACCCTGAGGTATATATTAAAAAACTGCAGAAAGCAACAGGGAAAAAAAGCAAATGGATCACTGCAATCACAGAAACAGCTCGACTCCAGGCAGAGAAACATGGATTTGCAGTTATCATTTGTCTCAAATTGTTGGATTTGAGGTAAAAATCATACCGTATATATTGTATTGTTATATATTAGTTTGACAACTCATCGGTTAAATAGCCTATTTTCCATTATATTCTGCATAATTGGGCGTTTTTCAATAAACACTGACAAAACTACACTATAAAAATATATAGTTTTAGGGCTGGACAATATGACGATATAACATTGATATAAGTGATTACGCGGATTTAAACCTACCTATATCGTAGTTATATAAAATATTCACAGGCAGATTTGCTTTATGTATTTCCCCGCCGTCGAAATCAGGCACAGGAAACACGACCAGGCTGCATGTCAATATCCATGGATTAGGTTTATTGACAAGTTGTAAGGAACACATTCAATTCCAACCTTTAGTGTAATCGTTGTTTTACTCGCGTTTTCGCAGTTTCCCCTATCAAATCCAGCAGGTTCTTTTGCCACTCAGTCCAGCTGAGGGAGCGCGCTTCGGCGGGAAAGTGACGTCGATGCATACCTCTATACGAGTGACACGTCTTGTGTTATTCTGTAGTCTTTGATGACATGTCAACAAGTAAGACTATTGTCATTAATCAGGACCAGGTTATCAGTGGATTGTTTTACAGAAAGATATTCTTGCAGATTCTCATCCTCCATGATTTAAACATGATTCATTCTGGTGTGATTTGGCTTTTTAAACCTGTAAGATGTCAGAATGTTGTTTGTTTATTGTGTGTTTTGTACTACATATTTATACTGTGTCAAAAATCCCCCTTTGGCTTAAAATAAACTTTGACCTTGACCTTGGATAATCAAATAAAGTGTTCATCTTGAAATTACTAACAATATCAAAGTTATTCATACATTTACTTATTAAAAAAATATGTCAAGATTTCACGCAAAGACACGTGAACCACAAGCTGAAGGTGGATGTTTATTAATTAGTGGATCAAATAAATTGTGTTTGAACTGTTGCTGAAGCTCAGCCAGTTTTGAAGAGTGTAATCTTTTTGTCATCAACAGAGAAGTCGATATAACTGTTCGGATTATGTGTCACGCTGTAACCAGAGTCCTATATGCAGTGCCAGGTGTTCCCATGCTTCTGTCAAAATCCTGTAAGGAAAGACACAGTATTAATGTTCCACAAAAAGCAGCACATTTTCACAATACGGCAATTTCACTCAGACATTTCATTCTCTCAGTAAAACTCTAGAACTGACCTTCTGATGTAGCGAGCAAGTCATTATCCTCTTTGTACAGATTCACAGCCACAGAAGCGACCTGAAGAGTCTCACGCTGCATCTCATACTCATGTTGATTTATAGATCTCAATCTTTGGCATGGTTGATCTGTAAACACAGAGTTTGTTTAAATAACAAGTGGTGAAATAAAACAGGACAGAACCTGGAGATTTTTTTGTGAACAACTCTTCATCATGAAGTCCAGTGCTGCCATTTATGATCACGATTTATTGGTCAATGACACTATTATCAGATGAAACCAAACTTAATACCACAAGACACAAGTGTGGAGTAAAATTAACAAAAGTTTGAGGTCTGTAAGTTTTATCATGATTTGAAGAAAGTCTCTTCTGCTCAACAAGGCTGTATTTATATCATCCAAAATACAAGAAAACACTGCTGTAAAACCTGACCTGTAAAAACTGAAAATTTAAAAACAATTTAATGTATCTTTAGACAAAATATTATAAATCTTTTTTTTTTCTTTTTTTTTTTTTAAAGGCATTTGTGCTTTTAAGTATCATATTTGTTGCACCAGGTTTTTATGGCTCATATAAGCAATACATGATGATCATATATATATATATATATATATAGGCTACTATTATCATGATTTTTCTAAAAAAAAAAAAAAGAAAAAAGAAAAAGATGAGTATGAATAATCAAGTAAAGCAAAGTTCCCTTTCAAGGGAACTCGCGCTGCGTTAGCCACTATGGGAACGCCTCTGCGTGATGTCGTCATGAAGCACGTATGAAATCTGTCCAATCAGGAGACGGAATGTCATAGGCGGGTGACGTCACTGACCAGGAACCATAAAGCCAGCCCGAAAACACTCTCATTCAGCTTCTGTGTCTTCAGCAAGCGCGTCGAGTGATCTGTTTGTCCAAATATTTGCTGTTGTCCGTCACTATTGTTGGTATGGCGAGCGAGCAACACAGGAAGTGCATGCACCCTTGTCCGCGTTTTATCCGGACGGGGACTCGCATGAAAGTGTGTTGTATGTTTGGGAGTGCAGCTCTCGAGGGAGCTGCCTGTGTGCACTGTGAGCAGCTACCGCTAAGAACGCTGCGCTCTCGCCGGGCTCTCTTCGAGGAGAGTGGCTCAGCTCACGTTCCCCAAGGCTCGGGTCCCGCTTCTGTTGAGGCAGGGTGGCGCCTTATGTCTTGGGGTTCGCAGATGGATGTAGCAGAGGGGCTAGAGACGGGCCATGCCTTATGTCTGCCTTCACCTGCTGCATCCGGTAGTGTATCTATTCGGAGGCAGGAAGCACGCATTGCGGTTTTCCACT
>JAOTNS010002292.1:0-46286 GCA_028476615.1 Culter alburnus
ATGCTAACTCTATGGCAATGTCATATAGGCTTTTAGCTTAAAAGCATGCACATTTGGAGAAATATTGATGGATTCTTATATATTTATGTCAATTTTCTATACTGAGAAGTAATATTTATTGTCATCACTATGAGTGCTGGATACTGTGTTTTCAATTCATACTTGCAGCCAGAGGGCGCTCTGTACACCTTTAGTCCACAAATTATTCTAAAGAAGAAGAGGACATTTCAGGAATGGTGTTTTTAATTCATACTTGCAGCCGGAGGGCGCTCTCTGTACACCTTTAGGCCACAAATTCATATAAAGAAGAAAAGGAACTAGGAACTAACGACATGTCTTCGCTAACTATGGCTTTTACATACAGATAAACACTTTTCAAGACAATAAATACACGATTGAGACGATGAATGCATGTATTGCCTCTGAATTTGCGTCTGAATAGCGCTGGCTCCATGGGCGTGGCCGCATTAGCGGATAATGAGCTGAATCACGGACTTCTGACATGGCTCTCTTTTCATACAGATTACATAAACACAGAATGTTTGTTTTCGATTTGACTTACACGATTTAAAACCTGACATTTCAACATTTCTTTAGACGTAAGTGTCATTTTTTTTGTCATTTGTATTCATAAGTTACAGTTCATTTTCTGAGAACTATCAGATTGGACTTCGTTCAGAGGGAGACGAGAGATCACGCATCATGTTAGTTTTCTTTATTTTACAAAAAGCACAACATTGTGTTTTTACTCTGAGTGTACACAAATAAAAGAAGACATTCTATAGTTTCAATTGATATATTACTTATGTCTCTATGACAAGAAATGATGGAGTATTTTAAGTCTGTTTTGCTGCAATGTGAAAAAAATCCTCAGGGAGTTAAAAAGAGCAGATTCTCCCTTTAAACTCTCACAAGATTATTGAAGAGTCTGTGATTTGTGTCTTGTGTTCAGTTTCAGTGTCTCCATCATCATCATCATCATCATCATCCTCACAGACTGAGATCAGTCCAGGTCGCTCTGTGACTCTCTCCTGTCGGTTGTATTCAGTCTCCTGTAATTATTTGGTCGATTATGAGCGACTTCAGCTGTCGTGGGTGAATCAGGCTGGTGTTGATCTGAAGACAGACTCCAGATATCAGATATCATCAGATCACTGTATCATCACTCTGACTACAACACTCCTGAATGAAGATGACAACAGAGAGTGGAGATGTCAGCTTACTCTCAGAAATCAACTCCAGACCTCAGTCAGATACACTGTCAAGTATTCAGGTGAGAAACAACTATTACTACTGTAAAATATGATGTTAATGTCCTACAGATGAACATCTGAACATTCATCTTCTGATTCCAGTCAGCAGCTCAAACTCTGAGAAGAAATCAAGCCAAACTACAGCAGCAGCTCCTACACAAGGTTCATGATCACATGATCACTGTCACACATCATCAGTCTCTCACTTCACTTATATGTGTCATGATGTGTTGAAGTGAACTAACAGACGTGATCCACAGGTCCAGCTGACACAGCATCAGAAACTGTCATCTGTGTGACTGCTGGATCATTATTCAGAGGTACGACACGTTCATTTACTGACAGCTTTACACCATTAAACTATCAGTCAGTCTGTAAATGCTTCATCAATAACTGTTCATAGTTGAATCCCCTTGACTTCAGTCATGTCCAGTTTCTTCTTCTTCTTCTTTTTCCACACATGTTTCCTGCAGTGATTGTGATGATTGTTGAGATGGCAGTGTTTGCTGCTCCTACTGTGATTCTTCTTCAGATCATCTGTGCAAGAAGAGCTGGTGAGTTTGAGCTTCACACAATCTGATGATTCACACTCATCTGATCTGGAACAATCTGCAATCATGGTAAAAACACATACGAGAGGTCAGTCAATGCTTTATTTTGCAGGGAGGAAGGACTCGCAGCACCCAGAGGAAATAGAGATGCCTACAATATTACAATAAAATACTGCTGAGTTTGGAGACCATCTGAAACAAGATTTAAAACAGCAAAAACTCACAGAGGATTGTTCATTGTTTGATTTTCTTCTTCTCAAAACAGAGAAAAAACTCCCTGAAGAAATAGTGACACCATCAAGTTTAGATTCAAATATCTTGTACAAATAAAAGGCCAGATTTATGTTCATTTATATGGTTTGATGGATATTTTCCTACAGTGTTGAATGTTATTTTCTTGTGCTTCATATATAAACTGCTTTAAATATAATATTAAATACAGTAATGACAGACTGTTTGTAAAATCCTCTCTGTTCTGTGTGATGAAGATGATTTGCTGATTCTCATATCTTGTCTTTTCATTCCTGTTTTTAGCATTTTGTTCATTTTGAATGATTTCTACTTTTCTTAATTAAACCTCTGTAATTGTTTAATATGTCTCTTTCCTGAGATGTTTGTCACAAATATGGTGATTTGAGCTTGTAATGTGAGGATGAACAGCAGCAAAGATAAACTAATAATGAAATGATTCATTCATGTTCATATTAATTCACATAACTTTATTCTGGTTAGTTTAGAAATCCACTTTGATAAACTGATGACTTTAACACTTCAAGACACTTTAAGAGCAGAGTTATTGGTTTAGACTTGTAAGTGCAATTATTCTTTAAATGCATACAGATATTGGCCAAATTAATTTCACCAACATAAAGTTTGAGTATGAAGATATTTACTCACATCAGACACAGTGTGTGTTAATACAATATAACAGTACAGTAACACTATACAGGCAAAGTCTGATGCTCATGTAATTAACTAATTTATTCCTATAAACTGTGTTCAGATCAGATTTGTGTTGAGTCAGTGTGGTTTACAATATTAATTTCTCACAATGAACAACATGTTTCACAATCAGTTTTGTGTGAAAGTCTGTTCTCTCTCAGGTTAGTGGTTAGATGTGGGTTGACAGTGTCATGACCGGCTCACAGCCGTGGCAAATGAAAATGGAGGACATAATCAGATGGTTTGGTTGCAACAAAAGATTTATTTAACATAAATAGGAAAATATATAAAACACAAAATCAACAAAACCAACAACCTCTGTCAGACACATGATCAGGGTGTCACACAAAACTAATTTGAAATTAATAACAACATCAAAATAAATGAACCAAAGTCAGGGGGAAAACAACCAAGTTCAAGCCCACCACAGCACACCAAACAAAACCCAAACTTTATAGGGGAAGAACAGGTGGAAATAGTTCCGCTGATGAGTCTCCCAGCCACACCCACCGGCCGGCCACAGCAGGAAGGAGAGACTCGTCACACACCCCCCTAAAAGAAAAAGACCATAGTCTTTAAGAACCAATCAGAACTCCACCAATCAAAATCTCCAGTAGTCCATGTAATAAAAGATTCAATCCAAATCACGGTCTGAACTCTCCAACTCCTTCCAGCAACCTTGGTGCCTAGGAAGCAAATTAAGAAAAGAACAGAGACAAAGACAGGGAAAATAGGACAAACCCTATGACATTTAGACTACCTGGACACGAGACAAAGCATCAGCAGTTAGGTTAACAAATTAACAGTCAAACTTGCCTTCTCCAATTGATCAAATAGTGCTCTAATTAGAAGTATATGTTCACCCCAGGTTTGACTATACACGACGACGTCATCCAAGTACACAGCGCATCCCTTCAAACCAGAAATAACTCGATTCATCAAACGCTGGAAAGTAGGCAATAGAAACGAATCAAGTTTTGTTATAGCAATTACCTTTCGACAATCGATACAAAATCTGAATGATCCAGATTTATTCACCAACAATGATGCAAGGACCTGATCACCCGATTGAAACAAAAGCAATTTTGTACGACGATCAAAGAATTGTTTCATGTGATATTGCGCTTTACTCAAAGACGCCTTTGCCAATTGACACGCTTCAAAAATACATCTGCGAAAATCACTCACATAAGACAGGATATTTTTAGGTGGATCAAATTTTTTCCAATCTGCCAACAAAACAGATAATGGACCACGCACATCATGTCCAAAAACAAGGTCGTTCGGACTAAATCCGGTGCTCTCCTGAGCGGCTTCTGAGCGGACATCATCAGCCAAGGTAACCCAGCTTCCCAGTCCTTTCCCATCTGAACACAGTACGATCTTAATAAGTCTTCAAAGTTTGGCGAAATCTTTCCAGCGCTCCCTGACTTTGGGCAAAAGCACTGGAAAGGTTATGTTGAATATAAAGCAGTTTTAAAACTTGACCAAACAAATTGGAAGTAAAGTACTCCCCTGATCAGATTGAATTATTCGTGGTATTCCGATCACCAATATAAACTGAGTCAGTGCTTTTATAATTAACTTTGCAGTTAGAGAAGGTATCGGGTACACAGCTGGATATCTTGGCACATTACAGTAAGCAAATATTCATTTCCAGCTTTTGACCGGGGTAACGGTCCAACACCGTCCACAATAAGATGTTCAAAGGGTTGGCTAATAGCAGGAATTGGATACAAAAGAGCAGGTTTCATAGACTGGGTCGGCTTTCCCACCGCTGTCACCAGCTGACATGTTTGACACGACTGGATATACTTTGAGATATCACATTTCAATTTTGGCCAAAAGAACCATTTCAAAAGCAACTTGTAGGTCTTTTTTACTCCCAAATGTCCAGATGTGTCATGTGCCGTTTGTAAAACAAGTTGACGGAGAGACTGAGGTACTACAATTTGTTGCACAGGATCACCAATTACAAATTCTCCGTGCGGCACCCACTTTCGCACTAAAACATCTTCCTCAAGATAATATCCAGAAGGAAGATAGACGATAGTATCATACGGGACAACTCGGTCAGACAACTCAGTAAGTGTAACGTCTGCTTTTTGTTCCTTAATCAACTCATCGCGTGACACGGACAAAAAGGAAGGGATTTCTACAGTTGTACTCATATTTTTAGTTTCAGATTCACGGTTAGGTTTTTTTTTCACTCATAGACCGCGTCATCACGCATGATGGAAACACATTTGAGGAACAATTAAAATTTTCATCACTCGCCTCAAAAGTCGACACAGATGGTGTAACCACCAAATTCGGTGTAGTATTCTGCCAAACTCGTTCACCAGCCAAATTATTTCCCAAGATTACCTGTACTCCTTCCACAGGCAAACAGCAACGCACAGCAACTTCCACTTCTCCCTGGATCAAGTCAGAATTCAGAACAATTTTATGTAGGGGAACAGACAACACATTCAAACCAATACCCCTAATCAACACATTGTTTCCACTGTAAGAGTCATTTGAAAAGGGTAAAACAGACTCTAAAACAAAACTGACGATCCGGTGTCACAGAGAATTTGACTGGTACATCATCTGTAGAAGTGATCTCACAGAACCATCTGTAACAAATGGAGAAAATGTTGAGACACATGAAACGTTCTGACATTACTGACTTCCGAGCGGTCACAGCAGAGCAACAAATTTCCTGAAGAATAGAGATTCGTTTTAGCAATATCTTTTGCTTTCAACAATGGACACTCATTCTTCCAGTGACCAAACGCATGACAATAGTTACACATGTTTGCTCTATGTTTTTCCTCAACAGAAAGAAAACGCTGTCTGTCAGGTGAAGCACGAACAAATTTAGAAGACCTGCTGGAATCATACCACGATTCTTTCTGAAAACTTTCACCACCAGTTTTATAGGTAGAAGGGATTTTATGAATCAGAAAAAAATTGAAAAAAATGTTGAATAAATGTCAAGAATACTGTTGAATATCAAATGTCAAGTCAAATGTCAAGTGTCCCCAACTAAGCAAGCCAAAGGCGACAGCGGCAAGGAACCCAAACTCCATCAGGTGACATCAGGTGGCAAACAAGTGGCAAATAGGTGTTAAAATGGAGAAAAAAACCTTGGGAGAAACCAGGCTTAGTCGGGGGGCCAGTTCTCCTCTGGCGAACAGTGCTTTGTTACGATTCAGGTTGCTATCATAAGTCTGATAGGATCGCAACAATCAAAGTATTTATTTCAGTTCCATCCAGTTGAGGATCGTATTCATCACGCCGGTATGGACGGTCTGTTGAGGAACTGTGCTACTGGCTGTCGTGTCGATGAGGCCTTCACAGTGGATGATCTAGTTGACTTGATCTCTGCTGATGCAAGAACCAAACCAACCATTATATCCTCCAAAAATGCACAAAACCAATGATTTAACAAATATTACCAAAAGAAAAAAAATATTAATTTAACAAATTACTCATCAAATTAACGAAAGTAACTATTTAACCAAACAAAATCACGTTAGTTTAAAGACGAGCAATCACATTTGTCACGACCGGCTCACAGCCGTGGCAAAGGAAAATGGAGGACATAATCAAATGGTTTGGTTGCAACAAAAGATTTATTTAACATAAATAGGAAAATATATAAAACACGAAATCAACAAAACCAACAACCTCTGTCAGACACATGATCAGGGTGTCAGACAGAACCAATTTCAAATTAATAACAACATCAAAATAAATGAACCAAAGTCAGGGGGAAAACAACCAAGTTCAAGCCCACTACAGCACACCAAACAAAACCCAAACTTTATAGGGGAAGAACAGGTGGAAATAGTTCCGCTGATGAGTCTCCCAGCCACACCCACCGGCCGGCCACAGCAGGAAGGAGAGACTCGTCACAACAGTGTGGTTTACAATATGCTCTTCTCACACGTTTCACAGGAATGTAAAGCATCAGTTCTCTGTGGGTCAGTAAATATCAACTCTAGCAGGATTTAAACACTCAGGTTCACAAGCAAGGACCACGCCACAACCATAAATGTTGGAGAATTATTTATTAAAGAAAGTTAGGGAGAGGATGAAGAGGAAGGGGAAAGGGATGGTAATCAGGTTGATCCGGGTATCCGGGAGACAGTTAGATGTAGGTTGAGTGATTAGGACCCCCAAAGATTGGGAAGAGCTGAGGTAGGCTTGGCTTGACAGAGATCATTGATATTGTTACGGATGTAAGAGCGATATGCTTGTGAAGATGCTGATCATCTCCTCTGAGATATCTAGTCTGGCCTGCTCCAATGCCGAAGGAATGTATTGAACGGTGTTCTGGAGATATTCTGGTGATACAGAGGGTTTGACAGAAGCCCTTGCTAAACCAGAATCTTGTGGCCAGTCTTCCAGTTTCAGTAAGAAAGAGCGGATCTTTGGGAGATGCTCAGGCAACATGCCTGGAGTAAACATATTCAGAGTTAGGTTAGAATGGGTATATAGGGCATGATGCACAGTTTTCCCCAGTGTTAACTATGAATAAATGCCTCTTTACTCTCTTGACTAATCTCCCTGCACCTGTTCAGCCTGATGGATCCGAAATGGTCAATATTCATAGTCATGCATTTTTATTAATATTTATGTTAATCGTTTATGGCTTATGATTTATCAGTTTCACTTTTGATTTCCTACATTTATGTACTCATACTTTATATATATGAATTCTTATCATATTTTCAAGTATTTACTTGTTATTGTACCCTTATGGTTATTCTTATTTTATATTTAAGAGTATGCTTGTTATGTTCAATTGTTCTTCAAAGTGTTCCAGTGTGACAGGTCATGCTGACACTTTGTGGTTAGGTACTGGATGCCTGCCAAGTACTGCAGAAGTAATGTGTTTCAGAATTAGTTGCTCATTTGAATCTGATCAAAATATGTCTGCTGACATTTGCAAAATTCCCTAAGGGTTAAAACAACTATTTTTTGACACTGGACCAGTGGACGACGTAATGGGTGAAATTAACCTTTTTCATTTTAACAAAAACATCAGTTTGAGTGGGTTGGGAATCTCCCTGTATGCTTATGGTATAATATGGACTGGGTTCTTGATAATTTAGCTTTTTCTCTCCTTTGCTCTCCTGGGCTTCTGCTTCTTCTCTCTTATCTGCAAATGTCTTAATGTTTAAATCTTTTTGATCTTCATCTATTATACAATACTCTGGAGTATTGTAAAATACTCTAAATTTGTTATTGACTATTGACTACTCCTTTATGATGGTTATTTTACCTTTTGGTTTTATTAAATATTTTCATTATCGATTGAAGTTTGCGTGTGAGGCTAAATTTAATTGTAATGAATAAATAATTTTTATCAACTTTATCTACTGCCTGGATCTCATTTTCCCAAGTTTTTGCATCAAGCCATACCAAACTCTTGCAGCCTATTTACTTTTTAGAAATGCACAGGCTAAATTCCCATCTGATCCACTCTTCATCATTGATTCCAACTGCCCTGTCAAACATTTTGGTTCCAAAAAACACCTTAAATCCATCTTGATTCATCCAGCATCCCAGAAGACCACTTTTCCAGTCATTCATTCCACATAGGAGCAGCAACCACAGCTGCCCAAAAAGGCCGCTTAAATAGTCAGGCCTAGCGTTAATTTAGTTATTCAAACATAAGACGACATAAAAAAAAAAAAATAAAGACATACCTCAGTGTTCCTCCGGCTAAATTCAATTCGACCATCAATTTTCACACTTTCATGTGAAAAAAAGAGTTAAAAATTAAATATTATCGTGCACTTTAGTTAGATTCATTGAATAAAATGTGAGTTTTCATAAGTGTGTGTGTCAAGTGAGTATGCTGGGACTGATCATTCTCTCTTCACTTCTCTCTGTTCTCCTCTGACAGTTCGTGTCATTGTTCAGTGTCTCTTTGTTTGTGTTGTTCTTGATCACATGACTCTTGTGTTAGTCATGTGCTCTTTACTATGTGGAAATTACTATTGTAGTAATTAAATATTCACTTGTTTATCACCAAAGCTGGCTCTACTTTTGCTGTAGATTATTAGACCATTACGCTGCCTCAGAAGTCTGTGTGAAATGAGTCTCATGAGGTTCCTTCTAACGCTGCCTGCAGAGTCAATGCCTGATAGAGACAACATTTAGGCCTACTTGTCTTCAATAAGACATCCTTGATGACGTATGAAGCCTTCAAATGAGACAAGACACTAATGTGCTCTCTTTCCCCCTTGTTTCTCCAATTCGTTGTGCCTCTTGTGTTACGTTACTGTTGTTGATAACAGTAATGGAAGAAATTAAGCTTTTTAAAGCTTTGAATCAACTGAACCAATTGCCCCACAAGCTGATTCATTGTTTGGAAGCGTTCAAAACGCTGGTGACCCCTGCTGGTCAGAACAGTGTAAAGCAACAAAAACTCAGACCAAACATGCATAAAAACACCTTTTACAAACCTATTGCAAATGTTTTATTGAAAGTAAAATCTATCAAATGCAGTTAACTAATCATCTAATAAGATTTAATATCCAGTATCTATGTAATATGTGTTCTTTTCAGGGCTTGTTTTATTTGTTCAATGGACGGTTCAGCTAAACAGGCCAATAAGAGACTATTGACTACTATTATTTCTTTTAATTATGCTAATGTTTAATTAAAACATCTACAAATCGCCACCTTGGAATTATAAGGTTCTGCATTCTGAATAGTTCTGAGATATTGAGCTTCAAAGATTTTTGCATTCCACTGTATACAGAACATTTTTTGTTTCCTAAATAAAAAGTCCCAAAATGTACACAACTTAACAAAACATAATATAAACAAGTTTTCACAGAATATGATTATGTGAATAACTCAATTTTGACAGAAATGTCAGATAGAGCCTTATAATTCTAGGGTGATAAAAAGTATAAAAATGAGAGATCAGAGAAATCTGTAAAAGATTTTGTTCAATGCTTCGCTATTGGATTCTTGGGTTCACAGAGATCATCATCAACCACTGAAATTTCTAAACGTTTTGAAACAGTGATGACATAACGAAGCCTCGTTTACTGAAATCACGTGACTTTGGCAGTTTGATACACGCTCTGAACCACTGATTCGAAACAAAAGATTCGTAAAGCTTTCAGTTTCAAAACTTCATGAAGCAGTTTCGATATCGTGATCACTACTACATGGTTCATGATACAGTACCATTATTTATATGTATATGTTGTGTGTGTGTGTGTGTGTGTGTGTGTGTGTGTGTGTAATTTACAACACCATAATTTACTGGATAACGAAGGTGAAAGTGATTAAGGTGGACTTATTGGACTAATAATGATGTTATTGTCTTCTGTAGAGCTGCTCTGAATTTGTTTTATAATTGATGAAATTTGTAATGTCATGGACACAATCATGCTGATGAGTGATGCAGTGTCATCTGAGAGGAGAAGACCACGGGCATCCAATAAAGGTCTTCGGCCTTGTCCCTTATGCACAGAGATTTCTCCAGTTTCTCTGAATCTTTTGATGATGTTATGCACTGTAGATGATGAGATTTGCAAAGCCTTTGCAATCTGATGTTGATGAACATTGTTTTTAAAGTATTCCACAATCTTTTTACGCACCCTATCACAGCTCTGCCCATCTTTACTTCTGAGAGACTCCGCCTCTCTAAAAATCCCTTTTATAGCTAATCATGTTACAGACCTGATATCAATTAACTTAATTAGTTGCTAGATGTTCTCCAAGCTGAATCTTTTCAAAATGTCTTGCTTTTTCAGCCATTTGTTGCCCCGTGCCAACTATTTGGAGACCTGTAGCAGGCATCACATTTGAAATGAGTTCATTTAGTGGATAAAAGTGTAAAATTTCTCAGTTTAAACATTTGTTATCTATGTTCTGTTGTGAATAAAATATTGGCTCAAGTTATTTTAAAGTCTTTTAGTTTTCATTTTATTCAAATCTAAAAAACATCCTAACATTGCTGGAATTTGGGTAGTAATAAACATACAAGTTTTGATTATATTACATTACATAATGTGTTTTATATTTTTTTGTGTCTTTGTATATGTATTTTATATATTTTAAATTCACAATTTCTATTTGTTATATCATAATCTGCGGGACCCCATCGATGACGTTTCGCTCCGAATGAGCGATTATTGTCAATGAAGTCCACTTCAGCTGATATACCGTAGGCCTACTCAGTGAGTAGGGAGCAGTGAACACTGCGTAGGGACCCTGTTGAAGATTGAGCCATTTCTTTATACATTATGCCTCTTCACTAATGTGTTTAGTGCAGTGGTTCTCAACCTTTTTTTCCAGTGAGCCGCATTATGTCCAAGCTCAAGTCTTACGGGCCGCACATCATTTATATATGACGTCACCAATGCAAACCAACCAGATGTCATATTATAGTATCTATTCTAGACAATTACGATTACATTTATTATTATTATTATTATTATTAGAATAATTCTACTCACCATTAATGGGATACCTGATGTTGTCAGGAGCTTGATGCGCGTCATTACAGAAAATGTGCGTTCGTAAATGTATGTTGATCCAAATATGGAAAGCACTCTTGAACTTAATAATCTGAGATTTTGTCCAGAGATGTTTCGCCACATTTCTGCAACTGAGGTTGATTGCTGTGCAGTATAGGTGTGTCCTCTTGCCTGAACATCCATCAATTCATCTTCAAGTGTGCGGCGGGGCAAACCAAAAGTTGCAGCCAAGTGCTTGATATTTTCCACAGGGAAAGTGAATGGCTCTCTGACCTCAAACGTTCTTGAATTCACACATCTCACCCAAATGCAAAGCTGGGCAACGTCTCCGATGTCTGTCGATTCATCTGCCGCTAAACTGAGCGCTGAAGCAGTGGTTTTTAGTTATTGTGTCAAATCCTCATTTATTTCAGAAATTCGACGTGTAACTGTGTCATTGCTGAGCTGTAAAACTTTTTATCCTGCGGATTATCTCGCTCTTGTTGCTCAGATCATCAAACAGACATTGTGATTCCAGAAAACAGTTCTTAACTAGCTCCCCATCACTGAATGGCTTGCTGTGTTTGGCAAGGAGCCACGAAATTTTGAACGTTGCTAATGTCACGGCCTGGGACACTTTTAAGCTAGGTCGCATTGTATTCTGTTCAGCGATGGCATTTTTTTGAGATCTCTTTCCTGAGATCCAGGGGGATATTTCTTGTCAAATGTTGCATGGGTGGTATCGTCTTTTGATATTGTAGGTTTTGCAAATGCCCAGTGTTTTACTGCAGAGCAAGCAGAAAGCCTGCTCATCGCGCTCATTGACAGCAAACTGATTCTTCCACTCTTCAAGCACTGTCCTACCTTCACTGCTGATGCTACGAGTCTTCTTGTTTTGTCTTGTTTCTTCATTGGAATTTTCCTCACTTATTTTTTCTCTTCTAAGCACAAATTTATCCATTTTGATCGCTAATTGATGACTGTTTTAAATCTGCCAAAGCGCGCACACGTAATTTTTGTGTGGTAACTGTGTAATTGCTTCAGTACATAGCCTAGTAGGTCTGCGCATGTCGGAAAACAATAGCTATATGATCACCAAAATTATTTTATATGACAAAAACAATTATTGTTCAAACATTTATTTCTTTAATACATTTTAAATTAGGCCTGTTTGAAATGAAAAAAAAAAAAGATTTGTAAAACTAGAAGTTTTTTTTTTTTTTTTTTTTTTATGTGGTCAGCATTGCGGGATGCATTCGCATTCGCAGGCCGTGGGTTGAGAACCACTGGTTTAGTGTAATGTAACGTATTACAGAAGGGAAGAAACAGCTTAAAGAGATTGAATCAGCTCGAGAAACTTCACGTGTGAGAATACATGTTGAAAGAGTGATTGTAATGTTGACTCTGCCTTTACGCCTCATTAGAGTTGAACAAAACGGCAGAGTGGAGGACAGCCTTATAGATGAGATTGTGTTAACATGCTGTGCCTTCAGATTGATGAAGTGAGTGTTAGTTCATGTGAAGTGTTCTTCAAACCACCGTCATAACTCTAAATATGATAATGATATTTCACAGTGATTTATATATAGTATTTTCACAGTAATGTAATATATTTACATTTTTGGCTGACAAGTATTTATAAACAAAAACTAAACGTGACTAAAACATCCCTGTAGTACTCGGATAAAAATTGTGACCGACATTTGTTAAGTACGCTTGACAAATAAAAGTGATACTCTGCGAGACGAGGTCTGCTGACAGTTTTTTCCAACAGTTTGGACTGTTTTAGTTTTTAAACAGTGGTCACATTGGCATAGTTGTGGTCATCATGAGGCACTGCATTTTGTGTAAGCCGTTTTCTCAGTAATTCTGGCAACACTGCATTCTTGAAAAAGCTTGTTGCCTTCGTAATGTGCGTTCCAAAACTGGAATCTGGGGTTATTCTCTCAGTATGTAATTCTGAAGGAGTCCACACACAAGTCACAGAACAGTGATTTTGTAACGTGAATCTGGTACTGTACTAGAGAGTATTAGTGGTGTTGTCTGTTAAGTTCCAGTGTCACGTCTGAGGATGAGGATCCAACCAAGCAAAAGTCCTTTTCTTTTGACAGTTCTGACAGTGTCTTGTCTTTTCCCAAGTAAGGACATTCGATCTCCAAGCAGCCAGAGCCACAACAGTCACAATACTCAAGGGTGCTGTGAAGAAATGCAGAGTCCAGTCTGGGTTACATGAAAACTGCAGTGTTTTGATGGCATGGCCTTGATGTACGCCTCCTGTGCCTTGTTCTCCTGGTGACTCGTCACTCTTTATAACTGCACCAAACCCGGAAGCAGTTACTCTGCCACATCTATAGGTAAACCACATCTTTTATGTCTTCTGTTCAACTAGCTTACACTGAGTATCTGTGATTGACATATCCCTAAACACCTCATCACATTTGACAAGAACACTGGAGCTCTGAGCATCACTTTGAGCACTTTGAGTAAGTCATGATCTCCTGTTTTAATGTTACAACAAATTCACAACTTGTTTGACACAAACAATGACAACTTGACTGCTGTTAGAGAATGTTTCCCAGATAATCAGCATCAGTTTTTCATGAGTGTCTGAACTTAGTCAACAGTTTTACAGCCTGTTCACTGACAACACCTGCTCAGTAGTCTAGACCTAGTTATATTTTCGTCATCACACGATGACTGACATTTTGTCACATTAAACATCTCTCTCCAAATAGGCTTAATAATAATTTTATCAGCACTAATTAAATTAAAGTGTATTGCATCGTAGATGTTATTAGTCACTTTTAAAATCATGATCATATTTATATCCTGGCCAGGGATGCATTAATCATGGCATCTGTCTTTCAAAGACGTCAGGTAAAAGGCAACTAAGCATCCTTTCATTTGCCCTGAGAGGAAAGCCCCCTAAAAAGGCCAGGTTATAGGATGCTGGCCCACAGAAGGTGGTGAAAAGGGTAGGCCCATTAGAGGAGGAGACAGTGGAACAGGTGGAAGAGGAAGAGAAGGCAAAAGGAAAAAGGCAACAAACACTTAAAATAAACAACACCAGTCATAATCTCTCTCAATTCAATTCAATCCAATTCAAAGTGTATCATCACTCTGACTACAACACTCCTGAATGAAGATGACAACAGAGAGTGGAGATGTCAGCTTACTCTCAGAAATCAAATCCAGACCTCAGTCAGATACACTGTCAAGTATTCAGGTGAGAAACAACTGCGTTGGATTAATTTCCTTAATCTTTTTTAAACACAAAGGAGCAACTGAGTCTAATGTGCTGGAAAAGACAGAGGCAATAGTTTCTGTTGCAACATCGAGGTCTTCTAAGCTGTCTGGTATGCTAATGTAGCGGTTGTTCCTCTGTGTTGTGTTGATTTTTGATGGTAATAAAAGGATTTTCCACACAAAGCTGGTTTTTACCATAGATGTTTTAATCTCAGTGCCTGTGTGGTAAAACACACAAACAGACAGGCACTGTTATCTGCAACTCTGCTCTTAATTGTGCCTGTTAACCACAAAATACATATTAAGTACACCAGGTAGTTAACCACAGAACACACAATGAATGCAATGTACAATATATTAGACTAAAATATATATTTAGTGAACAAAATATATTTAATTATACATACACGTCTTTTTATTTATACATTTAGATCTATTATTTATCAATTTGTATTTTTCTATATATAAATAATACTTAATTGAGATGTTAGCCGCTAACTTTGCTGCCATCTTACTCAATGCACTATTCACCCGTTTACAGCACTGATAACACAAACTAATGGTCAAATATAACATCACATAGAATACTTTCTCACATTTGATCATATAGACATGACATGAACACTTATAACATATTTTAACATTTGATGAGCGGAGTTAATGAAATCGTACCTCTCCTCTCTAGTGGCATTGCAGGAAAGAGGACGAACTTCCGATCGCGCTGCAATTTGAACCCCTCACCTACATATGACATCAGCCGATGTACATACTATATTTAATAAAAGCATGCAAAGTTTTCAAAATAAAATGCCCCAAAACAAATAATTAAAAAAAACAAATAATATATTTGAAAAAAAAATAACAAAAATGATTTATAATATGGTGTAACAACATTTCCCTGCTACACTAAGGCGATGAAACTGATTAGGAAGATTATTTATAAAGCGATCTTTAGTGGTAGAAGTGATGGTTCTACCATACTTATGGCAGGGAGGCAGTTCAGCCTCTTTGACTAAATGTAGTATACACGAGACTAGATAATGATCTGAGATGTCGTCAGTCACAGACTGATTCACTACAATACAGAGAGACTAATTTCTGTTCTGGATGAGCTGTGTAATCAGAGGAGAGAAGGAGAGGGTCATCAAGATCCCCGACCGTCACTGTTGTGTGGGATAATGTGGGATTCCAGCGCTCTGCTGCAGTCACACACTGATTCACTGCTCTTCCCAGGATCTCAGTGTTATTCCTTCATCATTATGTAATGCTCCCTGTTGTTAGTGTTTTTAGGTCAGTGTGTTATCAATGACATGTATGTTTTCTGAATGAGAATTGAAGCCAGCGTAGACTGAAGCACTCATCTGTGTGAAGACTGTGCACTGTGCATGAGCATCAAGAGAACACTGTTGCACCACTAATAGCGGCAATGAGCAACATGATTTCAAGAGCAACATAATTTCAAAAACAACACATCCCAGTGCCAGATCGCCTGTTATTTAACACAAATGAACTCATTGCTAAGCAACGTTTATTTTGTATTAGATACATCTGTACCGCAAAAAGTGGTGGGGACATGTCCCACCCGTCCCACCCGCAAATTACGCCTATGCAGTTACTATTATTTCACATTTTAATAAAACTTTAATTGAACAATTGAACAGAACCACAGCAAACAAATCAAAGAAATAAAAGCAAAAGTCTCAACATTAACACTCTGAGGTATCGCCGGTGTGGTGTAGTTATACACATTTATGGTGTAATTGCATATTGACTCCACTAGAGGGCCACCTTGGTTTTACTGCTGGGGGTTACCACGAGTGAGTAAGTGAGCGATCCGAGAGTCATCCACAGGCTGGTGAGCAGCACAAGTTGTTAGTTCGTGTTCAGTAATAAATACATGTGTCCTGAGATATACACCTCCGTGAGTGTAGTTTATTAAATACACTACACCAGAAGGAACACTACATGGTGTCAGAAGAGAGTTGTTTCATGAACTCGAACCCACATTTGACAGCACTGAGACACGACGGGAAAAAAGTCTGCGCATTGTGACTGTAGTGAGTCTGCCATACACAAAATACACATGGATCAGTTCAGACTACCACCTCCATTAGTCCTGACAGGAAATACAGGCGAAAACTGGAGGAGATGGATTCAACGGTTTGACATTTATATGACTGCAACAGGATCATACTCAAAAGTGAGAATGTAAAAATAGCCATTCTACTTAATGCGTTGGGAGAGGAGGCCCTAGAAGAATACAATTCTCTGTCTATAGAGCCAGAAGGGGAGAATGAAACAATGCAAGATATAGTGGCTGCACTGGAGAAGTATTGCTTACCAAGAAAGAATGTTGTTTTCGAAGAGGCATCAGTTCTGGGCTTACCCTATGCCTGATTTGATCACCATCGATAAGTACGTCACAGAACTAAAACAAAAGAGTAAAGACTGTGAGTTCGGCTCAACAGACGATGACATGATAAGAGACAAGATTGTGTTCAGTATCGGTGATCAGCGTTTAAAAGAAAAGCTCTTAAGAGAAATAAACCTGACCCTTGAAAAAATAGTGGACATTTGTAGAGCAGCAGAGGCAGCGGAAACACAGATTCAAGCAATGGGAGAGCAGAATAAAACTGTTCACGGCATTAAAAAGAAGACAAAAGATTCAAAAGAGAACAAGAGATATGAAAAGACATCATCTCAACAACCAAAAGCAAATGTGGACTCATTCACCTGCAAAACGTGTGGAAAGTCTCACCTTCCACGACAGTGTCCAGCCTATGGAGCTACATGTCATGCTTGTGGAAAACGTAATCACTTTGCCTCAGTGTGCATGTCTGGAAAACAGGACACACAGCATAAACTCAAAAGAAATGTCACTGTTGATTCCCTATTCATCGGGACAGAACGCATGGTACACAGACATAGACATTGGAAATACAGTGAAATTCAAACTGGACTCAGGGGCTGAAGCCAATATTTTACCTCTCGACATTTATCAGTCTCTGCACGAAACTGCGCTGTTGCAACCGACTTCGACTATGCTGGTGGCGTATGGAGGAACAAAACTAAAGCCAGAAGGTGTGGCCAAGCTGCAGTGCGTCACACCCAAAGCGCATGTTTGCTTACCCTTTTACATCACCAGACATTCATCCATTCCAATACTTGGTAAGGAAGCATGTGAACGGATGCAACTGCTGAAAAGAGTCGAGACTGTTGTAATGATGCATCCTACCTCCAAACAGGAGTTGATAGCAAAACATCCAACAGTTTTTGAAGGACTTGGTCAGTTTCCAGGTGAACATCATATTCATGTCGATCCGAAAGCAATCCCAGTCATACATGGCTGTAGAAAAATTCCCTTAGCAGTGCTTGGCAAACTGAAGGGGCACACTGGATCAGCTGTTGCAAGCAGATGTTATAGCACCAGTCACCCAGCCCACTCCATGGGTTAACCCTCTGGAGTCTGAGGCTGATTTGGGGCCTGGAGAAGTTTTGACATGCCCTGACATTTGTGCTTTTTTCATTTGTTCATAAACACATTACTGACACAAGTGTCATTACACTGTATTCAGCACAAACTAGGCTACCATAATATGTGAGGAACATGTATGCACATGTTTGTGTTTTTGAAGGAATAATGTTTATGCGTGGTTATTGAAAAAACAAAAAACTTAAGTCACTGAAATAAAGCCAAAAAAAGTATATTACATCCGTGTTCATAAGACTTCTGGGTATTGGAGGTTGTAGACTAGAGTTTTCGCTTCAGAATTATGTAAAAATTATGCTGCCTACTCCTTCATATAAAACAATATATTGATTTAGTTTTTGTAAGTCACTTTTTGTCAAGAAACACAGTATGCATGGAGGCATGAATGATCATGAATAATGGGCCATTTACACCTGAGAACAAAAGATCACATAATAATGACCTGAAATGACTTGCATATTAATGAGGCCTTTGAGTCAGGTAGGGTGTGAAAAACCCCTCTGTAATCATGTCTCAGCTCAATTTAAATAATGGTATCTATTATATTCTTTAAAATATAATGTATTTCTGTGATGCAAAGTGTCTGAACAATTATCTTACCTCTATGGCATTTCATATAGGCTTTTAGCTTAAAGCATGCACATTTGGAGAAATATTGATGGATTCTTATGTTTATGTCAAATTTCTATACAGAGGAGTAATATTATTCTATATTTATTCTATATATCACTATGAGTGCTGGATACAATTCATACTTGCAGCGGAGGGCGCTCTGTACACCATTAGGCCACAAATCCATAAAAAGAAGAAGAACCAGGAACTAACTGCATGTCTTCTAGAGTTCGTTAACCATGGCTTTAACATCCAGATAAACACTTTTCAAGACAATAAATACACGATTGAGACGAATGCATGTATTGCTTCTGAATTTGCGTCTGAATAGCGCTGGCTCCGTGGGCGTGGCCGCATTAGCAGATAATGAGCAGAATCACTGACTTCTGACATGGCTCTCTTTTCATACAGATTACATAAACACAAAATGTTTGTTTTCGATTTGACTTGCACGATTTAAAACCTGACATTTCAACGTTTCTTTAGACATAAGTTTTTTTTTTTGTCATTCGTATTCACTAAGTTACAGTTCATTTTCTGAGAACTATCAGATTGGACTTCGTTCAGAGGGAGAGGAGAGATCACGCATCATGTTAGTTTTCTTATTTTACAAAAAGCACAACATTTTGTTTTTACTCTGAGTGTACACAAATTAAAGAAGATATTCAACAGATTAAAATGGTGTATAACTCTTAATTGTATGTGCAACATTGACGGAGTATTTTGAGTCTCTTTCACACTGGTTAGAAAAAAAACGCGGTGGTATCGCCGGCGATACCCTCAGACCTCAGAGTGTTAACAGTCTTGTCATCACTGAAAAAAAGAATGGGTCATTACGAGTTTGCCTGGATCCTCGTGACCTGAATAAAGCTTCTTCGTCAACACTTCTCTATCCCGGCAACCGAGGATACTGTGTAAGCTGCAGGAAAGACAATTTTCTCCATCTTTGATGAAAAAGATGGCTATTGGCAAATCAAACTTGACACAGACTCCTGCCTGAAATGCACATTCAACACACCATGGGGTAGATACAGATTCAAACTTCTGCCATTTGGTGTCAAGTCTGCTAGTGAAGTTTTCCAGCAGTACAATAATGAAGTGTTCGGTGACATAGAAGGTGTACATATCGTTGCCATCGATGACATGATTGTTGCAGCTGCCACAGAACAAGAACATGACATCATTGTGGCTAAAATTATGGAGCGAGCGAAACAACACAATGTGAAATTCAACCCTGACAAGATTCAGTACAAGGTGAACAATGTGCATTTCATGGGACATGTGATAACTCCACAGGGGGTGAAAGCAGATGATGGCAAGATACAGGCAGTAGTAAGCATGCCAACACCCACAGATAAACAATCACTACAGCGTCTTTTGGGCATGATCAGATATCTCGCCCCGTTTATCCCAGGTGAGGCATCACTCACAGCACCTCTCAGACAGCTGCTGAGAAAAGACATTGCATTCCAGTGGCAACCTGAACATGACACGGCATTGTCTGCACTCAAAACGGCACTGACCAACACACCAGCTCTCAGGTACTATGACCCAAACACAGCACTCACCATACAAACAGATGCATCTAAAGATGGATTGGGATCATGTCTACTGCAAGAGGGACAACCAATAGCATATGCATCCAGGGCTTAACAGATACGAACAGAACTATGCCCAGATTGAAAAAGAGTTGCTGGCGATAGTTTTCTCCACCAAAATGTTCCATCAGTATGTGTATGGACGCAGTGTGAATGTCCAGTCGGCCATAGCCATTGGAGGCTATCTTCAAAAGCCACTGAGCAAAGCACCAGCGAGACTCCAACGTATGCTCTTACAGCTACAGAAATATGACCTCATCGTCCAATACATACCAGGGAAGGACATGTTAATCGCTGATGCATTGTCACGCGCTGTTGCTGACGGTCAGCACACAAGTACAGACGATCTCAGTGATGAAAGAGTTGTATATGCGCTTGAAGCAACAGCAGCTCTCAGTGAAGACATGCTAAAGAAACTTGCAGAAGCTACTGCAAGAGACAGTACTCACCAGTTGCTTGTGAAGATGCAAAAGACAGGATGGCCGAAATTTAGAAAGCAACTCGATCCCTCAATTCATCAGTACTGGCCTGTTAGGCATACTCTGGCTGTGCAAGATGGTATATTACTGGTATCCGACAGGATCCTGATTTCTGAGTCAATGAGATCAGAGATGCTTAAGGAACTACACATCTCACATCAGGGGATGCAATGTACGAAAGCACACGCCAGAAAGTTTATGTATTGGCCTAGTATGACCAAACATATTGAACATACGGTCGAGACATGTCCAACGTGCCAACAATTTCAGCCCAGGAACCAGAAGGAGCCGCTCATCTCTCATGACATCCCAGAGCTCCCCTGGTTAAAAGTTGCAGCCGACATCTTCGAAATCAGAGGCAAGGCAAGGCAATTTTATTTGTATAGTGTAGCAGACTTCAAGTGGTAACTTCCAGACACCACGGAAAACACAACCACACGAATGGGATGGGATGGACTCAGATGGGTTTTATTCCCTTAAACAGAGTAGCGTGAGGCAATATTAGTATACACACAATCAGGCCTACTCTCTCATTCCTGCTTCTCAGTCCGCATACACTTTGCGTCTCAGCACGAACGCTTAAAGGAGAAGCGATATATATATAAACTATATTTAACATGAGTATATTAGTACTCAATTATCTCACATAACATGACAACGTAAATAACGTAATAGACAATACATAACATTTGCAATAGTTAGCATCCAAATATGCTGTAAACTCATGGAAATGCATATGTAACATTTACTATAAACTCTAAATTGCATCAAAATTTGATTGTTAAATCACTATGTGTACAACAGAGTTCTTTTTTTGCACAAACACACTGTAACATTGCATGAAAAGCACCACGAGCAGTTAGTATGGAAGGTCTAGTATACACTCAAGTATACATGCATTCTAAATCAACTCGCGAATAAATTCAAATTACAAAATAAACATTTAAATTAATCGCAGATTGAAACAACGTACCTTAAACAGAGTAGCGTGAGGCAATATTAGTATACACACAATCAGGCCTACTCTCTCATTCCTGCATGGAAAATACACGTGCAAACTTTTAACACGGTTAAAAGTACTACTTTCAAAGAAAATACGCTAATCACACGAATACAAGTTATGACAGAAACTCTTAACAGTGTTTTAACACCATAAATGTAGCGATCACACTATAAAGAGACAGTTAATGCAGGATTTATGTGAGAGAGAAAACTACCTGCTTCTCAGTCCGCATACACTTTGCGTCTGAGCACGAACGCTTAAAGGAGAAGCGATATATTTCCCTTCGGTGTCTCACTAATTAAGGCCCCACCTACAACAATTGATAGGAACTCCCGATCGGAACCATTGAATACAGAACTTAATGAAATTAATTTGATACAAGTTTTGCTGAAGTTAACCAAATTTACAGAACATTTCTCTTTGAAAAAAAAATATCAAATTAAATAGATGTCTCAGGTCAACCGGCTACATACTCCCCCCTTAACTTCACAAAACTTGTGCTACTACATTTCTGTCAGTTCAATAAGGGAGCAAATAAGGCAAGTCATTTGTTACTGGCCACACCATTTCGTCATGCAACATACATGTTACCCGAACATCACGGGACAAAGAATGAAAGAAAGTTGATCAGACTCTCAGATATTCTTTTGCTCAAGGTGCCTTATACACCACTCAATCTGACTCAAATGACTTTTTTCTGCTTGCCTAATATTCTATGACTATGCTCATGTAACTTGAAACCTCTTAAAATAAAAGGGACTTAGTAACATCTTTGACTGCGTTGTGATTTGTTCTCTGAGTCATATTCTGAATCAGTCTATTTACAGGTCTAACTAGCCTGCCAACCCGTGTTCGTACCTGGGTCACTACTTCAGACATTAGGGGGTGCACTGGAAATGGACAAGGTGCTGGTGGATCTTGGCTGTTCTTTAGCACTGGGCATTGCATCAACTACGTACTGGCTTGAGAGTCTGTTGGATTTGATGGAATGTTTCGATAGTCTGAATGAAGGCATTTACTTTCAGACTCTGGGACAAGGTCATCCGATTTACTCTCAGGCTTTCCAGGGTCCATTACACTCTCCTGTTCCTCTGGATCTCTCTCCTTCCACTGAGTCATCTGTGTCAGGTAAGGAGCCACCCATTCAGCAGTGCGCTCTGTTTCAGGAAGGTCGCTCCCCAGTTCTGAACTCTGTGCCAAGGTTTCACCGGACTTCTCATTGCTGCTTAACGAGTCATCATGGAAAGACTCATTTTCTCCTTCCTCAAGCGGCAGAAAGTTGGCTTGCAACATAAGGTACGGTGTACTACCTTCTCTTGACCTGTACTGGTATTCTTGACACGGTAAGTGTGGCATCTGGGGTCTTTAGAAACTACCACATAGGGCACAGATTCCCACTTATCAGCCAGTTTTCTCCGTCCCCTTTCACCCTTATTGGCTAGCAGCACTCTGTCTCCTTCCTCAATGTCACACCCCTTTATCTTCCTATTGAATTCAGCCTGTCGTTGCTGACTTGCACTGGCATTAACTTGAGCAAAGTTAAGAGCCTCCTTGAGATCATCTCTCATCTTTGCAACGTAGCTGCCATAGTCTGTGATGTCGTCATTCCTTCCAACACTGTGGAACATAACATCTATTGGCAGACGAGGGATCCTTCCATACATCAGGTAAAATGGTGCGTAACCTGTTGATTCATGAGCGGTGCAGTTATATGCGAACGTCAGTGTCTGTAACATCTGAGGCCACTTTTGCTTGACTCTTGGGGGTAAGGCTCGTATCATACTGCCTAGGGTGCGATTAAACCGCTCAGTGTGTCCATTCCCCATAGGGTGGTAGGCTGTCGTCCTCGACTTCTTGACACCGGCAAGCTGCATCAACTCCTGAATAAGTTCACTCTCGAAGTTCGCACCCTGATCAGCATGGATCCTCTCTGGGAACCCGTAGATGCAAAAGTATCTGTCCCACAGTTGGCGGGCTACTTGTTTGGCTGACTGATTGCTGCAAGCAAAGGCATGTGCCATCTTCGTAAAGTGGTCTGTGACCACTAGCACGTCTACACTCCCGCCCTTGCGATCCTCTGCAGACCAGAAGTCAATACACACCAACTCCAGAGGCCTGGTTGTTTTTACACTTTCGAGTGGTGCCCTCGCTTCTGGCTCAGGTGTCTTGCTTACCACGCAGCGCTTACAGCACTTAACATACTCTCTGACGTCTCGCTCCATGCCTACCCAGAAGAATCTTTCTCTGGTCAAATGAAGTGTTCTGGCCTGCCTTGGTGACCAGCATTGTCATGTGTCCCCTGCAGGACTTGTTCGGTCAGTGAAGCTGGGACAATGTACTGCCAACGTTTCTGTCCTGTTAGCTGATCTTTGCACACACGGTACAAAATCCATCTAACATTTTCAATTTTTCCCACTGTTTAAGAGTTTTCAGGGTCTTCAGTGTCTCTTTTGTCCTCTCGCGTCTTGATGGCCTCCTGCCACGAGAGACATAGGAAAGAACTTGTGACAAAACAGGATCTTCTGTCTGTTTATCCTGAAGCTCTTTCAGTGTAAATACTGGCAACGCACTCTGACCAGCTGGAACCAAGTTGTGCACATCCTGAGCCAGCCAATGATGTACTTTTCCTTCGGCCCTGCATTCCACTCTACCTGGCTCATCAGTATGGCCGACACTTCATCTGAGGAGAGCGAGGAACAATTTGGACCTTGGCCGGAGAATGCAGGTTCAACTCTGACTTTTAGCACTGATTCGGAAGGCATGCTGTACTACATCTTCTTTAAAGTGATTGGCTTCCTCCAACAGGGTTTTGTAAGGTTCCGTTACCAACCTCTGACTTGCACGTGCCCGGACAAAAGGTTGTCGGCTCATGGCATCCGCCACCACATTCTTGTTTCCGGGGATGTACTGGATACTAAAGTTGTATGGTGCCAACCTGGCGACCCACCTCTGCTCACACATCGAGCTTCGGCTTCGTCAAGATGTAAGTTAATGGATTGTTATCCGTTAATACAGTGAAGGAATGGCCTTTCAGCCAGTGGCTGAATTTGTCACAGACAGACCACTTTAAGGCCAGGAACTCCAGACGGTGAGCAGGGTAATTGCTTTGGGCACGTGTAAGGGCCTTACTGGCGAAAGCGACAGGACGAGCTCTAGTTTCGCCTTCCGGAACTTGAGAAAGTACAGCGCCCAATCCATCCAACGAGGCGTCTGTTGACAGGACAAACGGGCGGTTGAAGTCTGGGTGTGCAAGTACTACAGATTCCAAAAGGGCAGACTTAAGCTGATTGAAGGAGTCACGCTGTTCTCTCTTCCAATCACTTGGGTTCAGCTTCCTAAAGACAGATGGCTTTGTTCCATTATTTTTTGTCCCTTCGGCGCTGCAGTCAGTGTGAATAAGGGCTTAGCTATGCTAGAGCAGTTTTGTATGAAACGCTGATAAAACATAACCATACCCAGAAACGACTTAATCTTTTTTTGAGATGGCGTAACTCCATCTTCCATCATAAGGTCCGTTCAGTTATTGCTGTAATAGCTTGTACTTTGTCGGGATCGGCTGTTACACCTCTCTCATCGATCACGTGCCCAAGGAACCGTACAGTCCGACGCAACAGGTGGCACTTCTTCGGGCAAGTTTTAGACCATGGGCCCTCAGGCGGCCGAACACCAGCTCAAGCCTCTCCAACGCTACACTCTCATTTGGTGCAAATACTAGGAGGTCGTCTAGGTAACAAAGAATGGTCAGAAAGTTCTGGTCTCCAAATATGCCCATCATGAGACGCATGAAACTTGCAGGACTGTTACACAATCCTTGAGGAAGCCTGTTAAATTCATAGAGCCCCATAGGTGTTGTGAACGCGGTCAATTTTTTATCTTCCTCAGCCATCTCTATATTGTAGAACCCTGAGGTAAGATCCATAGCACTGAATATGGCATTGCCGCCAAGCGCAGCTAGACAATCTGCCTGGTGTGGCAAGGGATGTGCGTCTTTAGTAGTACGGGCATTCAACCACCGATAGTCGACACAAATGCGTAGATCTCCGCTTTTCTTCCAGACGAGCACCAGCGGGGAGGCCCACTCGCTGGAGGATTTACGAATTATTTCAAGCTCCTCCATTTCTGAAAGAACATGTCTGAGCTTGTGGTAATGTGCTGGTGGCACACGTCGGTAAGGCAGTCTAAAGGGGCGACTATCCGCAAGATGTATTCGGTGAAAGAAATCCCTTGCTTTGCCACAATCGAGTTTATTCTTTGAGAACACATCCTCATATTCGCATATCAGCTGCACAAGTTGTTCCTTCCAGTGCTGTGACACTTCACAAGAATCAACATCAAGGTCGCTTAGACCGAGTTTACTCAGTTTACTACAGAGACTTAACTCAGGGGGCATACTGTCAACAACTGAGACGTGTGTCGTTTGGTGCATGACTTTCAGCTCATGACTGGTTGGATGCTGGGGACTGATGTCCAAGTCCTCCAGAGCTACACAAGGGAATACATCAGCTAACTTTGTATTCTTTCGCAAAGTTATGGGCTTGTCAGTAGCATTCAGCACCTTGACGGGGACCCATCTGTCATCACTCATGGATGCTACCACCCGCCCGATGACATGTTCTTATGTGACTGTGACTTTGCAGGTTCAACTAGGACGGCACTTCCCTTGGAAACAGGTACGGTAGCAGGTAACCTGCCCCAAACGAGATGTTCTTGCTGAGGGCACAGCACTATGGCTTGGGTAAGCTTAGCCGTTCCTATCTTGCTGGGCATCTCAGTCCCTTTCCATCTGTGGATACCAGACAACATGTCTAAAAACTGCATAATGTCTTCATTACCTGAACTTTCAGGTCGATTCAGGACACGCCAATACCCGTGTGTACTCTTCATCTGGCTGACTATGTACTTGATAACATTAGTGCCCAAGATCATTTCATCTCGCTGACCAGGAACAACTAGAGTGGGAACACTAACCGCATGCCCGTACACTTCCATCTCAAGCTGGTAAATGCTCTCAGGCTGAATGCTGACACCACCACAACCAACAAGGACGATATCAGGGTGTGTTTCACTGGGTGCGAGCACAGCTCCAGCACTCTTCAACTTGCGTTCAGCCTCCCCATTCATGGTACAGGCCATGGATCCACTGTCAAGCAGTGCACGTAATGTAACTTGGGCCCCTGCAATGACAACATCAGTGTAAAATAGGCTGTCAGCTCTTTCCAACTTCATCACATTTTGATATAAGACACTTTTATCAGGAATTGCTTTGCAGCTTTCTTCATACAACAAAAGATCATCTTCATCGATGAGGGTTTCACTCTTCCTGCTCACATCGTCCCCTCCCCAATGCGAGCAGGTTAGTTTTCCTGAGAGTGTGACGTGACGTTCGGCTGGGAAGCTGGTTCTGTAACATTAGGACAGTCTTTACGCTGATGTCCAACCCTCATGCAGATAAGGCACCGCCTTTCTCGCATGCAGTGTGAGCGAGTGGAGTGTGTTGTCCCCACAGACACGGCAAGACAGAATGCGAGCTCCATGTGTTTGATAGGGCCTTGAAGGACTGTGTACCGGCTGACTGGTTCGTTCCAGCACTCTCTCTAACATGCTGAGGACACGTTCTAATGCATCAGAATTGGGTGAGACTGGATCAACAGTCTTAGGATTGCTACTCGGAGTGAATGCGGCAGCATTAATGGCAATGTTTTCACCTTCCATAACTTCAACACTAGGGACTGCAGTAGCTGTCGATACTTGAAAGGTGCGGGGCTTAACTGTACTAGGAATTCTTCGAGACTGACTTTCCCTCTGATGTTCATCAATAGCCTCCTGTATCTCTTCGACTGACCATTTGCTCATAGGTTTGCACTTAAACACGCTGGACAGTTCAGGGTCAGGGCAGTTTCGTATGAACATCATGGCTATTTCTGCACTCATGTTCTCCATATTACCTCCACTACGTTCTAAATGGCTATTAGCTCGTTCAGCTGCAGAGTTCAATCTCACCCAGTAGTCTACGGGGCTTTCTTTAGCTTTAGGCTGTGTTGCGTAGAAATCTGCCAATGGCAGAAGTGACACAGGGTGGTCACTAAAGTAGTGTCTTAACATGTCATAAATTTTCTCGACAAGCTGGAGTAGAAGGAGCAGTGCTTTTTAGTCCCACTTTGATTATATTCTTAGCTCTTCCCAGGAGGTGACTCATGACTGTGTCGGCTTTCTCCGTTTCGGGCAGCTGCTTTTCTGTAAGTACAGTTCCATGACATCTATCCACTCTTGGACTGTATATTTTATCACTCTCATCTCCTTTAAACATAGGTGGTTTTGATGTCAGACCTCACTATAAAGTTGACTTTGGGGGACTCAGGTGGAGCTCAGTCTTTGTTAACTCTGATGGACTAGTGAGTAATGGGTTGGCTACACACTGACTAGCTAGCAAATGGCTGATGATTGACTCACCAATCTGACTACCCAGCTCCCTATTAACTCTCGCAGCTGCTGTGTGACATTGGGGCTACCATCAGAAGGAGTGGAACACGTTGGCTGTACTAACTCAGGATGAGGATTTACTTCTGTCACTGACAAAGTATTCGGGAATAACAGCTTTGGTAGGGTCCCTGTATTCTCTCTTACACTATACAGACCTCTACCCCTCCCAGCTAATGGAGTGAATATCAGAAGTATCTCGACCTCTTCCAGCCATACTGTGTGGTAAAACAAATTGAATTCCAAATAAAAGAACACAAACTAATAAAATATGTAAATGTACAAAGGTTACAGATGTGGAAATCACTTAATGAAATATAGAAGTTGAGAACCCACAGTCTTCAGATGGAATGTAAGTGTAAATGTCAACGTCCAATACGTGCAAATGTCCAAAACGCACGTGCGTGTAAAGTGTACGACTCAGTCTGGGATTATGTGGAACTTCACGGTAGATAGATGAAAGTGTGTGTGTGCAAATGTCTGAATATCACTTGAAAATCCGCTGCATAGATCCTCTGGCCACGCGGTACAGCATCTACGTGTCACAGCACACTGCTTGACCCCGGCGATCGGCTGCGGCTGACCAAATGGATCCGGGTCACGGCACCAGTTAGATGTAGCAGACTTCAAGTGGTAACTTCCAGACACCACGGAAACACAACCACACCACGAATGGGATGATGGACTCAGATGGGTTTATTCCCCTTAAACAGAGTAGCGTGAGGCAATATTAGTATACACACAATCAGGCCTACTCTCTCATTCCTGCTTCTCAGTCCGCATACACTTTGCGTCTGAGCACGAACGCTTAAAGGAGAAGCGATATATATATAAACTATATTTAACATGAGTATATGTAGTACTCAATTATCTCACATAATGACAACGTAAATAACGTAATAGACAATACATAACATTTGCAATAGTTAGCATCCAAATATGCTGTAAACTCATGGAAATGCATATGTAACATTTACTATAAACTCTAAATTGCATCAAAATTTGATTGTTAAATCACTATGTGTACAACAGAGTTCTTTTTTTGCACAAACACACTGTAACATTGCATGAAAATGCACCACGAGGCAGTTAGTATGGAAGGTCTAGTATACACTCAAGTATACATGCATTCTAAATCAACTCGCGAATAAATTCAAATTACAAAATAAACATTTAAATTAATCGCAGATTGAAACAACGTACCTTAAACAGAGTAGCGTGAGGCAATATTAGTATACACACAATCAGGCCTACTCTCTCATTCCTGCATGGAAAAATACACGTGCAAACTTTTAACACGGTTAAAAGTACTACTTTCAAAGAAAACGCTAATCACACGAATACAAGTTATGACAGAAACTCTTAACATGTTTTAACACCATAAATGTAGCGATCACACTATAAAGAGACAGTTAATGCAGGATTTATGTGAGAGAGAAAACTACCTGCTTCTCAGTCCGCATACACTTTGCGTCTGAGCACGAACGCTTAAAGGAGAAGCGATATATTTCCCTTCGGTGTCTCACTAATTAAGGCCCCACCTACAACAATTGATAGGAACTCCCGATCGGAACCATTGAATACAGAACTTAATGAAAATTAATTTGATACAAGTTTTGCTGAAGTTAACCAAATTTACAGAACATTTCTCTTTGAAAAAAAAAAAATCAAATTAAATAGATGTCTCAGGTCAACCGGCTACAATAGCACATTTCATATACAATGGTAATTCAAAGTGCTTTACATAAAGAAGAAGAATAAAAATAGAACATAAGGAATAGAAATAACAGTAAAAACAGAGAATTTTGCTATCTGGATGGATGAGCTAGGAAGTCTTAGGGAGTTTTTTGTTGTTGTTGTTGTTGTTGTTGTTGTTGTCCGTCAGAGTGGATCTAAACGGATCTATCCATCAGAGCGGATCTGAATGGATCTTCCTCACACAGCAGGACTGCTACCTGTTAAGGCACTTCAAACTGATAAACAAAGTTTCAATTAGGGATGAGCGAGTACAGCATTATCTGTATCTGTATCTGTATCTGTACTCGGAGTGGGTGGGGCCTAACCCGGAGGTAGGCAGGGCTTGTCTTGAAATGGGCGGGGCTTTAACCGGTATGTTATTTTAAGCATGCAATTGATATGGGTTGATCAGAAATTGTTATATTTATTGCTGATTAGAAAAATATTTACAGGACAGCATCAGGATTGAGCTTCAGATCAATGGTTTTGATCACGATAGCAAACTAACTATATTACAGAACAAGTTTTGCAACAATGAAAACAAAACAATGCAGTGCAATTATGAAGTAAAATGTAATGAACAACATAACTTTCTTTTTTAACTTTTAATTTTTTTATGATCAGTGTGATTTTTTACATTTTTTTTGGGGGGGGTTCTTTTTTATTTTTTTATTTCCACACCAGGGGCCTGTTGCACAAAAGTAGGATAAGGATTAAGCCAGGATATCTTGGTGATCCTGGCTCAATTGATCCCTAATCCGTTGCACTAAAGCTGGATAGGGGCAGGAGGATATGTTATGGTATAAATTACCATGGAGATTTATTCTGTGGAGCTAGCCTGCTCCAGACCAGGCTAAATTCCAGGATCTATTTAATCTCATCCCTAATGTCAGTCAGCAGTCGCCACAAATGGAAACCAATAGTTATTCACTGCTCACTATACATTGTTATCACATATAACTAGACCCACTGTCATTATTTAAACGTTTGTGATCATTAATTTCAATCATTTT
The DNA here is from genome assembly GCA_028476615.1 of Culter alburnus. NCBI lineage: Eukaryota > Metazoa > Chordata > Actinopteri > Cypriniformes > Xenocyprididae > Culter > Culter alburnus. The sequence goes on from JAOTNS010002292.1 coordinate 30,879, forward strand.
GGATAAATAATGATTTTAGATGATGTTGCTATCATTAGATAATTTACAGTTTCCAATAGACTATAAGGCTATATATAAAATGATAGAATATTAGGGCCACAGAGGGAAAAAAAAAGACAAGTCATAATATTGTAACCAGTTGTTTTAAAGGAGGACAGTTGTTAAAATGACAGATGTGGGGCATTTCGTGAAATTGTACTTCAGTATGGTTTCATAAACAAGACATGCTGATGTGCCAGAATATGAAGTATCACATTGTCATAACTATCAAAACTGTAAAAAGAATATGTTGCTTTTCTGCAGAAAGAACCAGCCTCATAAATTTATGACTTTATCCTTTTTCCTCAGTGGGGCCCTAGTACTCTGTCATATAAACAAATACACATTCCATATGAATATAAAAACACAATGTGTAACATTATGTTCCTTTATTGAATAAGGACAAAACAAAGCAGGTAAACTATCAGCTCCTTTCGAAACTGAAGTCACAGGACTCTACAAGATGGAAAGCACAGAATCAAAGCATATTATACAAAATGATACATACACATTCAAAGGTCTGTATATAACACACCCTGCATGTCTGCACACTAAAATAAATGCAGGACAAATCCATACACATCAACTGAACAGACAAATGAATGGATGCAGTAGCCTCCCTGCAGCCTTGTATTACACACAGTATACCGCACAAACATCATAAGAGGCCAAATTCGTAAAAAAAAACCAACCCAAAAAAACCCTATTTCCTCTGCCACAGCAGGACATTTTTTACCTAAATTGAAAGCACACATACTAACTAAAATAATTCAACACATATTGGTCCCTCAGCAGCCGACCACTGTCGTCATCAGGGAAGATTGCCGGATTGTCCCAGTCCATGGCTGGTGGCACTCTGGGGGCCCTCTCCTTCCTCAGCAGGCCACATTGTGGAGGACAGCACAAGCCACAGTAATATCACATGCCCTAACAGGGTTGACCCTTAATTTGTGAAGGCAGTGAAAGCGTGCCTTCAGGAGGCCAAAGGTCATTTCAACTCTGGCCCTGGTCCTGGCATGGGCATGGTTGTAGGCCTGCTGTGCTTCCTGGGGGTCTGTGAAAGGTGTCAGGAGAGGCTGGCAGCCATACCCCCTGTCTCCCAGCAACACACCAGAGAATTCACCTGTCAACACAAAATCTCATCATTACTACCTCATAAACACAGTGATATTCTTGACACAGCCATGATGGTTATAAATAGGGGTGTGTGGCTTACCTTGTGATAGGCACTGATAGATTTCAGAGGCCCGAAAGATTCTGGAGTCATGGACTGAGCCAGGCCATTTTGCCACAACATTGCTGATCACACAGTCAGCATTGCAGACCATCTGAAATCATAAGATGAGGAATTTACACCAATCAATGCACATCATTGGCAATGCAGAGTGTTCGTCAATGGACAATATCAAAAAGTTATGTTCACCTGAACATTAATGCTGTGAAAGGATTTCCTATTCACAAAATCGGCCTCATGGGCACCTGAGGGGGCTTTTATCCTTATGTGTGTGCAGTCCACTGCACCAATGACATTGGGGAAACCTGTCACACAAAGTAATGAGTATCCTACTATGTGTTAACAGTTGTCCTGTAATTTGTAGATCCTCTTACCTGCAATCCTATAGAACTCCTCTTTCATGTCACAGAGTCTTCTGTGGCCAGGGAAGGAGATGAAGACATCTGCTAATGCTTTGATAGCCAGACACACACTCCTTATTGTGCGGCAAATTGTGGCCTTGTTCAGCTGTTCTGCATCCCCCACTGAGTACAGGAAGGCTCCACTAGCAAAAAAGCGCAAGGCCACACAAACCATTTGCTCCACACTCAGTGCATGGCTCCGTGCAGTGCGGTGCTTAATCCTGGGACCCAGTAGTCTGCATAGATACCTGATGCCATCTGCAGAAAACCTGTATCTTTCATATAGATGGTCATCAGGGAAGGCCAGTGGGTCCAACCGGTCCCTGAAGACCCTTTCTCGCCTGAAGGCTCTCCTCAGCACAAGTGCTTCTTCATCCACCACATCTTGCAAGAATGGGCATGCCATTGTCAGAGCAGAAAGGAACACACAATTTTGGGCCTTCATATAGGCTAGTGGCCACACCTGGTGCTGGGGGGGTGGGCAAAAGAGGCCGGTGCCTTATAACGATGACTTGGTTGTACTGATTGCTGTGAAAATAAAAAATACCTTAGAAAGATGCCACCGTCCTGTGTGCTCACAATAAGAGCTCATATGTCATGGCTCACTTGACTTTACGAGAATATACCTAATTTTTATTTTGAGCTGTGTCATCTTCTTGGAGCTGGGGGAGGAAAGAAAAATGATTAATACATTTGTGTTACAGTTAGCATACAGTGTACATTGAAGGCATATCTCACCTCCCTCTCAAGTTTTTTTATTTCAAGGTCCAGTTTCCTAATTGTCCTCTTTTTTATTTCGGACTCCAGTGCAAGATTTTCTATCTTTTTCTTCTTGTACTGAATGTCTATGTCTGCCAGTTCTATTTGGCGCCGGAGGTGGTTGCCATACAACTTTCTGATAGCTTGTGAGCTCTGTGAACACAATACAATTAGCGCAGCTGGAATTTGGCAGGATGTGGTGTCCTTTTATTAATACGCACTATGTTGCCAGGCTGGTTTTCCCACTGTATAGCATCTGGGTCCTGTAAAAGAAATTAGATTTTTTGATTTTGATGAGGACTCCTCACCATTGTAGAGTAAATAGTACTTTCACAGTCTTAACATGATACCTCATGCCTTCTGGAATCCACAGAGATGGTCTCCTCCTCATCATCGTCTCCATCATGTGCTGTTGCTGCTGCACTGGGGCTTTCACCCTATCACATTTAATCGGATTCATATTGAAGCTAGTAGACAAGACATGCCAGGCCTACAGTATGCCTTTGATGGAGTACTCACTGGATCAGCATCGTCTGGTGCTTGTGCTGGTGGCTCTAACAGGAACACAGTGCTGCCAGACACTGCAAGGCAATAGGTAAACCAAAGTCAGACAGTCCAAATTGATTCAATATGAATGTGGTTGTATTCCATGTAGAGATGGAAGGACATACCTTGAATGAAGCGGGTGGCATCTTGGGAGGAACCTATGCTCGTCTCTTTCCCCCCAGGGATCCCCTCTAAGACGGGCCTGCCTTTATTTAGCTCCAAGGCCATGTCCTCTGCTGGGGTAAGGTCAGCCTTTGGTGACCCACCACCCGTGCCTTGTCTGTGGGTATTCTTTTTCACTGCTAAAACAGTACAGACAATGTGTGAGCAGGCACCTTCTGGGTACAATATATGCTTGTGCTTTGTTAAATATTAGTCAGGGACCATACCATTCTGCAGAATGTTCTTGTATTTGATTTTGACCTGCTGCCATGTCCGTTTTGGCCCGTTCATGTTTAATCTACATCACACGCACACACACACACACACACACACACACACATTCTTTATCACAAGAACATTTAATGGAGTCACACTGACAAAAATGACTTGGTATTTTTGTATTGTTTTCAGTAAAAATATAAAAAAAAAAAAAACCACTAAAGATGTATTTTCTTGATTTTCTAAATGACCTAGCAAAATAAGTATAGGTTTAGACCAAAAATATAAACTTCAAGTAAATGTGTGCTTAAAACAAGCAAAAAATTTAAATATCTGTCAATATAATAAGAAAAATTCTCTTGAAATAAGTTTACTTTTTCCATAAACACTTACTTTTAGAAAAGTTCTCTTGTTTCACTGGCAGAGTTTTTTGCTTATTTTCCTAGGTTATTTTGCTCTAGAAAATATTTAAGATTTTTTTTAGATATTTTTTTTTGACTGAAAACAAGACAAAAATACTAAGTAAGAAAGACATTTTTGCAGTGCAGTGAGCAACCAACCTTGGGTCCTTTGAAAGGCGCTATATAAATTAAAGTGATTATTATTATAGCTCATCTATGTATTCAAGAAAATTTTATTTATATAGCACTTTTCACAATTGTTTCATTCTGTCAAAGCTGCTTTACATTAATAAAAGCAGGGGAAACACAAAAAAAAACCGGTGGACAACATAATAAGCAGAGTACAACGGCTAAGATTAAACCGTACTGAGCGTAGTAACGTAAAATAATAATGTAAGGCTTTAATAATAATATATCATAGCTTTATACAGTGTGATGGAGTTACGTTACACAATTTCACTCATATATGCAGTGCATTTCAATAAAAAATTTAACCGTTTCATAATTACAGTACAACTGCGTTTTTGGAGATGTGAATTAAATATTTGATTTGTAATTGTGATGTTTCAGCGGAGCGGTGAGTGTGTAATTGTGCACTACTTACGCATTCAGGCGGTCTGCAATACTTTGCCACGCTTTTTCTCTTTGCTTTATCACTGTGGCGGTGTTGCCTTTCTTCTTAATTATATCTTTTACCTCCTCGTATGCCTCCATGAGGATTTGTGCTTCCGACGGGGAAAAGTACGCGGCTCTAGTTGCCATGGTAAATCAGTTAATCTGTGATCTGTGGCGGGGTCTATTTGAGTGAGCCGTGAGCGCGCACCTATCCAGGATTGGTTTCACCTGGCTTAATGAATCCGTGTCTGCTCATCCTGGCTTGGTCTTTGTGCAACCAATTAAGCCTGGACGCACATGTTTTGGCTTTATTGAGCTCAGCTGAGTCATTTATCCCGGATGTCTTAATTCTACTTTTGTGCAACAGGCCCCAGGTGTGTGTGTGTGTAGCTTAATAATTAATTTGTAATATTTATAACACTAGCTTACTACCTTTATGTTTTTATGAAATACAGCAAAAACGTGTCAGACACTCAGTGTCTGGTTCATAGGCGCCGATTTATGTTTCTGCCGGTGGGTGCCCAGTGCCCCACATCCCCATTCGAATCTACCATCATATCGTTTTTCTTCATAAAGTTTAAAGAAGTTAATTAATAACTAGTTCGCTTCTTATTTAACTCAAATCAACGTCAGCTTGATGTTTTATTTGCATTATATCCGTGCAGCAATATGACAATTTCGACCCAAAAGCACATTCTTTTCACAAGCGTTGTCGCGAGTCATGCTCTTGCTTATATCTGGTGCAAGGAAAGTTTGAGTTCGAGCGCGCGCATGTATCTGATCGAGAGCAGAGCCATTTGTGCTCGCGCGCGTCACTTGGATGCGCTCTCGACGTTTGCCATTAAAATATCGCCATAGAAACGGCCTTAAATAAACTATTAAAAGGATGAAGATCGTGTCTGAAAGCTACAATTGATTTTCTATTGGTTAAAATCAATGGAGAATATCTCGTATTTTTCCGTGGGTGCTCGACGTGTTTTTACACGGGATCGGCGCCTATGGTCTGGTTACTGGTTAGAGACAGCTGAAGGTTTAAAAAAGAAAAAAAAATCTCCGTCAGGCAGAGACGCAATGCGAGTCGCATTCTACCAAGCAAGCACCACGTCTGAACGAACCCACGTTTACCAGAACTCTACTGGTTAGTAAGTACGTATTAATAACGTTACAACCCGAAGTAAAAAGCTGAAGAAACCCTAAACGTTAACGGAAAAGACCCGCGAACCCGAGTGACTGAAGGAGAGACAGAGAGCTGTTCTGTGTGTGACTGTGAGTGAGCAGAGCGAGACACAGCAACACAATACATCTGTATGTGTGTAGGGGAGGGGCGCTGTGACTAGCCTATCACAGAACGCTGACACAATCAGCTACTCAATGATGATTTTCATTCAATCCGAGCACAGATATTGACTCGTATTACTCGTATAATACTCGTACTCGGCAGAAGTGCTTTATCCGTACCGGATACTCGTTTCAGCCGAGTATCCGGCTCATCTCTAGTTTCAGTCTCCCCTTTTGCCAAGACACCTCAAACTGCACCACACAGCCCTAATCCCCCTTCCGGAGATATCTATGCAACGCAGTTCAAATTTCCCCTTTGGAAAGTGTCCTGACTGTAATCCAGAGATATCTTAACCATGCATCACAGCTCAAATTTCCCCATGGTTTGTCCCTTTATCCAAATTTACCAAATTTTAACCTAATCACAAATGCTTTCTTCCTAATTCTCCCAGCTCTTTCAACCAGACAGCAATATTTAAAATGCATTAAAAGTCAGAATAACAAGATGATACATAAAAGATATAAAATACATTAAAAATGAAATAAAAACAGGTCAGTCGTTTCTTCCGATTGTTGATTATATGTCAAAGTTCCCTGAGGTGATGAATATCAAAGACAAGACGGCAACCACTGTTATTGAAAAGATGAAAGCAGTATATGCCAGGCATGACATTCCTAAAGAGCTAGTGTGCGACCATGTACCATTCGCAAGCTATGAAATGAAGAAATTTGCTGCCGAGTGGGGTATCAAGCTGACACACTCAAGTCCGACATACCCTCAGTCAAATGGATTGGCAGAGAGAACTATCAAAACTGTCAAATTTGTCCTGAAAAAAGCGGCACAGTCCGGCACGGACCATCACCTTGCTTTGCTTTCGATAAGAAATACTCCTATCACTGGCATGTCTTACTCACCTGCACAGGTTCTGATGGGAAGAGTTCTGAGGAGCACCTTACCAGCATCCAGTGATGTCCTGCGACCAACAACTCCCAAGGGTGTTCATCAGGCGCTCCAAACCCTGCAAAAGAAGCAAGCTTGTCACTACAATGTGGGAGCAAAAGCCCTGCCAGAACTGCATGCAGGAAATACTGTACACATTGAAACAGACAGAGGGTGGCAGCAGGGTCTCATTGTCTCCAAGCGAGATGAGCCAAGGTCATACAATGTGGTCAATGCAGCAGGACGACAGTTTCGTCGCAACAGGCGCCACCTGAGAAAAACAACTCACAATCACAGACACACTCGACCCTGCAGATGAGCCACAAGATGGTACACACTCTCACATCCCAGGAGCACATGAAGTGACAGATCAGTCTGTTCAGAGTGTGCCAGATCAATCCTTACATAAAAGCAGTACCACAACCACCAGGAGTGGTCGGGCTGTGAAAGTCCCTGTGAGGTTTCAGGACTACTGTATGAACTGACTATATATTTGCTTAGTAATTAAGGTTAAATGTGTTTAAGCCTTGAACTGCTTATTTGACAAGATGTTTAGATAAATGGAGAAAAAATGTTTCTGTTATGTGGACTTTAAGATCTATATTCATTGTTCATGTATCCTGTTTATAGCTAATATTGTTTCCTAAGAAAAAGGGGGATGTGGTGTAGTTATACACATTTATGGTGTAATTGCATATTGACTCCACTAGAGGACCACCTTGGTTTTACTGCTGGGGGTTAACATGAGTGAGTAAGTGAGCGATCCGAGAGTCATCCACAGGCTGGTGAGCAGCACAAGTTGTTAGTTCGTGTTTGGTAATAAACACGTGTCCTGAAATATACACCTCTGTGTGTCTAGTTTATTAAAGGTCCCGTTTTTCGTGGTTTTTCGAAGCTTTGATTGTGTTTATAGTGTGCAATATAACATGTGTTCATGTTTTGCGTGTAAAAAAAACACAGTATTTTTCACATAATTTACTTATCTGTATACCGCTGTTTCCACTGTCATAAAAACGGGCTGATGACTTCCTTGTTCTATGAAGTTCCTCCTTCAGAAATACGTAACGAGTTCTGATTGTGCCAGCGGTTCCTGTGTTGTGATTCGACAGCAGTTTAGCCCATCTTGCCCGGAAAGGTCACGCCTCTTACCATAACGTGGAGATGCATGCGCTCAGTGGATTATAATTTTCGGGAACTGAGTTAAACATAAATTGTAACCATTGATCTCTAAGTACAGCGTCCCTGGGAAGGCCAAACAAAGGTGATTGGACTGCGGGATGAAAATAACAGCGTTTCGACGACATGGCGACAAACACACTCTACAAACGCAACTCTTGTGTATTCCTGTGGGCGGAGGTTAGTCAAAAAACTGTTTTAGTGACGTCATTAAAGAAGGAAGTAGAGGGATGTAGTCCAAACTGGCCGTTCGATGTAGGCGACTTCTGTTAAATAAAATATCTCGCTTGGCATTGAACTTTGAGCTTTAAAATGTTACAGATTTTATTTATACTCTAACAACAACATTACACACTAACTAAAGTTTGAAACATGGGATCACGAAGAACGGGACCTTTAAGTACACTACACCAGAAGGAACACTACAGCCGGTGATACCACCATGGTTTTTTTCTTACCAGTGTGAAAGAGACTCAAAATACTCCCGTCAATGTTGCACATACAATTAAGAGTTATATACCATTTTAATCTGTGGAATCTTCTTTTATTTGTGTACACTCAGAGTAAAAACACAATGTTGTGCTTTTTGTAAAATAAAGAAAACTAATATGATGTGTGATCTCTCATCTGAACGAAGTCCAATCTGATAGTTCTCAGAAAATGAACTGTAACTTAGTGAATACTAATCACAAAAAAAATGGGACTTATGTCTAAAAAAACGGTGAAATGTCAGGTTTTAAATCGTGTAAGTCAAATCGAAAACATTCTGTGTTTATGTAATCTGTACGAAAAGAGACACATATCAGAAGTCCGTGATTCAGCTCATTATCTGCTAATGCGGCCACGCCCACGGAGGGAGCGCTATTCAGAGGCAAATACTGAGGCAATGCATGCATTTATCATCTCAATCGTGTATTTATTATCTTCAAAAGTGTTTTGAATAGCCATAGTTAGCGATCTCTGGCCTCTGTTAGTTCAGTTCCTGGAGAGTCACATGGTTGTTCTCCTTTAGATTAATTCGTGGACTAAAGGTGCTCAGAGCGCCCTCCGGCCGCAAGTATGAACTGAAAACACAATATCCAGCACTCATAGTGATGACAATAAATATTGAATAAATATTACTCCTCTGTATAGAAAATTGACAAACATATGAGAATCCATCAATATTTCTCCAAATGTGCATGCTTTTAAGCTAAAAGCCTATATGAAATGCCATAGAGGTAACATAACTGTTCAGACACTTTGCATCACAGAAACATTATATTTTAAAAAATAATAGAATACCATTTTAAATTGTAATAATATTTCACAGTATTGCTGTTTTTTCTGTATGTTTGATATACACTATGATGAGCTTGAGACATGATCACAGAGGGGGTTTTTCACAGCCTACCTGTCTGAAAGAGCTCATTATTTATTCAGGTCATTACAACTCATTATGCGATTCTTTTGTCTTCTCAGGTGAGAATCACCCATTATTCATGATGATTCACGCCTCCACGCATACTGTGTTTCTTGACCAAAGATGTTTTAGAAAATTTAAATCTCTCTATTGTTTTATATGAAAGAGTAGGTAGGATAATTTTTACATAATTTTGAAGCAAAAACTCTAGTCTACAACCTCCAATACCCAGAAGTCTTATAAACACATATATAATATTATTTTTTTGGCCTTATTTCAGTGACTTAAGTTTTTTGTTTTTTCAATAACCACGCATAAACGTTATTCCTTCAAAAATACAAACATGTACATACATATTATGGTAGCCTAGTTTGTGCTGAATACAGTGTAATGACACTTTTGTCATTAATATGTTTATGAACAACTGAAAAAAGCACAAATGTCAGGACATGTCAAAACTTCTCCAGTCCCCAAATCAGCCTCAGACTCCAGAGGGTTAAGACACTTTAGTCTTTAGTGCAGGTTGGCATTCAGAAATATCAGTTACCTCAGCTTGGATGGATTGATGTGATTTCTCCTCTCTGTGATTATTTGTCCTGTTTTTTTAAAGACTCTCAGACTGAAGCCTTGCCCTCCCACCAGTTCAGTGGGTCTTCAGCTCTTTGGATGAGGGGCTTCTCAAGATAGGACCTCACCTCCAGTACAGCATCAGCTGTGGATTTCTCCTTGCAGTAGTGACGTTAGGTATGACACTGAAGCTTCGATGTGCGTAACACGTATGCGACACAATTTCTAGTGAAGCCTCGTATCGGGATGTGTATTGTTTTCCCAGAGTCACTTGATCAACGACAAATAAAGCCTCACTTTCTGTCCATTCACGTGTGTGTTTTGCTTTGCGTGTCAGAAGGTTCAAACCCCAGATCTTATTTACATGGGCGGATTGGCCATCGGGCAATTCTGGCAAATGCCAGAGGGGCCGGACCATTTTTTTTTAATGTGGGCCGGTCAGTTTTTATTTTTAATATATATATATATATATATATATAAATAAATAGTTTTTACAGGCTGACAGCGCATAGGACGGGTTTTAATTGCTAGCACGATTTCACTATGATTATAATAATATTAATAATGATATTAATGTTAAGAAATGGCCGGCCCAGTCAGCAACGGCCGGCCCGGTCCTGAGATGGGCTGACCGCCCAGCCCCCTTTAGTTACTGTTGCTATGTATATCCAACAAGCCATGGCGCTCTCACGCCACACATTATGCTCTGTCAGAGTGAAAAATACATTGAAGCAAAGAGGATACTGACAATGCGTCGACAAGAGACATTTAAACAATAAATACCATTTTGTGGCTCTTTAATATGCCTTGACAGATTGCTGAAGCACCTCAGTTAAAGTAGCCCATGACACTACACATTTTTCAAATTCAAGTCCACAACGTTTATCTGCTTTGTCGGACATATGTGGATACGGCGTTATGATTGGTTAGATCGCCTGTCAATCAAACTCAGTCAAAATCAAGCACGTCATCAAAGACAGAGAGCGTAACACAAGCAAACTGTCAGTAGAAAAAAAGAAAAGGCGGTGCAGAAAAGGTTCGAGAAAGCAATAAAAGGCTCTTAAGTCCAACGCTGCCAACTGCCTAAAATTAACCCAACTCTTTTCAAAGGGTTTAAATTCAGCTGCAGTGGAGGACAGTGCTGTAGAGGTAAGAAAAAACAGAAAATACAGCTAGCTCAAGTCATTTTCATGCAATTCACGCTACTTGCTCCAGTGTTTTTATTTATTTATTTTTTATTAAACAGTTGTAAGCGTAGCATACAACCCCTGTATAATTTAAAATGTCATTGCTTCGGGATAATTGTTACAAGTGTTATCTAGCCTGTTATTGAATTACATGACTGAAATATCAGCAGATATGGTGGGATTTAGGGTAAACAGACTGCTGTACACTACTTGCAATATAGTCAAAAACACGTCAAAAACGTATAGCAACCCAAAAAGTACACTTCCATAATGTGTATAAAGCATAAAGTGCTCTATTTTCGCACACTAATTTTGTACTTAATAGATTGTTCTTAATTTTGTACTTCCATAGTATTTTTTAAAAATAAAATTCATCTTTAGTACTTCTTAAGATAATGTTAACATCTTAGTGTAGCCTACTCAACTGTGCTATTTTGAGACACCATGAATTAGAACTAAAATGTGCTTTTAATATACTATCTCTTTATTTGGAATGTGCGTGTCCATGGGTGTGGTAATGTGGGCTGGTGTGGCTACAGTGCTAGGGCTGAATTTTTGTCCCAGTCCGCCCCTGGGAGAGGGGGTAGGGTGTTGGTGTTTGTGTTTAGAGAAATGGCAACAGCCAAAAAAAGAGAGGGTTAACTTCCCCTCTCTGGGAATATTTTGAGCGTATAGCTTCCAATATATGTATGCTTTTCTAAAGTAAAAAAATACATATATCTATTATTTAAAATTTTACTTTTTCATTCTTGAAAATGAAACTGATGTATTCTTGTGTAACTGAGATGCTTGGTTTGAGACAAGGATCTTGTGTATGGAAACAGCACATCGTCCATGCTATGGCATTTCAGAGCTTTACATGAAGCCTTGTTTACACTGCACGCGTGTGCGGCACGTTACGGCTGCAACGTGGCTACCGGAGCTGATACGCGGCCACTCTAGTCAATGCTCGTGTTTACACCAGCCACGCCGTGGTGCATTTGAGAAGCATTCCAGAAGCAGCTCTCCGTGCCGCTTTGCTAAAGATAGCCACCTCGCTTATATAACTGGTGTGAAAAATGTATTGATTTAATCTGACTTTTGTTTATTTCCTTCTGTATTTGTATTATTTTTATTTTTTCTTCTTCTCTTAAATTGTTTTATTAATGCTTTATATTTGTCTACATTTGTAAAAAAAAAAAGAAGATTGATTTAGTGAACTTCACAAAATTTTGTTCCTATAGCGGGCTGGCAGTGGTGACGGCAATACCGCGTAAGTGTTTTGCTTAATATCTGTTGTGGGTCAGTTGCTTCGTTTATTCTTTGCTGCTAGGAAGGATTTATTTCGTATCTGTGTTTGTCCTATTTTCTACCTTGACTATAATTGTATTTTAATTGTACTTGTTTAGAATAACAGGTGCGTTTGCAGACTTTAATGGTGTTAGTGCCCGCACTTAAGCTTTAGTTAGTTTCGGTTTGCAGCCATTCACGGGTTTAGGCTTTTGCAGTGCTGATTTGCAAGGCGGGCCTAGTTCGTTTCAATCACGTGTTAATAAGCAGTATATTAATTGTGTGTGCGCGCTGTCGCGGAAGCGTCAGCGGGAGCATTCAGCCTCCTCTTGTGAAGACCGACTCGGGTAAAGACCTTCGACTCTACCTGTGTGACTCCACCGAGTAACGACACCGGTAGGCACTTAAGTTTCTTCCCTCCTTTCACACTTTTCCTTCTTCCTTAGCATGTGCTTTCAACACATTCCTGTTGTCTCTCGGCAACGCTCCACTAACCCTCGTAAAAGGCAGCGTAATGCTTCTAACCTGCGGTCTCTGTGGGTCTATGGAATTGTCAGTCAGCAGTTAACAAAGCTGACTTCATTCCAGCCTTTGCTACTAATTCTTTTCTTAATATCTTGGGCTTGACTGAGACCTGGATTTGTCCAGAGGACTCAGCAACCCCTGCTGCTCTCTCTAACAACTTCACTTTCTCTCATACCCCTCGCCAGTCTGGGAGGGGTGGGGGCACAGGTCTTCTCATTTCTGACAATTGGAAATATTCGACTCATTCCTCTCTCTGCAGCTACAATTCATTTGAGTTTCATGCTATTACAATCTCAATTCCTGTCAAAATTCATATCATAGTAATTTATCGCCCCCCAGGCCAACTGGGTACCTTTGTAGAGGAACTGGACATGCTGCTGTCCTCATTCCCAGAGGATGGTAGCCCACTTGTAGTTTTTGGTGATTTCAACATTCATCTAGAGAAGCCTTATGCTTCAGATTTCCTCTCTCTTCTAGCCTCATTCGATCTCAATCGGCTCATCACCACAAGTACACACACATCTGGCAACCAACTTGACCTCATTTACACACGCAACTGCATCACTGACAACATTTTGGTAAAAGCTCTGCACATTTCCAATCATTTCTTTGTTACTTTTAATCTATGACTCCCCATTTGTTCACCACCAATCCCTCTACCAGTTACCTTCAGATGAAACCTGCACTCTCTTTCTTCTTCTCATCTTTCCTCTACTGTATCATCCTCCCTTCCCTCACCCTCACAATTCTCATCTCTGGATGTGAATACAGCAACAGACACTTTATGTTCCACCTTAACTTCTTCTCTAGATAGAATCTGTCCTCTGTCATCCAGGCCTGCACATGCTACTCCCTCTAATCCATGGTTATCCGATGTTCTTCGTGAACATTGGACCAAACTCAGGGCTGCAGAGAGGAAGTGGCACAAATCAAAAGACCAATCTGACCTAAGTAGCTATCAGTCTCTGCTCTCATCCTTTTCTGCTGAAATTCATGCTGCTAAATCTTCCTATTTCCACAACAAAATCAACAGCGCTTCAAACACACGCACACTTTTCAAAACATTCAACTCTCTCCTCTGTCCCCCTCCACCTCCCTTACTGCTGATAATTTTGCTAAATTTTTCACTGACAAAACATCTAACATCAGCAGTCAGTTCTCCGCTCCACACACACAGGAACTCAGACCAACCACACACATAGCCACACACCTCCTCTCTTCATTCTCCTCCCTCACTGAGACAGAAGTATCCAAACTTCTCCTCTTCAGTCATCCCACCACCTGCCCTCTAGATCCCATCCCCACACACCTTCTACAAGCCATTGCTCCTACACTTTTACCAGCACTTACACACATCATCAACACATCTCTCCACACTGGCACTTTCCCTAACACGTTCAAGCAGGCTCGGGTAACCCCACTGCTTAAGAAACCCACATTAAACACGTCTCTTGTAGACAGCTACAGACCTGTTTCTCTCCTACCATTCATAGCAAAAACACTTGAACGAGTTGTTTTCAACCAGGTGTCATCTTTCCTCTCATAGAGCAACCAATTGGATGGACACACGGGAAAGTCGTTAGCGCATTTAAGTTTGTCCTCGCAGGGGCTAGGCCCAGAGAGCCACCCTGTCTGTGTGTGGTGATAAATCTCCCCATTCGCTTGAGACGATAGGTCTGTGCGGAGGGGGAGAAAATCACAATTTTTAAGTTACCATCATGGTGCTTTGGGCCACCTGGTGCTATCAAATGGAGACAGGCCCTTCTCTCTCACCCTGGCCAGTGTGGGGAATTATCAGTGGAGGAAAAGCATACAGCAGCACTTTGGGCCATGGGTAGGCCAGTGCATCTACCCCGAGGGGCGCGTCCACGTCCTTTAGGGAGAAGAACATAGAACAATGGCTGTTTTCACACGAGGCAAATAGATCTGCGGTTGCCTGTCCGAATCTGATCCATATTAAGCCCACTATCTGAGGATGGAGGCGCCAATCTCTGTAGAGTGGGTTCTCCCTCGATAGAAGGCCTACGCCTCTGTTTAGAATGCCTGGAAGATGGGTCGCATGTAACGACAGGGGAAAAACCACCTGCTCCACACTAAAAGCTTGTGAGTTAGAGAGTGAAGTTTTTGATGAGTGCACACCACCCTGGCGATTGATATACGTCACCGCTGTGGTATTGTCGCAGTGTACGAGCACATGATGTCCCTGTAGGCAAGGCAGAAAATAATTTAGAGCTTTCCATATGATCATAAACTTTAAATAATTTATGTGTGCTGAACGTAGTCTGCTTGGCCACAAACTATTTATCGTTCTGTCCTCCTGGGTGGCATCCCAGGCTGTTAAGGACGCATCTGTCGTCACGCATCTTTCTGCAACATCACCATCCCCAAAGGGGTTCAAACGTGCTCGGGTTTGACCCTCAAAGCCCGGTTCGTTTGACAAGTGTGAGTGCTCCGTTCCATGCCCTGGCGCGGTTCATTTAGCCAGCCCTGGCCCGCTTGCAAGAGGTGGGCTAGAGCACGGTTCGTTTGGGCTCGAGCGCGGTTCGCATGCAGTGTGAGCGCAAACCGTGCCTGAGCACGGAACAGCTACTACTTTTGTGTGCGCTACTGTCATCATTACGACGGTAAACATCTTTATTACTTCTCTGATAGTACACTTATCAATTCATGTAATTAATTTGAGTGTAT
>JAOTNS010002293.1:0-43684 GCA_028476615.1 Culter alburnus
TAACAAATAAAACCAGCTTATTGTAAAGTATACCGAATATATTATATACAAATATGACCATATAGATTTTTTATGACTCATAGTGAGTTATTTTCTTTTGCTCTTTGTTTTTTGCTTTCCTCGGTTGGCTCAGATGAAGGTAAGGATTTGCATCTCAAAAATATATTGATTGTTTGTGTTCACTTCAAAATGCAGAGTTATTATGCTTGTAACACTGACTGGTGATTTGCAGTGCTTGTAGACTGTGTGCAATACCATATTTTTGTGTATTTGGTAGGACATGTGTTTGCGAACACAGAGGATTCTGCTTGTTTGTTGGGGATGCGGCGCAGAGCTCTGGTTTTCCAGCCCGTTGTACAACTGAAGGATGAGACTGATTTCGTGTAAGACAACAAACACACTTCACAAAGCTGCTTCTAATATCTTAGTAATGAGGTCATAATATTTGTTTCAAAGGCAACTCTTAAAGGATTCTATTTTGTAGCATTTCACTTTTTCCACAGAAGTCCATGTGTAATGTTAAGTTTCTTGCTCCAAAAGCAGTCATAATTTAGTCTTACTTGACATTATCTCTCTGACCTTTAGAATTAAAAAGGCTGTATGATACTGTACCTTTTAAGACTTCTAAATACTGAACAGTCATGAATATGTAAATAGGGCAATGATATGTTAATGTTGTTAATGTTTTTCTGCTTAATTTTAATAAATGGTCTGGGTGGACTTGAGAGTAGTGATGGGAGAAACTAAGCTTTTTAAAACTTTGAATCAATTGAACCATTTCTTCACAAATATTAACTTTTTGAAGCTGATGATGCTGCTAGTCAAAGGGTGTAAATGCAAAAAAAAAAAAAAAATAAATAATAAAATATAATATATATATATATATATATATATATATTATCTCACAAAAAATGTGTCATTAAAAAGACTACAAAATTTATAAACCTGATTCATGGGTTCACAGAAATCATCGCCCCCTAGCGGCAAACCATTGAAATTTCAAAACATTTTGAATGGGTATGGGAGTAACAAAGCCAAATCATAACAATGAATTCACATGACTTTGGTCTTCACTTGTTTTTGGATCCAGAATTCTGTATTTTTTCTGATGATTCGTAATAGCCCACCGTATAACAGTTAAAACATGGTGGGGAGGCGCTGTCGTAAATGATGGAAATTCCTTCAATGGGAATAGTTAATTTTTAATTTTTTTATGTTCCTTAGGTTCTCTTATGTTTTCTTCACTATATATATATATATATGTATAATCAGGTCTTTTATATATGTATGTAAGCAATCGCATCGTGCCTAACAATGCCCTTCAGCCGTGACTTATTCACGATATAGCACTAGCCTCGAGTACCTTTTTGCTTTTATAAAATGGTTACCACACAATACAAATATTAAAGCCAAAAATATGTAACATGCAACTTTCATGAAATAAACTCTTACTAAAGCCTTCCTTCCGCCGGAAAAAAGTAGTCCCTGACCGTGAACCGCAACAGATGTTACATTTCACCATTAGATGATGCAAAGATTGTCTTTATGAGTGTGTCAGTCAGTAGCGAAGACTTTAACATTGAAAGGACTGAATTGTTGTGAACGCGGAATAAGACGCAACTGACAAATGCTTTGACTAGCGCTGTCAGTCACGGGAAAACCCCTTAACTGTTAAAAGGACAAGATAATACATCGGACATTTAAACTGATTTTTTTATTATGAACATAGGACTGACCTGAAGGAAAATGCTAAATCTGAATGCAGGTAATAAACTCGCTTACTCGATCTCTTTCTCACAGTACTCTTCTACATAATACAGTAAGCTTCAATGAACAATATCAATTGAGACAACAGTTTACATTGCTAAGAGTGGTTGCTAAGGGGGTTGTGTAGTGATACACAGAACCGTTGGGTGAAGCGGTCATGTTTAATCATGAATAAACACAGTTCCTGTCCTTGATTCTGATTGGTCAAAGCTAACCGTTTTATAAATTATAAATAAACATTAAGTGAACCTCAAGGAACAAAAATCAACTCTTTCTGCGCCATTGAAGAAATTTTCCACATTTATGACAGCGCTTCCCCGCCGTTTTGTTTTCCCGCCATTTTATGTTTTTTTTATATATTTTTAATTACTTGTATATATTTGAATACTTGTATATATTTATTGAAGAAAAATTATTTTCAACCCTCATTCTGACTCTGTCTGAAATGATCTGTTTTTAAGGGGCGGCTCCTTCAAGGCTTGTCAGTACACAACCACTGTTATGATTGCCTAATGAAATTGTGTAGTTGTGACAGTATCAACACCCACTTGCTATTGTACGTGACTGTTTAGAAAATATTATACATATAAACTGGATTTTTGGACTTGATTTAAGAAATATTTCTTTAGAGGTAGGATAGGGAGGATGTTTTACTGGTACAAAGACTTCTTATATGTCAAAAGATGAAAGCAAATTAGATTTCTCATGTCATGGCCTCTTTAACTCAAAAGAGCAAAGAGAAAATAATCCTGTGTTCCATGATATTTCCCTTTAACATTTCAAAAACATTTTAAAATGAGACAGACTTGACCATTGACCTGATACTTGTTTATTTCCAGTCACAGGATCCCGAAGGAACAGTGGTGGCTCAGACTGCGTCCACTCATGAAGATTCTGGCCAAGTACAAAACCAGCTACGACGTGTCCGATTCGGGCCAGCTCGAACACATTGTCCGTCTGAGAGCTAAAGACAACTCTGCTGTTTAAAATCAGTCCAAGTAAAGCCTAGTTGTCTTGAAAATATAAACGTATTTATTGAGGACCTGTGATTCCATAGCAGATCTTGTAGAAATCTTTCTTGACCTGAACACATAATCATATACATCTGTAAAGCAGTTCACATTAAAGTGTGACCATAGACATACAGCCACAAAATCCTTAAATATTGTAACTCAGTGTTGTGACAATCCATATGCTCAAGCAAATAGCTTATCCCTTAAATGGGGCCAAGTGGTATATTTTGTTAATATGCAAGATTTCCATATTTATATTTATTTTAATAAAGCTTATTTTCATTGACAATGAACAGTCCAGCTCCACTGACTAATTCCAAAACTGCACCTTGTTTTAGTTTAAATGAAGTCTGAATAAAGTCTTCCAAACTGCTATTCTGTTAGCGCAGGCACTTTGTACCAAAGCAGATGTTGTGTTAGTGTGTTTGTCATGATGTACATGTGTATATGCTTCTAATGCTTCATAAACTCCCTTTAAAATGTAAAAAGGTGTGGCTTGTCATTTAATTTATTTGAGCACAGTTGTTCAGACCATGCACAACATATACAACAGCACATTAACCCACTGGTGCTGCTTGTGTGGCAGTCAAAAATGACTTTTTTTTTTTTTTTTTATTTCAATGAATGTATTATATTTTAGTTGAATTTTTTTTTTTTAATATTTTGTATTTTTAGGGGATTTTTGGTACTAAATTACATTTATGGAATAGTTATCCATTTATTCAAGCATAGACTTGAAAATGAAATTTCCAACTTAAGCTGTTGTACATCTTGAATGCTTTGGAGCACAGACTTAAGTTCGGTCTCAGTTTTAAAAATACACTTGGCATATTGAGACAGTGAAAAAAAAAAAAAAAAAGTGAAACTAAAAAAAATTATAGAAGTTTTTCTACTATTATGAAAAATGCATAAAATACTATTTTTAAATTGATTTTGAAATATATATTTTCTAAAACATAGTTTTAGAGTAAAACATGAGAAAAATCAAAGCCATAAATCTAAAGTTTTGTTCCAAATTTGAAGTTGATATCTCAAAAATGAGCTTTCAGTAAGATTTTGTTTGGGGCGCAGTACCAAACGTTTCCACTAGATGAAATTAATCTCCCATTAAAGTTCCCATTCTTCGTGATCCCATGTTTCAAACTTTAGTTAGTGTGTAATGTTGTTGTTAGAGTATAAATAAAATCTGTAAAATTTTAAAGCTCAAAGTTCAATGCCAACGAGATATTTTATTTAAAGAAGTCGCCTACATCGAACGGCCAGTTTGGACTACATCCCTCTACTTCCTCTTTAATGACGTCACTAAACAGTTTTTTGACTAACCTCGCCCACAGGAATACACAAGAGTTGCGTTTGTGTAGTGTGTTTGTCGCCATGTCGTCGAAACGCTGTTATTTTCAACCCGCAGTCCAATCACCGGGTCTGATTCCGGCTCAAATTGATAGGGTAAAATTAAAGACATGTTTACAATAACACTGAGCGCGTGCATCTCCACCATAGACTGTGATCTCCACGTTATGGTAAGAGGCGTGACTTTTCCGGGCACGGTGCGCTCAGAGCTGTCGAATCACAACACAGGAACGAACCGCTGGCACCATAGACATATAATAAACACTAGACGCCCTATTGGCCGCTGGACCGCACGTCAACGGCGCCGCCATATTGTGCGGGGCAACGTTCCCATAACGCGCATGATAACTGAAATTGAGAAAAATGCCTGCTTCGTGTGCTGCTTGGGGCTGCACAAATCGCCGCACAGTTGTAAATAGGTCTCGGGGAATTACCTTTCACAGGTAAGACTGAACATTTGTTTCTGGTTGTATTTGGTAATTATAATTATATTGAAAGTAACGTTATAGTTTGATAGTTGGCCACCGGAGTCAGTCAGACTTAAATAGCTAGCGATGTTGCTAGTTACGTTAGCTGTGAAAGTTGAGACATGAGTTTACATGATTTCTAATATAGTTTTAGCGTATACTTATTTTATAAACTAAATTTTCTGAAATTTAAATATGCATCTTTATTTTCTTAAAACCGACTTTAATGACTTTAATGAGTACTTGTTTCGGCTAAGGTGACTGACATTTGATTTTGTGAATCTTACTAGTTGGCTAACCTATATGTTTATGTCTATGGAAATAACGTCTTAATATCTAGAAATAACGACTTAATATCTTGAAATAACGAGATATTATGTCATATTAACGACTTATTATGTCGAAATAACGACTTAATATCTTGAAATAATGTGATATGTCGTAATAACGACGTATTATGTTGAAATAACAACTTAATTATGTCGAAATAACGAGATAAGTTTTATTTTTCTCCCCACCAAGTTTTTTTTTTTTTTTTTTCACCATGCGGTTCAAGGGCTTCCATACAAAGAATTATTGTGGGTTTTTTCTATATTTACTAGTTGGCTAGCCAGCTAACGTTAACTGTTCTCATACATTGAAGGTTTCCCAGAGATAAAGAGTTGAGGAGAGAATGGGAAGTAGCTATAAGAAGGGAAGGTTTTTCTGCAAGCGAGTTCTCTGTGCTATGCAGTGAACACTTCAAGCCGGAGGACTTGGACAGGACAGGTCAGACTGTCAGAATAAGGGATGGAGCAAAACCATCTATCTTCAGTTTCCCCTCATCTACAAAGAGTAGGTTTATCATCACTATATTTATAAGGATTTAATTGCTTGCCATAAAATGGTGATTTGTTTATAATTTTATTTCATTTTTAGCCTGTTGTAACCAGGACTACACAAGCCTCAAGGAAAGCTGAGGAGAGCCTGTCAGTGGACTGTTCTCAGCCTTTCCAAGACACTGATCCTCCTCTGCCTAATACTGTGAGTATTTGTTTTAGTAAAACCCATATCCCATATTAAAGAGAGAGAAAGGGGGAAAAAAATACTTAGTGTTATTTAATAGATTAATTGCGGATGGAATAAATGAGTTTTTAAACCGGTTTAATCTACATCTTGGTATTCTCAATCTTCTACCCAATAGCAGCATGTCAATCTCACAGTACAAGGCGTGTGTTATAATCCTTCTTTCTGCTAGGACCACACCTATGCATTACCTGCATCTCCCACTGATTTAAAGAACAGACTCTGTGAAGCTTTGGCTAGAGTGGAGAGTCTGGAGCGAGAGATGAGGAATTTGAAGGACAGAGAACGGAGGGCAAAGAGGACTGTGCATGATCTTCTTGAAGATCTGAAGGGGAAGAACCTCATAAACGAAGAGCTGAAAGAGAGGCTCAATTTCTACTCTGGTAACTTTATGCATATCTTATGTGTACACTTTCCCAATATAATGACAATTATTATTATTGTTATTATTATTATTTCCATTATTATTGTAAAAACACTTAGTCTGTTATAACTGAATTTCAGATCTTCCGATAGACCTCTTGTCAAAACAGGGCCACGAGTACACAAAAGAACAGAGGGAGTTTGCCCTCACTCTTCACTTACATGGCCCAAAAGCCTATAACTATTTGAGAAAGTCTCTCCATTTAAACCTCCCACATCCACATACATTACAGAGGTATATTTTATTTAATTTGATTCATTTGATTGCACAAAAGGGTTTAATACTTTAATTAACTACTTTTCATTTTACAAAGGTGGATGAGTTCTGTGGATTCCAAACCTGGCCTCAACATGATGATGTTGGACATGTTGAAAAGACGACAAGAGGAAGACCCAGCTAAATATGGATGTGTAACTCTCATGTTGGATGCCATGGCTATCAAAAAACATGTTCATTACAATCCTCATACACAGAAAATGTCTGGATTTGTGGATATGGGGGATGGTTTGAATGAAACTGATGTTGCCACCGAGGCTCTTGTTTTTATGGTGGTTGGCCTACAAGGCCATTGGAAAGCTCCAATTGCCTACTATCTGACCAACTCTCTGTCACCAGATACACAGAAGGTCTTAATTGTGCATGCCTTGGAGGAACTGCATAAGCGTGGAATAAGAGTGGTGTGTGTCACAATGGATGGACATGCCTCCAATATTAGCATGTGCACCCAGCTTGGGTGCCAATTAAAGGCAAAACCTCTTGAGCCCTTAAAAACCTTTTTTGCACATCCAGTGACTGGTGAGAAGGTGTTCGTGATGATGGATGCTTGCCACATGTTGAAGCTGGCTCGCAATATGTTGCAGGCTTACAGTCCAATAACCACCAGCACTGGCCAGATCAACTGGGCATTCATTGTTCATCTAAATGATGTTCAAGTTAAAGATGGACTGCATGCAGCCAACAAGGTAACAGACAAGCATGTGCGTTTCGATTCCCAAAAGATGAAGGTGTCTTTGGCTGCACAGACACTGAGTCACTCAGTCGCCGTAGCTCTGCGCACATTGAGAGACCTTGGCTATTCACAGTTTAAACACTGTGAAGCAACGGCTGAATTCATTGAGGTAATACTATGCAAAAATGGTGATTAATCAAATGCTTTCTCTTGATGCAAACATTTGCTTTTAGATGATTGACAGGCTCTTTGACATAATGAACAGCCGCAATCCACGTGCCAAAGGGTTCAAAAGTCCCCTGGGTTCTTGGAATTGGAGTGATAGAGTAGAGTTCTTGTTGAGAGCCAGGGAATATTTGATCAGTTTGGTGATGAAAGATGGCACACCCCTTCACCAATCAAAGAGGTTATTTAAAATTGTCAAGCTTCTGTTCAAGTGAAGCGTTCACAAGTTCATGACATCATAAGTTCGTATGATGCTCTTGTTCCCTTGTTCTGTTCTTTTAACTGACTTTTTGTTTCTGTTGACATTCTTCTATGTATTCTTCTATGTCTAAGTATTTACAGTTCTTAGAGGTGGCAAAATGGTATGTATGGCACTATGTTCATATTTTCAAGCCTTCCCAGTTCTGGTCTAAAATTGATCTTAGTTGGATAAATGTCCTAGAGGTAAATCATTTGCTTAAAGGTTCCCTACTCTGACACTCTTTATACTCTTAAGGAGCATGCAGTAATTTTGTGATACGCACCATATTTTATGTACTAGGAAAAAACAATTATCAACCAAAGACAGTGTAATGGGGTGGCTTCTCGTGATCTTCCCTGAATGTTTTCTCAAAAGCCCCAAAGTTTTTGGAATTTACAATTAACTTATATTACGTATCATTGCCCTTAGACACTAACTTATCTTCTCTATAAAGAGAAAGTGTTCTATTATTAGAGCTATCTATTGGTCACTGGAATGGCATGTCAATATATTGTCACATCAAGACCATTTACAACTTTCAGTGAACAAAATTACATCGTGCTCTCTTTAGAGTATCTTGATTTTTGCCATGATCAAATTGACAACAACTTTTTTTTTATTGAAGGTACCTGTCTGTCATGGGGTTCATCATCAATATTGACACCCTAATGTTGATGATTCCCGAACAGCTACGATTTCAGCGGTACATCTGCACTTACAGATTTAGCCAGGATCATTTGGAGCTTCTCTTCAATTCAGTTCGGGCATCAGGTAGGGATTTCAAAAAAATTTGAAATTAAAAAATATATAATCTGAAAAGAGCAAATATCTTTATTAAAGGAAGAGCTGCATGATTAATTGTAAAAAAGAATATTGATTCAAACAATTACACCATTTTATTTCTAAATGACAATTATTCAGCTACATCTATTTGACAAGTACGATCACAGCAAAAATACGTGATTCATCCAGAATCACAAATTTATCCAGAATTGTGAACTATTGTGAACACCTTAAGTAAGTGTGTGTGTGTGTGTGTTTGGTTTTTAGGGGGATGGAACAACAATCCTACTGCAGGCCAGTTTCAGGGCATTTTCCGACGTCTAATGGTCAGGTGCGGTGTCTCTCCAAGCACTTCAGGGAACGTGGCACCACAGGATGAGACTGTGTCACTGTCAGCTGTCGAAATGTCATCTTTAGCAGTAGACGAGTCCGAGGAGCTTCCGTCCCCTTTCACAAATGTTTCTACACTTGTGTATGACCACAGCTACCTGCCCACCCGCTTTGGCAGCCTTGTGGACAATGCCCTTGTCTACATTTCCGGTTTCGTGGTGCGTCAAATTCTGAGAAAGCTTCCCTGTGGTGTGTGCCGTGCTAGCTTGGTGGCAGATGCTGTGCCTGGTTCATTTGACCAGAACTACCACTTACTTACTCTAAAGAACAATGGAGGGCTGATGATTCCTTCTGAGGGCACAGTCAAAGTGGTCAGATCAGCAGAACGATTCATTCGCCAGTCATCCTCAGGGAAAGCCGTCAGATTGCCTTTGATCAGCCAGTTTGTCCGAGCTGAGATTGGTTCGGAGGATGTGTTTGTTCTCAAGGAGCACATTCAGGAAACACAGTTTGGAATTGACAACCATCATTTTTCTCTCTTATCTTTAGTTGTGTCTGTCTTTCACAAACTGAGAATGCACCACATTGCCAAACTGAACACTCTTAGATTACAGAGTGGCAACTCAAGAAAAAAGCTCTGCAAAGCAGTTCTGTTCAAAGGGTTTTAGTCCCTCTGAGCCCTACAAAGGATTAGCAATTTTAGATGGCTGATTGGAAACTATATAGCCTTTTATTATTATTATTATTATTATTATTTATTATACCAATACTATATTATTATTGTACTAGTCATTATTTAATTTTCTATTTTTATTATTGTCTTTATTATTCTACAAATAATATTACATTGTATTTGCTATTATTATTATTATTATTATTATACTAATACTATAATATTATAATTGTACTAGTCACTAATTTACTATTTGTATTATTGATGTTACATTGTATTTGCTATTATTATTATTATTATTATACTAATTCTATAATATTATTGTACTAGTCACTATTTAATTTTCTATTTTTATTATTGTCTTTATTATTCTACAAATAATATTACATTGTATTTGCTATTATTATTATTATTATACTAATTCTATAATATTATAATTGTACTAGTCACTATTTAATTTTCTATTTTTATTATTGTCTTTATCTGCAAATAATATTACATTGAATTTGCTATTATTATTATTATTATTATTATACCAATACTATATTATATTTGTACTAGTCACTGTTTAATTTACTATTTTTATTATTGTCTTTATTATTCTGCAAATTATATTACATTGTATTTGCTATTATTATACCAATACTATTATATTATACCACTTGGGATTATCAAGCTATTATAGTTATGCTTTTATATTACTGTCTATATTCTGTAATTAATAATACATATTATTTTGCTATTATTATAGTATTATACTTATCTTATATGTGTCACATTCTGAGTTAGTTTGCTTATGTTTACTATTTATATTTTCCTCATGCTAACTTTCAGTTATGTTTCCATGGTCAAGAGTGTCTGTCTTTGCTAATTGGTTCTATTCCATTCTAATCAGTTTCTATAGTTACTAATTTATTGTATATTCAGTTCAGGTGTTGCTTGTTTGATTGCTCTACTTAAGCTTTCAAACTTGGGAATTCTCCTTTGTTTATGTTGTTGGATTTAGATAATGCATCTTTGTTTGTTTTTTTGCATCTCCTTCATTGAATGACTATCTCTACACTACATCCCTGACAATATGCTATTATCATATATTATATTGTACTTATACTATTATATAATTGTACAATTCACTATTTTGTTGCTGTATACTGTTTGTTTATTAATAGTATTATTACTTTATTATTGACTATATTATTATATACTACAAAAACTATTTATTATAGTATATAACAAACTATGAACTATTCTCACTTTATCTTATGTTTACTATTTGTACCTTTCTACACTGTAGTTGTACCATATTATAAAGGATCATTGTTGTTGTATGTTGTGGAGTATCTGTAAATATCTGTATGATTTTAGTGCTATAAAAATACAGAAAGCAGCCTGTTTGATTTCAGTTGGACGATTTGTTTCATTTTATCAATGGTGGTCAATTCTAAGCTCAAGAAAATCTAAAATTGGGTTAAAGACAGAAATGCCTTTTTCTCAATAAACAAAAAACTTTATTTTTTTAAATGTGAAAATTAAATTATACCTCAGAATGGGCGTTAAAGCAGCCAAATACAAGACATTATAAACGTACATTATAAACCAGTGAAATCGGTTGATAAATGTAAAGGTTTTTTTTTTTTATCCAGAAAAACCGCAGCTCGCCTTTTACCCACATCCTCTCTGAATTTGAGTGTACATTCGATGTACACTCGAGCGCGAAAGAAAATAAATATGGCGGACAATACGGAGGCGGGCAACTTCTACAAATGTAAGTGTAATTTTTTATTAATTAGAATCTTTGTAAAGATATTTTGAAGTGAAATGATACACGTTTATATCATAATATATATAAATATTATCATATGATAATTTGGTCGATTTTTCTCATATGTTAGTGAACTGTTGTACAGTGTATTTAACCTACGTCTTAGAATATGATGTATTGACGGATTTTTATTTGCTTTAGGGACGGATGAGGATGTTAGGCAGCTAATTTTAAAAAGAACTGTGTTTGGTCAGCTGTTTTCTGGGCGGAGAAACGCTGCCCAGCAAGGATGGGAGTGAGTTTTAGGAATATATATATATATTTTTTTTCATAAATTAATACAGTTGAGGTTTTTATTAATGTTCATTTATTAATGTGTTAAATCATTACATGTACTACAGAACAGTACTGAAGGAGATGGGCCTGCTGGGTGTGGTATCCCCCTAGAGCGGCCAAAAAATGGGAGAACCTAAAGAAAACATACAAGGTAAGCTATTTTATACAGATTTGCTTACACCTTTGTGGAATCTATTTTTTTTTTTAATAATTCATAAATTATACATTTGTAAATATGAAGAGACACCAAAAAAGTTTTATCCCTGAAGATAAAAACGAAGATTTTCAAAATCTCCACTCTGGCCGGAGTTTTTAGAAAAACTCGTTTTCAGAGGCGAATTCTCCGTTTGCGTGTAAACGAAGGGAAATGTCTCCGTTTTTCAAAACCATACGTGTAAACGGGGCCTTAATCCACAATCCATCTCTGTATAGTGCCAACATATGGAAAACTCCACTATACTGAGATGGATTGTGGATTAAATGTGCATAATGTTATGTTTGGTCAGGTCTGTGATAACTTGAGATCTGTAAAAATGTTTTCTGATACCTTATATCTATCAAATCCAGGGATAAAACTTTTCCCCTTGGCATCTCTGTTCACATGTTTTTGAACTGACTGCAATTATTTTGCCCCACTAATGGTCACAAATATGGCAGATGATTGTAAAAATTCATTTGACTGAAGCAGATGGATTTGTTTTGGTCTATAATCATAAT
This sequence comes from Culter alburnus, assembly GCA_028476615.1. NCBI lineage: Eukaryota > Metazoa > Chordata > Actinopteri > Cypriniformes > Xenocyprididae > Culter > Culter alburnus. The sequence goes on from JAOTNS010002293.1 coordinate 12,103, forward strand.
AAAACTCTTACTCACCATTATACTTTAAAGGGTTAGTTCACCCAAAAATGAAAATTCTGTCATTAATTACTTACCCTCATGTCGCTTCACACCCGTAAGACCTTCGTTAATCTTCAGAACACAAATTAAGATATTTTTGATTTCTGATGACTCAGTGAGGCCTCCATTGACAGCAAGATAATTAACACTTTCAGATGCCCAGAAAGTTACTAAAAACATATTTAAAATAGCTCATGTGATTCATTTTTGGGTGAACTAACCCTTTAAGTATTCATAATTCATACTTTACCCAGTCAGATCTTTTTTATATAAAATCTTTTGTGTTGTACATCATTTGCTTATAAAACTATTTTTAGGAGCTAAGGAAGCCACCGACTGGGGTAGGGACTGAATCAGGGGAGTCTACTGCAGGAACGTGGAAGTGGTTCAGCCTCATGGATGAGGCAATAGGTGGGAGGCCATCTATCCAGCCCCCCATCCTAATTGCCTCATCAGAGGAAAACTCCATTGTTCCTGCAGTAAGTTCTCCTGATTCAGTCCCTAAGGAGTCAGAGCAGCAGGACAGGAGAGAGAGTGGGGAAGCAAGGCCAGCAAAGAAGAGGCTGAAAACAGATCCAGTGCTTGAATTTTTAGAAAGAGAAGCTGAAAGAACAGAAGAGAGAATGAGAAGAGAAGATATGCGAGAGGAGAGACTTCTCTCAATTCTAGAAAGAATTGTCGAAAAGATGTAAAATAGTAAACTGTTAAATTGTTGAGAAAAAGTAATTGTTTGAAAAAGTAAACTTTAAAATTGTTGAAAAAATAAACCTTTTATTTTAAACAAATAATTGATTTGTCATGTTTGCTTTAAAAAAAAAAACAAAAAAAAAACTTATTTATTATTTATACTAAGAATATAAACTGTTAGTACAAATTAACAATATCATGTGCATCTAAACATATTAACATATGAAATTAAAGTACACACATGGTATTTATAACCGTGAACTGTAATACATGTTTTATATTAGCTGTAATTTAAATTAAAATTGGAAAAAAAAGTACATAACCTAAATAATTACGCTATTTAATTATTTTAACTACATACTAACAATATAGTAGTTATGTCTAACTATAATATGTAAGTGGTTGTGTATTTTAAACAGATTTTATAAATAATCATGATGCCTTAGGGCTGGAGGAAGATCATCATCTGGAGCAGAAACGGCTGCAGCCAAGCGGTCTCTGGTGTGTTCTCCACTCTGTGGCTCTCTCACTTGCAGGTCATCAGGATCATCGTCAGTCAGTTGTCCTTCCTCTGGCTCCATGATGTCACCATTTGTGATGCAGATGTTGTGCAGGATTGTACAACAAGTGATGACCTCTGGAGCAAATTCAGCTTTACTTCAAGGGCCTTGAAGAAAAGTGACCGCCATCTTGTTTTCAAAATGCCAAAGGATCTCTCAATGATGGATCGAGCTTTTGCGTGGTGTAAGTTGAAGCGACGCTGACTTGCATTTTGTAGTGGTTCTCTATATGGAGTGATGAGAGAGATTGGGTGGCTAAGACAGGGGTAACCTCCATCTCCTAAAATGTGGTATCCCTCTGGTGGGTACAGTGCCTTCAAATAGATAGTGCTGTTTCTGAGCACCCTGGAGTCATGGACTGATCCAGGATAACCCACAAAAACGTCCAGGTATTTGCCTTGATGGTCACAGACCGCTTGTAGCTGGATGGAATAAAATAGCTTTCGATTTAAGTAGCACATAGAATCAGCAGATGGAGGCTTGATTCTAATGTGACAGCCATCAATGCTACCAGCAACTGAACTAAAGACAGGATTGCCAGCCAGGTTTGCAAAGCCTGTGCTGATTTCCCCAAGCTGTTCTAAAGATGGGAAGTGGATTATGTTGCGTTTTATCCGGAGGAGCAGCTTGGAGACTTTGTGGACAATCATATAAACTGTTGAACGGGGCATGTCAAATGCTCTGCAAACCACTCGGTATGAGGTTGCACTTGCCAGCCAGAATATGAAAACTAGAATTTCTAGATCCTGACCCCAGCCATGATCACGATCCTCGCGGAGGGTGTTAATGAGGTAGTTCAGTGTTTGCCTGTTGAGTCGGAAGTCTGGCCTCAGGTCACTTTGCCCATCCAGATACAACCTGAGGACAGGCACTGATTGGTTCGGCAGGCAGTATGGAGCTCGAGTGCCAGACTGAAAGGGTAAATGTACTAAAATAGTCAATAATGAAACTTGTCAACATAAAAGGATTCACTAATCACAGATAATGTTAAAAAGTGTTATATAAAATTAAAGATTTTATATATTTGAAAAATAGCTACATCCACCCAGGTGAAAAAAAATTATATTCATTTATAGTAAATACTATAGTGTTTTTTAACCATTCTATAATAAATTGTAGTATACTGTATATATTATGTGAATGAATGCTACAGCATACTGTAGTATTAACTACAGTGAACTGATAAACTAATAAATAATGTTACTACAGTAAACTGTAGTGTATTGTAGTATAATATACCCTATAGTTGTAGAAAACTTTGTACAGTATTGGGTAAAGTAATTTGATTATATTTCTATAGTTTTATATTATCACAGCAACTATAGAATTAGCACAACAAATTAATTCAATCACTTTAGTGTTTTTAAACCATACTATAGTATAGTATTTATTTACTATAAATTACTATAGTATTTTTTCACCTGGGCAGCTGCAAAAAATAAGAAGATTAGTTCTCCCAATTCTTATAAGAAACAATGATTACTGAATTGGTAAACGTTTGTTTCTTTGAGGATTTGGAAGTACCTCATAGGTTTTTCAGTTAATAGCTAAATGTGTGCTGTATAACATCTTCTTACCGATAGGTGGCATCTTCGAGCTAACAAATCACGCCTTTGAGCTGTTGCTCTTCTTGATAAATTTCGTTTTCTTCTCCTCAGGAAAAGAAGTTTCATCAGAACGAAAACTAACAAGATGGAGTACATATTTCGCCAGGTTTACCTCAGGAGTCAGCTGGAGGACACTGACTGGAAACCCCGCGAAAATGTTTAAATAAAGTATGTATGTTCATACCATGGTTCATACACTGGTGTTCTTGTTGACAGTTTTTAACATTTTTCATGTGTTTATATTGTATTTATTTACTGTTATATTTTATATTTTTTTATAAACAAATGTGACAGTGTAGTGTTTTTGTTCTGTTATTTTAAATATAAATTTAAAAACTAAATAAACATGATACAGGTGTTTTATTCTCTCTTTATTCTCAATAAACATGACAAATAACAGTAACATACAATTCATTAAGTTAAACAGGACATATTACAGATGGGTATAGGAAATGTTAATGATGAAATTGTCCGCGCTGTCTGGCGCATGCTATTAACGTCAGCGTCTGAATTCGCTTTATTTGTCATATAAAATCATTTTGGTGAGCATTTATTATTTTCAGACATCAGGCAATGACGAAATCACTCAGTTAACGAAACGAACACTTACAAGTGCGCACTTGGAAGAATTCAAACAGTTGCCATTATTTTTTATAAATTTAAGCCTCAAAATGGTCAAATTTGTTATTAGAGGAGAAAACTAAATGTGGAACATACAAAGAAGGAACACATGCAGCATCAGCAGTAAAGGTAAGGAGAATGTAAGAATCAGTTTGCTGTTAATGAGCGAGATGGGCAGCCTTCCTGTTTGCTCTGTAGTGAAGTACTAACTTGACAAGCAAAACCTACAATTTCAAAAGAATTTGATGTGTTTGTTTGATGTATTTTAAATCAGTAAAAATAACCGCATCAGCGCACCGCGGCTGGAATGAGCCCAACTCGGCCGCGCGCTCACGGATCCGATGCTGCGCGAGGGATTGCGACGTGACAGAATGCTTGATATAGTCAGAGATTGGCAAGGCGCTCAGTGTTGTTTGTAAAAAGAGCTAAGTAACATTTGCCTAAGGCGTTTGTGTGATTGTTTGGTGGCTATTGCTATGCTGTTGAAGAGAGTCATAAAGTCATACAGAATTAAATAGCAACTTAAAGTGATTGTATATAGCTACAGTTTGTGTGTTCATTGAGCAATACTGATTATTATTTTAAAGCTAATGTCAGTAAGTTAGTTTTTATTTGTTATTTATTGTGTGCAACATCTAGGTATAATAATAGTATTATCTGCTAATACCATTACATTAAATCTGATGGTTTGCATTGGTGACATCATATGTAAATTATGCGGCCCGTGAGACTTGCGCTTGGACCATTGTGCGGCCCACTGGGAAAAAGGTTGAGAACCACTGTTCTACGCACTGCTCTTCTTTTATGCACTGCGGGTTAGCCTATTGCTGCAATGTTTCTTTTACGCGGCTGAAAATAACCGTGCTTTCTGTTACTGAGCCTGTGTCTGTCACTCGTCCTCTTAAAAGTGGAAGCTTGTGCGTAGCTTTGTTGCATTATATTGAAACTTTGTTGATGTTGATGTTGTTATTGTCATGCGTGTTCTGGTTATTTGCGCATGATTAAACATGAGTCTTTCTATGGCGATAAAACAAAGCTTTGTTGCGTTTTTTTTTTTTTTGAAGTGGGGATTGGGGGTGCGCCAACCCGGTTGGGACATAGAAGGGGGTGCGCAGGAAAAAAAGTTTGGGAACCGCTGTTCTAAATCATACTTGGTAAAGTTTTTCTACAAAGACTCATTTTCGAGGTATAAAGTTTTTTTTTTTTTTTCATTTACAGTATTTTCCTCATACAGTCTTAAACATTAATGTCTATGAATTTAATTCTGTCTTGTTTTGAAGACCATTCTGTTGTCTAACATTTGATATATCTGTCAAACATTAGCTTTGTTGTTTCTAGCTAGCAGCTTGTCAAGGGGTGGTAGCCTACAGTCGGGGGCAAATTTTAACACTGCAGTACAGTTGCCCCAAACACCATCAAAAGTGTCCAGCTTAGTAAGGACATCAAAATAGATTATTTTTTTCCAGTAATTTAAGAAATGTGTTTTTGCCTCTCAATCCGGGGATCCATTTTACCGAGTAGGCCCTGTACACTCTCTGTTCACAGCATGCCTAGGTTCAGACCAAGGAAAACAGTAAGGGGAGTTAATTAATTTGTTCTGGACAATATAGATACAGTGGATATTAAATAGTTTTAAGTATATCCATATTCTCTGGAGTTTATTGTGGTCATTTGATATTTATATGAAGGTATTACATGTGTTGTGTACAATCGCATTTGGGGGCAGATTTGACTTTTTAATGTCTCTCAATCAATATTTTGACTCAACATTGCTTGTAAAAAAACATTTGGTTACTGTTAACAAGCAGAATACAGATACAAGTTACAGACATGAAAACTGTATCCAAATATTTCAAAATGTTTTTGAGTAATGACGACATGACCAAAATTTGTAACAATTGCCCCCGGTCTCCCCTAATGTAGGCCTATGCAATGCAAGTCGCTTTGGACAAAACCGTCTGCCAAATGTGAATGTGAAATGTGAACGCAAATGTGAATGTGACACAAAGAAAAATGTAAACGGATTTAGATGTTTGATATCCTGTGGGAGAAGAACAAAATGAGTGTTACAATCACATAGACAACATATATATATATAATATATATATTATATATATATTTGTCTATGCTGATTGTAACACTCATTTGTATAAATATGTGTTACAATCAGCATATATATATATGCTTGTATATTATAATATATATATATATATATATATATATTTAAATTATATCTGTTTGTGAAGGCTATAGCGCTCATAAACCGTTCTAGCGAGTTTCTATATAAGACTGCCATCTAGCGGTCGTGTATATTACATGACTGACACATTTGCACACGTTTTAAAACCAGGAAATGTTTCAGTTCAGAGAAATCGAAACTAAGATGTCGTGGATGTTTCTCTGCCTGTGAGTGTGAAATAAGATGGCAGAATCCAGTGTTTCTTTGGCTCAGGATCAGTTCAACTGTTCAATCTGTCTGGATCTACTGAAGGATCCAGTGGCCATTCCCTGTGGACACAGTTACTGTATGAGCTGTATTACAGGCTGCTGGGATCAGGATGATCAGAAGAGAGTCTACAGCTGTCCTCAGTGCAGACAGACCTTCACTCCAAGACCTGTTTTAGGTAAAAACACCATGCTGGCTGAAGTGGTGGAGAAACTCAAGAAGGCAAAACTACAAGCTGCTCGTCCTGCTCAATGTTACACTGAATCTGGAGATGTGGAGTGTGACGTCTGTACTGGGGACAAAAACAAAGCCATCAAGTCCTGTCTGGTGTGTCTTTACTCTTACTGTCAGACTCATTTTGACCGTCACGAGGAATTTCACCCAGGAAAGCGTCATAAAGTGATGGACGCCACAAGACTTCAGGAGATGATCTGCCCTCAACATGAAAAACTGATGGAGATTTACTGTCGTACTGATCAGAACTGTATATGTTATCTGTGTATGGTGGATGAACACAAAAACCACGACACTGTATCAGCTGCAGCAGAGAGGACTGAGAAACAGGTATGAACTATGAGTGATTATATTGAATAATAAATGTTTCTTCATAATTATGTAATATATATTTGAAGATCATTTTCAAACAGTTCTTAAATGAGACATAATGTAATTTCTAAACATATTTGATCATCTTTAAAACAGGTCTTTGTGACATTCTCTCAAAGAGACACATGTAATGAGTTGTATATTGACAGTATACTCTAAATCCTACAGAGACAGTTGGAGGAAACCCAGAGAAAATACCAGCAGAGAATCCAGGAGAGACAGAAGGAGCTTGAGGATCTGAGAGAGGCTGTGGAGTCTCACAAGGTGAGTTTTGAGCAGAAGAACAACTGCTGGCTGCTGGAAGAGCTGTTTCAGACTCAGTTAGGACTCTCCTCCATCAGTCAGTGAGGAGCCAGTGCTGGAGTTCTTTCCAGTCCCACTAAAGCCCACTGTGGGGAACAGACTGTGTGAGGGACCAGTAAGAGCTGATTCTAATGCGTCTCTCTCTGTGTGTCCTAACAGCGCTCTGCACAGGCAGCAGTGGAGGACAGTGAGAGGATCTTTACTGAGCTGATCCGCTCCATTGAGAGAAGCCGCTCTGAGGTGACACAGCTGATCAGAGACCAGGAAAAGGCTGAAGTGAGTCGAGCTGAAGAACAGCTGAAGCAACTGGAGCAGGAGATTGATGATCTGAGGAGGAGAGATGCTGAGCTGGAGCAGTTTTCACACACAGACCATCACATCCATTTCCTCCAGGTAACAGAGATCTGGCAATCATGATAGTGGTCTTTAAGAAAGGAAGAGCTTGTGTTTCTATCATAAGTTTCTCTGTCTTTAGCTGGTGTTTCTCTTGTGTCTTTGTGTCTGTGTAGAGTTTCCAGTCTCTCTCTGTTCCTCCTGGATCTACAGACTCATCCAGCATGACTGTCAGTTCTCGTCTCTCTTTTGATGATGTTGGTAAATCTGTGTCTCAACTGAGAGAGAAACTGGAGCATTTCTGCAGAGAGGAGATAGAAAAGATATCTGGCAGAGGTAAACTTTATATTTCCATACATGACTTCATATAATACAATGTACATTGAGTAAAATAAGTATTGAATACGTTAACATTTTTTATTATATAAAGTTCAAATGCAGCAATTCTCATAAAATTTTGACCAGACGTTGGTATTAGTTCAAGAAATGCTATATATATATATGCATAGTCCTATTGCCTGTATGTATCTGTGACAATTCAAGATTTAAGCAAGCTTGTTGATCAGTTGCCACCCCCATTCATTCTTATGGGTGATTTTAATAGTCACAGTTCATTATGGGGAGGAAGTCAGAAGTGCAAAATGCTTGAAGATTTTATTAGTAACAATGATTTGTGCCTTCTCAATGATGGTTCGAAAACTTACTTGCACCCGGGACATGGTACATATACTGCCATTGATATAACAATATGTGCGCCTGAACTTTTGCTTGACTTCTCATGGAAGACATGGGATGACTTATGTGAAAGTGACCACTTTCCCCTGATAATTACCTCTGAGGAACTGAGCATTCAACAATGAATACCAAGATGGCAACTTAAAAAAGCAAATTGGTATAATTTTCAAACTCTTATAAAAAATTTAACAAGATGTACTTTTAATGACAAAACAAGAAATAGCAGATGTGTTGGCAGAGTTTTAAAAGTTGCCTCATTAGAAAATTGTTGACCTGAATTCCAAATGATACAAACACAGCAAGAGCAGAAAAATCTGGATTTTTCTTCATTTAACAAGGAACCGTATAATAATCAATTCTATTCACTATGGAAGAGCTTTTAAGCGCTCTTAAAGTGTTAGTTCACCCAAAATGAAATTCTGTCATTAATTACTCACCCTCATGTCGATCCACACACGTAAGACCTTCATTCATCTTCAGAACACAAATTAAAGGGGTGGAACACTGTTTTTTTCTAGGCTTGATTGTGTTTATGGGGCGCATATGGAAGGATATTCCAATTTCAATTTTCAAAAGGATTTGCAAATTGTATTTGCAATTGCGTTTTACATATGTGGACGCATAAACCGTGACGTATTTTGTATTTGTCAAAGTGTTTAGATATGCTGTCACTTGTAAATGTTACTGCTGTTTTGTTAGCTTTCAATATACGGTTTTATCCTGATTAAAGCTTTACTGTAGCCGAATACATGACTGAGTAGTAGCATTTTTGTAAAGGTATCGTTTAATTTATAGCATGAACAACTGTTTGTCTGTGAACATAGAATTTTGTTGGTGTTTGTTCCCGTTTGTTGGAGAAGTAGAATTTAGCTAACTGGCTAGTGAAACAAAAACACATTGGTCCTTGTTTACATCCTTGATGCAACCAAAAATAACAACATAATACATTTAGTATGGAGTCAAATTAATGCCTTAAAGTTTTGCACAAAAATAAAGTTTTGCAAAACACAAAAAAGAACTGAGCAATAAAAAAATGTTTTGCAAACAAAAATAAAGAATTGCAAAGGAAAAATAAAGTATTGAGCGGAAAAAAATAAGTTTTGCAAACAAAAATAATAAATTGCAAAATAAAATAAAGTAGTGCAAAAATAAAAATATAATCAATTACAAAAATCAGTGACAGCTGTAATCCTATTTTATCTTTGCCACATATTTTTCATGCTCAAACCTACTAAATCATTTGCAGCGCTTATTTTATTCGTTTCAGTCAAGCGTGCGCTCACGATACCGGTTTTCTTTTGCGCTGCACTTTTCTGTGCGGATCTCTTTATGGTACTGGTTTGACATAGGGGTGGAGTCAAGAAACGGGGGCACGCCCCCGCGAAATGCATTGGAGGGGAACGTAATCGGCGACAGGTGAAATAATTCTTTGACATGGTTAAAAATAATGAATGGTTTGTTTTTGTTGGTTTGTTTAGCATATGTTGTCGCCGATTACGACCCCCTCCAATGCATTTCTTATAGTAATGACCCGTTGCGCTCTGTCTCACTGCCTGTATCCACTTTTGTGTCCTTAAACATTTGTTTTTTGTGGTCGACAGCTTATAAAAACTTATTTCTGGGGTTTTTTAGCTTGTTAGCTGTACACCTTTTAGGCGTTGTTCTGTTTTTTGTAATGAGTCAGAAAAGACAAGAAGGCAGCCTGGAGACGGTAGGATTGTTTTCCCCCCGGTGGGCGTGGTTTTTAGATTATAATAAATGCGCTCTGTCTCTATGCTTGATCTGTTCTGTTCCGATCTGCGTCTCCTGCCGATGACGTGTTTCGCGGGGGCGTGCCCCCATTTCTTGACTCCACCCCCACGTCAAACCAGTGCCATGAAGAGAACCGCACAGAAAAGTGCAGCGCAAAGGAAAACCGGTATCGTGAGCGCACGCTTGACTGAAACGCAGAATAAAATGAGCGTTGCAAATGATTTAGTAGGTTTGAGCATGAAAAATATGTGGCAAAGATAAAATTATTATTTTTGTTTGCAAAACTTATTTTTTTCTGCTCGATACTTTATTTTTCCTTTGCAATTCTTTATTTTTGTTTGCAAAACATTTTTTTATTGCTCAATTCTTTTTTTGTTTTGCAAAACTTTATTTTTGTGCAAAACTTTAAGGCATTAATTTGACTCCATAATTTAGGCCTTTGCACACTGAAGGCCTTTGCGTCCGTTTTTTCATATTCGTGAGCCTAAAAATTTGTCACGCACAGAGACCTTGCACACTGAGTCCGATGCGTAATTAATCCGTTGCGAAAAATTCGCAAAACAATACAAAATGGAGTCTTCAAGCAGTGAGCACGATTTAGTTGTCCTCTCTTCTTAAAAAGAGAAAAAGAAATAGGAAATATTGGGTCCATCCAATCCCGAGATTGCATAGAGAGTTAAAGTTTACTTCAGGATGTCAGTGGCTCAGTTTGATGCTTTGCTACTGGCACAATCTGTCTTTATATCCTGTCTCTTTGTATTCTGCACTTTGTCACAAGGCCTTGCACACCGAAATTCATGACCAAAATATTCACACGTTAAAAAATTAATACGAATTCAAGTTGTGTCAATCATGTTTACACTGTTTTCTTGTGTGTATTTTGATCTTAACACCTTTAACCTTATTATTTATTATTCTCAGGTTAGGTAAAGTAAGTCGAGTCTGGCCTAAATTATAAGCATTTAAAATTACTTACAATTTGATCAGAAGACTCCTCTGTGGTACGTTCTTGTTCAAAGTCTTAAAACACTATAAATCAAGCCAAGGTAGGCAGCATTTGTAATCAATTAAATTTCTTTTAATTGGTTACTTTTCTTTTTATAGTAAACAAAAATGTAAAGGCAAATAAAACGTCATCATTAAAGTATAAAATACAGTAATCACTCTTTTGAGTCAAAGGGGTTTCTGGTCCTCAGCTCTGGGCTTCTAGGCGTTGGCGGTACAGACGTATCAGTATCCGAAGGGGCAAACATCTCATCACTCTTTTATACTTGTGTTGTTTATCACAGATGTTAGGTTATCTTCTTGATTGATGTATGTTGTAACTTTCCCAAAGTTTCCAGATCCTTCTCAAGGCCTCACAGGTGCAAGCTGTCTGGCTTTTGTGTCCTTGAACTCCACTAAACTCAGCCAAAATGGCTGATGTCCTTATAAGGTTCTAGGAGTAGAACCACAGTTCTCTGTGTCCTTGACACATATAGAACCGCACACACTTCTGTGTGCTGCAGTCCAGTTCTGCTCCTCCTTCTCATGGACAGGCCACACACACACACACACACACACACATATCTAACAATAACTGTACATCTCTGGCCATACAGTATAATACATTTCTTAGAAACAAACAAAAATAAATAATAATAATAATAAGCAATGCCTAATATTTAATACATTGGCCAAATGTGTAGCAACAGACATCCAAAATCTAAACAAGGAGGCAGGGTAATTGCATTTTCTTGATATAAAACAACAACAACACATTGCCTCCAAAACTTTTGTCCGCCATATAAAAAATTGGATCAGGTTCGATTTTCTGCATTTTTCGCATCTGTGGCATGCATTTTGAGAGACGTTTTGACAATTCAGAGCCACCGTACAAGCAAACGGCAAAATCCTCAATGCCATCTGATAAGTTGATCCACGTCATCTACAGCACAAAGCAGTACTGTATGACAAACAAAGTGCGGAAAGAGACAAAATATAAAGACAGATTGTGCCAGTATCGCTAACAAAGCATCAAACTGAGCCAGTGACATCCTGAAGTAAACTTTGAAATGCTCGGGATAATCCCGCAGCTCCTTGATGAGGTGGAACTCTCCTTCCTTTCTACATAATCTCAGGATTGGATGGACATGGAGCCAATATGTCTTTTTAAGAAGAGAGAGGACATCTAAATCATGCTCTCTGATTGAAGACTTCATTTTGTATTATTTTGCTAATTTTTTTTTGCAACGGATTCATTAATATGCATCGGACTCAGTTTGCAAGGTCTCTGTGCGTGACAAATTTTTAGGATCACGAATATGAAAAAACGCATAGGCCTATACAGTGCTACTGCTTTGGGCTGTAGACAATGTGGATCAACTTTGGGCGTTCGCATATATGGTGGCTCTGAATTGTCAAAACGTCTCTCAAAATGCGTGGCACGGATGCGAAAAACGCAGAAATTTATAATATTAAGGCTGAACCACTGTAGTCACATGAACTGTTTTAAATATGTTTTTTTGTACCTTTTTGGACATCTGAAAGTGTTAATTATCTTGCTGGCAACAGAGGCCTCACTGAGCCATCGGATTTCAAAAATATCTTCTTTTGTGTTGTGATGATGAACGAAGGTCTTACACGAGGGTGAGTAATACATTTCGGTGAACTAACCCTTTAAATGCTGCCACTGCAGTTGGCAGATGGAATTTATATGAGTTTCTAAAGTGTTTTACTCATATAGTACTATTACATCTCTTTGAATTTTAATACTATCTAGAGAACAGGTGATATCACAATCTTGGCAAAAGCCATAATTATTCCTATACCTAAACCAGGCAAGGACTATTCTGCTTTAAATAGCCCAATATCATTGACTAGCTGTCTTTGCAAAACAATGGAGAGAATGTTCAATAACTGTCTGGTGTGGATATTGGAGTCGGGCCATAAAATAAATGAACATCAGTGTGGTTTTAGATGAGGTAAAAGTACTTTGGATCATCTTATTAGAATGGAGTGTTTTTACAAGATACATTTATCAAGAAAACATGCTGTAACTGTTATTTCTTTGACATGAAAAAGGCTTATGATACCACTTGGAGATATGGTGTCCTTAAAGGTCTGTATGAAATAGGACTCAGAGGTAATTTACCATATTTTATTTCAAACAGATGTTTCTGCAACACGATCACATGAGAATGCGTATCAATAGTACGAGTGTGTAATCTCGTAGAATATATACGCCAAAACTCATTTTGGCGTGCTTATGGTACGCAGTTTTTTCGCGTGCATTTGATACGCACTTTCTGGTGTGTATATGACACGCTCTTGGTTAGGATGGGGGTGGGGGGGTGGGGGTTTCGTATGTATAATATGCCATAAAGTGCGTATCAAATGCACGCGAAAAACTGCGTACCATAAGCACGCCAAAATGAGTTTTGGCGTATATATTCTACGAGATTACACACTCGTAGTATTTATACACATTTTTGTGTGATCGGGCTCGTTTCTGTGTTCATATTGGGACTACCCTATCAAACCACATATTCAAGAACAAGGGGCTCCCCTATAGGAAGCATTATTTCAGTTACTCTCTTTAGCATCAAAATAAATAGTATAGTTAAGGTTATTGATTCTCATATTTTTCGTAGTTTATATGTTGATGTTTTGTGTATATGTTATAGTGAATGTAATCGAAAGACAAGTACAGTTATGCATAAATAAGTAAATTGGCTAGTTGATTGAAAATGGGTTTAGATAGTAAAGATTGATTTGTATGCATTTTTACTTTCTCCGGTCACCACATCCTGATCCAAATTTTTTTTATAGAAGGTGAACCTATCAAAACTTAAGAAATTAAAACTTTGAGGTCTTGTATTTGATAATAAACTTTTATTCCACATATAAAAGCCTTGTAGAAAAGATGTAAAAATAAAGTGAAACTTTGGATATTATAAAAGATATACAAAATGGGGTGCAGATTTTACTGTACTCTTGCACTTTTAGAGTGGCAGTCAGATCCCATTTAGATTTTGGAAGCATTGTAAATGGCTCAGCAAGAAAATCTTATGCTGGATACAATACATAATAATCAAGGGATACGTCTGACCTTGGTAGCTTTTTGTCATGATCACCAGTTGGAGTGCCCTGGTTAGCCACCAGAGGGCACTCCACCCCCGACAATTGCCTCACCTCTTCAGACTCTCTGGAAAAGTGTAGTCAGATCTCGGGGACTGCTATGACTTCCCCGGGTGCTAGCTGATGGCCGGATTCTCCTACCACTGGATCTATTCATGTTAGAGTTGTACACTTTATTTTCTTATTTTGTCTACCCTCTTAATTTGATAGCTCTCTCAATATTTTTTTCTGTCCCTCTCATTCTTTAACTTGCGCTTCTGAATCGATTTAATTGGCCTTTTGAATATTATTAAAAATTGTAAATAGTGACTTTTTTTTTTTTTTTTTTTTTTTTTTTTTTTAAATCTGTGAAGTTTTGTGTGTTAAACCAGCTTTTTTTTCTTTTTTTTTTTTTTTTTGTTCTGCCTCCACAGGCCAAGGAGGGTTCCAGTTTGGTAGCACTGGTGGGCTCGGAGCATCAGGGAGCAACAGTAGTGTGTTTGCCTCTGGAGCCGGAGCAGCAGCTCCTGCAACTCCTGCCGCCAGTCCAGCCATGCCTGCTCTAAACCCTCCCTTCGGAGGAGGCTTCATGTTTGACCAGCCCCCTGCTTTTAACACTGGATTAGGAAAGTGTCCTTTCAAAGCAACACCATCTGGGCCGAATTCAATCGCTGGAATCAAAATCAAAACTGCTGTTCGACTCAGGAAGTAAATGTTGGTTGTGGCTTGGGTGTAGACTATTGGGACAAACACTGAAGTACTTAGTATTTTGAGCATGGCACAGCGATTAGCTCCTCGTGCCAGGAGATTTGTTTTTGCTATGGAGGTCATAGCAATCGATAAACTGAATGGGGAACACTGGCCCAAACAAAGACTTAAAGATGCAAAATAACACATTACAATCAAGCAAGAACCTTTTAAACAAGACAGAAATCTTTGCAGCATCTGTATCATGTGCAGGATTTGGATTTTTTTCTTTTTTTGTAAGTAAATGAAAGAAACAAGAATTTAATGATGCTCTGAAGAAAAGTATTGACGGGTTGCTTACACTTGGGTTGACTTCAAATGGCTGAATCTACAGAATGGTGTGGTTTCCATGTACTGAATGACCCGTGTGTGTATGTGTGGTTTCTTTTGTACGTGCTGAATTTTTTGATGTAAACCTGAGTGCTGTCTGATGAGAGAAACAGGAATACTGAGGTGCACATAACATAGATTAACACTCGACAAACAAAGGCAGAAACAAACTCATGCTTCCTTCAAAAATCGATCTGAGGAAGGTATCTCATGAGAGAGGAAGTGAAGCTAACATTGGATTCGGACGTGCCTTGATGCCTTACTACCTTGAAATGTGTCCTCGGAAGGCAGCATTTTCCAGTTTTCGGACGCAGCCATTGTTTCTTTCTATCCATTTTCAGACTTTCTCCTTCTCACCTTCAACAACCTGTTTGCTCTCTGAACTGGCTTATATTGGTTGTGTCACATCATTTGAAAAAGGTTACATCAATTTTGAGTGGTTGTGTTCAATCAATGACATGTGTTCTTTATTTGTATTTGATTGTTGCCACTTGTGTTTACCAGTATGGATGACATTAGCATTAGAGTGCAGCATGTGTTTTGAGAATGAGAATGTGTTTAGAGTTTTGCTGAAAAGTCTAAGTGAGATCTGCAAATTGTGGTTTTACCATGGGAAATGGTTTAAGGTATTGACAACAGACTGCACAATTAGCTAAATGAGGTCAGGCAACTGAGAAATTTGTTCAGCCAGTGGGTTTTAGTGTTTTAGCAATTGAGAAAAACTGTAATTGTGAATTTAAAGTCAAGATTATCTACATTAAATGTATTTCTACAATATTAATCCTTTATAAAAATTGTTTAAATTTTTAAATAAGAAAATGTTTCATTTTATTACAGTTTTTTTACGATTGCTTAAGCACAGTTTTAAAAATCAAGGCTCATTTTGTCAAAACACTACACACAATTCACAGATCCACACACACAAGTAGAACACCTCAGTTCTTTCTGCAAAATGAAACATTTCATTCAAAACTTTACATTCATTTAACAAAACCCAACTTTGACACCGTATGAAACACATGGTTCATACATTCTGACTCTGTTTGATTCATTTACACACTGCTGTGCTCAATCTTAAACACTTAAACATACTTTTCTAATGATATAGTCTGGGTTTGATTTTTTTCAGAGATATTGTTAGAGTAATGCACATGAATATATTGACAAAAAACAAACAAACAAAAAAAACACAAGGGGCCCGTTTCAATAAGGAGGTTCAACCAACTCTGAGTTAAAACTTGAACTCTGAGTTAACTTACCCTGCTTTCTCGGGTTTGACATACCTCCCATTCAGAAACGGAAAACCCAGAGTTTCCCTCATTTCAGGGTTAACATACTCAGAGTTCTCACTTAACCTCCTTTCTGAAACCGCCCCAGTACTGCACATTGATGAAAATATTTATTTCTCACCACATTGTAAAACCATTCAATACATCCATGCCTTTCCAAAGGTTACATTTTGCACTGAAAATCAGAACATATTCTAAATACAATATATATTACACAAACAAAAACATCTGTGGAGACAAAACAAAAGCATGATTTTAAATGGAGAAAAAGCATCACCTAAGCATCATCTCTGGCCTAGCTGGATCTGGCCATAGCACTTCATCCACATCACAGGCGATGTCCTCTCTCGCAAGACAGCGAGGGAAGAATATTCTTGAAAGGCGAATCCATCTTTGCACAGACCCTGCATAAGTTAGGTCAGGCCTTCTCCATGGCTTGAATACGGCACATCCTGTTATAGGGCTGGAGATTGTAAACCTTCCATGCCAAAAAAAAAAAAAAAAAAACCCACCTCAATGGGTTTAAGGAAGGGACAGTATGGTGGGAGGTATTGGAGTGAAAATTGTAGACGCTAATGAAACAAGTTTTGGACCAGAGTAGATAGGTGGAAATTTACATTGTCCCATATGACAATGTATCTCAACTGCTCTGCATCCATTTGGTCTTCTGCTGTGACGATTTTGTGCAGTCTGTCTAAAATGTGAATATGTGGGCCGTGTTGTAAGGGCCTAAGTTGGCATGCTGGTGGAGGACCACATTCTGCGTGATTGCAACATATATTGTGATGTTAACACCACGTTTGCCCGGGACATTCAAAATGATGTTTCTCCCTCTCCCTCTTACTGCAACATTGCCGTTCATTTTGTTGAAGACACATAAACTGACCTTTTGCCTTTTTATAGTACTTGCACCTGATTGTTGAGTTTACAGTTAAGCACCTAAGTGTCTGAACACCTGACGGCTGTGTTTGATCAATTGGTTTATAGGGGTGGTATTTTGGAAAGCAGTGTCTTGAAATGGCAAAGAAGTGACATTATGTTAGATTTCTGTGTCTAATGTAGAGAAGTGTGTTTAGTATTGTGCAAAACAATGTGTGTAGTGTTTTGCAAAAAGTGTGAGGCTGAGAATGTGCTTATAGTTGTGCAGTTCTGGGCTAAGGTTTTGTTCCTTGAGTGTAGAGTTTCGGTAACTGTGTGTTATTTTTAATTTTAGTGTGTAAGCAATCATAAAAAACTGTAATGTCTGCAAAAATTCTGTCAACTGTTACTAACCAAACCTGAAAACTAAAAAATGGTTTATCCCAAAGCCATGTGACCAGCATCTCCAATGTTGAGTATGGTTTGCAATTTTTTATTTCAAATGAATATTAAAATGTGAGGTTAACCTGATCAAGAGAATAACATTTGGTTGACCACCAGACAAGGCCTGCCATTGAAATTATGAGGCAAAATGGTGAAATTATCAACTATGCTATCAGTCAACTAAGTTATACTGTAGAGCCAACTCTTGAGTAAAACAGTTTTTATGACTATACTGTGTAACTGTGTCCTTGATGATAATTTAATCATAATTTACCTTTATCCCTGGTTTCACAGACAAGGTTTAAGCTAGTCCCAGACTAAAATAGATGTTTGAGCTGTTTTAACTCAATGGAATTTGCACTGACATATCTTAAAATAAGTCACTGCCATTGTTTTGTCTCAAGATGCACACCAGTAACGTTTTTTCCCCCTAAGGCACGTTAATAAGCTACTTACAGTTTTTTATGATTGCTTACACACTAAAAATAATACAGTTACTCAAACCTTACACTCAAGGAGCAAAACCTCAGCTCAGATCTGCACAACTATAAGCACATTCTCAGCCTCACGCTTTTTGCAAAACTACACATATTGTTTTGCACAACACTAAACATTTATGTTAATATTAATATAGAATGAAAGCTCTCATTTATTTTTAAAAAAGGGCACTTTCTCTCGAGGAAGAAAAATTGCAGGTGCTCGAGCCCCCTTTGATGTCTATGTGTGCACGTGCCTGCAAGTGTTTAAGATTGAGCACATCAGTGTGTAAATGAATCAAACAAAATCAGAACGTATGAACCATGTGTGTCCCACACTGTGTCAAAGTTGGGTTTTGTTAAATTAATGTAAAGTTTTGAATTAAGTCTTTAATTTTGCAAAAGACCTGAGGTGTTCTGCTACTTGTGTGTGGATCTGTTAATTGTCTGTAGCGTTTTGACAAAATGAGCCTTGTTTTTAAAATTGTGCTTAAGCAATCGTAAAAAAACTGTAAATGTCCTGTAGTGAGTTGCTAGACTGCCATCTAGTGGTCGTGTTTATGACTGGCACGTGCACACGTGTTGAAACCAGGAAATGTTTCATTTCAGGGAAATCGAAAGCTCATGCTCCTGTCGAGCCGTTGTCGATGTCTCTCTATCTGTACAATAAAATGGCAGAATCCAGTATTTCAGTAGCTCAGGATCAGTTCAGCTGTTCAATCTGTCTGGATCTACTGAAGGATCCAGTGACCATTCCCTGTGGACACAGTTACTGTATGAACTGTATTACAGGCTGCTGGGATCAGGATGATCAGAAGGGAGTCTACAGCTGTCCTCAGTGCAGACAGACCTTCACTCCAAGACCTGTTTTAGGTAAAAACACCATGCTGGCTGAAGTGGTGGAGAAACTCAAGAAGACAAAACTACAAACTGCTTGTCCTGTTCAATGTTACACTGGATCTGGAGATGTGGAGTGTGACATCTGTACTGGAGACATAAACAAAGCCATCAAGTCCTGTCTGGTGTGTCTGAACTCTTACTGTCAAAATCATCTGGAACAACATGAGAATCTCTTCAAAAATAAAAAACACAATCTAATGGATGCCACTAGAAGACTGCAGGAGATGATCTGCCCTAAACATGAGAAACTGCTGGAGATTTACTGTCGTACTGATCAGAACTGTATATGTTATCTGTGTATGGTGGATGAACACAAAAACCACGACACTGTATCAGCTGCAGCAGAGAGGACTGAGAAACAGGTATGAACTAGTGGTTATGTTGAATAATAAATGCTTCTTCATAATTATATAATATATATTTAAAGATCATTTTCAAACAGTTCTTAAATGAGATAGATAATGTCATTTCAACACATATTTGATCATCTTTAAAACAGGTCTTTGTGACATTCTCTCAAAGAGGCACATGTAATGAGTTGTATATTGACTATATACTCAAATCCTACAGAGACAGTTGGAGGAAACTCAGAGAAAATTCCAGCAGAGAATCCAGGAGAGACAGAAGGAGATTGAGGATCTGAGAGAGGCTGTGGAGTCTCACAAGGTGAGTTTTGAGCAGAAGAACAACTGCTGGCTGCTGGAAGAGCTGTTTCAGACTCAGTTAGGACTCTCCTCCATCAGTCAGTGAGGAGCCAGTGCTGGAGCTCTTTCCAGTCCCACTGAAGCCCACTGTGGGGAACAGGCTGTGTGAGGGACCAGTAAGAGCTGATTCTAATGCGTCTCTCTCTGTGTGTCCTAACAGCGCTCTGCACAGGCAGCAGTGGAGGACAGTGAGAGGATCTTTACTGAGCTGATCCGCTCCATTGAGAGAATCTGCTCTGAGGTGACACAGCTGATCAGAGATCAGGAAAAGACTGCAGTGAGTCGAGCTGAAGAAATACTGGAGCAACTGGAGCAGGAGATTGATGATCTGAGGAGGAGAGATGCTGAACTGGAGCAGTTTTCACACACAGACCATCACATCCATTTCCTCCAGGTAACAGAGATCTGACAAACAGGACAGTGATCTTTAGGGAGGGAAGAGATTGTGTTTTCTATCAAATGTTTCTGTGTCTTTAGCTGGTGTTTTTATTGTGTCTTTGTGTCTGTGTAGAGTTTCCAGTCTCTCTCTGTTCCTCCTGGATCTACAGACTCATCCAGCATGACTGTCAGTTCTCGTCTCTCTTTTGATGATGTTGGTAAATCTGTGTCTCATCTGAGAGAGAAACTGGAGCATTTCTGCAGAGAGGAGATAGAAAAGATATCTGGCAGAGGTACACTTTATATTTTCATACATGACTTCATATAAAACAATGTATATTTAAATTATTCTAAAATATTTTATAACTATAACAATTATTTTATATTATTTTGCAATATTTACTATAAAGTGTCTGTTGGTTTTTGTAGTAAGAATCATTAACATCATTCCCACCCCTGAACCCAAGACCCATGAGGAGTTCCTCCAGTGTAAGTCTCTATGATCATGTACATAAAGAGACAGACTTTAGTTCTTATTTTACAGCACCAATCAAACTGAACTGTGCTGAACTCCACACAACACTCTTGATTGATATGAAACACATTTAGCATGTTAATATTCAAAGATTCAATGCTAAAGCAATACCTGTTAATGTAGTACAATTAACTAAACCAAAGTCTACTGGTCAACTCCAAACACACAAAGACACCAACATCTTGATGTAATGATGTTTTTATCAGAGGCAGATGATGTGAAGCTTTTTTACCTAATGTAATTCAACATCACTGATACTTTCCATATATAAAAACCTAAATGTAATAAGTTTTATTTTTATGACTGAAAGTTATGTTTTTATCTTCATCAGATTCCTTTCGACTCACTTTGGATCCAAACACAGCAAATAAAAACTTGGTACTGTCTAAAGGGAACAGAGTGATTAAATACACTGACACAGTCCAGCGGTATCCTGATCATCCAGACAGATTTGATGGTTGTCGTCAGGTGTTGTGTAGAGAGAGTGTGTGTGGACGCTGTTACTGGGAGGTTGAGTGGAGTGGTGTGGTGAGTAT
Organism: Culter alburnus; assembly: GCA_028476615.1. Lineage (NCBI taxonomy): Eukaryota > Metazoa > Chordata > Actinopteri > Cypriniformes > Xenocyprididae > Culter > Culter alburnus. The sequence continues at coordinate 33,087 of JAOTNS010002293.1, forward strand.
ATCAGTGTCATATAAGAGCATCAGCAGGAAGGGACAGGGAGATGAGTGTAGATTTGGATATAATGATCAGTCCTGGAGGTTATACTGCTTTTCCTCCAGTTGTTCATTCTGGCATAATAACAAACAGACTGAACTCCCTGTAGTCTCCAGCTCCTGTAGAATAGGAGTGTATGTGGATCACAGTGCAGGAACTCTGTCCTTCTACAGCGTCTCTGACACAATGACCCTCATTCACAGAGTCCACACCACATTCACTCAGCCTCTCTATCCTGGGTTTAAAGTTTTTGGATCAGTGAAACTTTGTGAGGTATTAGAATAGAGGATACAAACAGTGGATTGTGCAAATTAATATTGACAAACAGCTTTAAGCAATATATCAATACTACAGCTAAACTTATGTTATTAAAGGTGCTCTATGTAAGTTTTTGACTGTACTAAAGCATAAAAATACCATATGTTTGCAGATATTTATTAAACATGCTGAGTTCACATACTCATTTCTCTGAAAACCATTACTACAGCTAGTTATTTTACTTTGAAATTTGCGTTCCATGTCGGAATTTCTGTTTTTATTTCGGTCTGTGCAAGACCGCACGTTTCCAAATTACCCAGTAGTATTTCACCACCCTGGGTTGCCAGTTGGCGGAAAACACATGCAGCGAATTGCAGCCATGGAAGCCAGCGAACAAACTGGGTCAGAGATCGCAGATTGTACCCAACCAAAAAAGCCTCAGCATCGATCTAAAAATCTCTATAAACGGGAGCATATTTAAACGTGATATCAACTCATCATAAATCAATAAATGAACTAATTAGCCTTTCGCCGGCCCCTCCCCCAAAACGGCCATTGTCCAATCACACATCATAGCAACCGTTACTATGTGAGCAGGTCCGCCAAACATTGACTCCAACCAAGATGGTGCGCCCACGGCGTTTGTAAATCGGACACTAGATACCCCGAGAGATTGTCTGGAGGAGTTGCGTTCTTTCCATTCCCAAAGCCGAAAACACAACGTGAGCGGTGCCTACAATGGATAAAACAGTGTGGACGGCCCCACTCCCAGTTAAATGAGTCGAACATTACGAAGCATAAATACTTCTGGCACGGCACAGGTCCAGTGTGTGCATCAGGCCCACAATATGAGAGCAAAACCCTGGTGAACTAAATTAAGAAGAATTACAGAAGTAGCATTAGTTATTAATGTTATTAGTTATGTTATTAGTATTAGCTGTTTTCAGATTCAGAATGTTTTATATCCATTGTTGAACATAATTCACAACTAGGAAATAGCTTTGGCTTAGTTAAAGGTGCATAACAGATAATAAAATAAAATAAAATGGATATCTGAATGCCTTATATTTTGGTTTATGTATTTCATTTTATTATTTTATCTGTTATGCACCTTTTAAGCCAAAGCAATTTTCTATTTGTGAATTCTGTTCATCAACAATGGAAATAAAACATTCTGATTCTGATTTTCAAAACGGCTATTCTCAAAACAACAGAGAAATGTTAGTTAGCTTTGAATGGCTTTGACGCACATGTTTAGCTAGCTAACATACCCTTGTATTTGAACAAAATAGCTACTCGCAATAGACAATAATAGACCATAACATATGAAAGAGAACTTACCCGGCAGTGCAAGAGCATGACTGGTCCACAAGGCTGTGCTGGTTGCATTTGAGGTACAGGTCATGGGGTTTCTCAGATTTCGCTTGAGACCGGTAAGCATTAGCCTCGATAGTAGTCGTGTCTCCTTCATTGCGTATTTTTATATTTTGAATGTATCCCTCCACTGCATACTGTAACCCCTTTTGCCTCGATCTGGAGGATATCGTGGAGGTATTGCTCCAAAAAAGGTCACTGACAAGCACGGGTATGCCTCTTCCCGTCATGGCAATCTGTCGCGCTGGTCGTGTTTGACCATTTGTTTGTCGGACGTAGCAACAGTAACTAAGGGGGGCGGGGCTCGGCGAAAGGCTAATTATCTTACAGTGTTTAAGTCTCCACACCTTCCATTGTCAATTGAGCTCGCTCCTGTTGCGTGTCTTCAAACTGGCAACCCACGTGAACGTCCAGTCTGAGGGGGCGGGGCAAACAATATTTTGAATTTGGACTGCAGTACCCATTTCAACCACCAGCTGTCATTCTTACATATAGCACCTTTAAAAACAGTTGCATTACATATTATTAGAGCTAAAGTATTTCAGTATATCAGTAGCTGGGTTAGACCATAACAAGATCCAGCATACCTTGTCATCAAGTGGACTTAAGGGATAGTTCATCCAAAAATGAAAATTCTGTCATTGATTCAAACTCTTGCATGTGAAATAGAAACAATCCTTCCCATTATGAAAGCCTCTGACAATGTGAATGATCTTGAGGCACTTACACCTAATCATATTCTCCTTCTAAGTCTAAACCACTAATGATTCCTGGAGTTTTTAATGAAGGAGATTTGAACATCAAAAAATGATGGAGACAGGTCAGTACTTGTCAGATCTCTTCTGGAAAAGTAAGGGAGTACTTATTACTACAAGAGAGACAGAGATGGATAAAACAAAGAAGCTTTACAGTGGAGATATTGTTGCTCTCATGGATCCTGTAGCTCCTCACAGCTCCTGGTTGATGGGAAGAGTAATTAAAACCTATCGTAAAAATGGATTTGTTCTATCAGTCCAACTTAAGACAAAATCAGGGCAGCTGGATAGGCCCATGTCCAAAATCTGTTTTCTGCTGGAAGCTGAGCACTGAAGCAGATTCGGAATTCCCGTACAAAGACATTTATGGCTCCTTTTATGTATATGTTGTTTATTTGTGAATTTACATTATTACAATTATGGGGCCAGGTGTAAATGTAATGATTGGTGAACCTAGCCGTGTGCACCAGTGGCGTGAATATATGGTTTTTACCATAGATCCTTTTAAACTGAAAGCTATATTTTTCATTAAATGGACAGCAAGCATTGAAACAGATATTGCTGTGTGAACATTGTTTATACAAATTTATGAGTGAAGAACATCTTACCAGCTTGTCCTGGCTTATAGGAAAGCCAATACAAATACTATACAATACAATATTTATTTGCAGTACATACATTATATAATATATTCACCTTAGTTGTAATTACTATTTTTTTCATAATTGCAAGATTTGTTTACTGTATAAAATATATTCTTTTTTGTAACTACATGCTCTGGATGCTGGTTTTTTTTTGCCATTTTTTTTAATGTAGTGTCTAATGAATGATATCAACTGATGTGTGTATGAGCTGAAAGCATTGTTTGAGGTGAAATTGATTTGAGGTGATGGATTGATTTTGCCAGAAGAGTCAGGGGTTTTGTGAATGTAGTTTGCAGATTTGGTTCTGAAAAATGGGTGAAGCAGGTTTCAAGAAATGTGTCTTAGCAATTGTTAGAAAAACTGTAACAGAATTGCGTACTATAATCTCTCACCAATATTGTATGCACAATGTTTTTCAGTTTGCTTGAAATTGCCTTTATGTTCGTTAAAGCTGCAGTCCGCGATTTTTGGCCCTCTAGCGGTTAATAAACAGAACTGCACGCATCTTGCGGAAGAACATTGTAGCCGGAGCTACTTCTCTCAGTGTATATCTATGGCGAGTCACGCAGTTACTGTGATACTCTGTGGCGGGTCCTACCAGTCCGGTCTGAATATAAACACTTATTATAAGTGTACCATAATGATTCAGGGTAAGACAAAAACACTGTTTGGAAAATGGATTCATGTTGTACATTCTCATTATATAATTTTTGTAAATTTTGAACACAAAAAAAGTTGCGGACATGTAGCTTTAAATTACATGTTTTTTAATGTCATCTTTTTGAAGTGAGTGGGTATTGATTTCAAAATAATGAATAAAAAATGATAAGTCAAGATTATTGTTGTTTTGTCTGAAGATGCACACCAGTAATGTTTTTTTTTTTTTTAATAAACGTTATAAATAATTGTATTTATATAAAATTAACGTTATAACATCATAAAATGTTATAAAAGCTACTTACTCAACTGGTAAAATAAAACATATAGATAATACAAATTTACTGAAGTGCCATAAAATATACTGATGACTTAATTTGAAAAATGTTCTATTGCGCTTCTGATTGGTTGTGAAATTCGCCGATTTTGGGTGATGTGAAGGATTCTATAAAACGGGGATGCCGTCATGATTTACAGCTGTGATTGACAGCTTCTGAGCAAAGTAGTCAGTGAGACACCACCTTTTTTAGGGATTTTCGGGAGGGGATTGGAGCTTTAACTTTAATTTCTACATTTCCATAACTTCACGCCGACGTAATGAGAGTGGAGGTGTGTCGTCCATGTATTTTATTTTTTTTACAGTTGAAACCTTGTCTTGCTATCACCAGACCAAGCTCAATTTTAAAATTGAACGTTGGTCTGGGGAGTCTGTATGTATTTTCTACTGCACAAGAGGCGTGATCAACGAGCATATTCACGTAATGTATAGTCCTTCAACCAGAAAAACTTTGCAGAGCGACGCGAAAACTCCAGACAGGTTTAGTTTGTATTGGTTTGTAGCATTGATCAGCTGTTGTACTGAGTTTCTGTATAAAGCCCTATTCGGACGGGATTAGTTTTACATGGGGATGTGGAGTAATGCAATTTTACCTCAGGACGTCTGTAATATTAAAGGCTCTCTAAGTGATCCTGGGTGGAGTAACTTCCTGTTGACGTTCGAAGTGTTGTCAAACAAAACAGAGGCTAGCTAGACCCTCCCTCCTCCTCCTCCTCCTCCTGCCCCTCCCCTCCGTGCTTCCTGAAACAGTCATGAACGCGCATTTAAAATGTAAGGAGCTTGCGTATAGACCCTTAAAAGTTTGTAAACATTGCAACGTTTCCTGGTGGGCGGGGCTTAGCTGGATGCAAAAAGAGACGCTGGACTCAATGTCGACAAGCGTAAGCTAGCATGTTTTAGGACGGATTTATTAAACATTAGATGCAGAAGAAGGTTCAGAACTGTCCGAATATGTACAGTCACTGACTCTGCGGGACAGTGACAGCTATTTTTGTAAATTAACTTATAATTGTAAATTAAATTAAGTTTTGGATATTTCCTAGACAACATATGAATTACTTTCGGGTGGTTCGGGGAATTTTGTCAATGCTTATTGTCTAATGTAACCTAACGCTGGGCTAACTATGATTATGGCTAGCAATGTGGATTATTTTAAGAGACCATTCAAAGGATGGCACACACATCTATCGCTGTATGTTTGTTTAACATTTAAGCTAGCTAGTGCGCTGAAAGTTGGCGACTTTTCACCTATAAAACAGAAACTTGCTGATTTGTACTAGATAAAACCAACACACCATTACATATGCATCGATTATTTTACCTGATATGAAGTGTGCACTGCAAACACGAGTATTATTTATGATCGTCTCCGTCCAGTATGTACACCGTATTGCATTCAACCACAATTATCTTTTTGATTTCTGTGAAGGAATGTCTTCCGGGAACTTGGGTAAAGTTGGTTTTATATTCGCACATTCGCACATCCGGGTCCTAACGCTCTATCTCATACCACAAGAAAACAACAAATGGTGCTAATATACACACACGATGTGGTGTAATACTACAAAAAAAAAATTATAATGTTAATGTCTGTGACGCTGTGAGCACGGAGACTGTTTTGTAGACAGTATTTAAAATGTTTAACTTTTCTAAATGATTGATGTTTAATATGAATAAATAGCGCTCATAAACGGCTGTCGATGGTATTCTCAAGTGAAATGAGTCCAGGCTTGGACCCGGAAACGGCGTTCCTTACGTCACGACTTGACAAGCGGATAGACGCTGCTTGTCGGTTATTGGCTGGAGCATGTTTATTATGTTAAGTGGTCCAGGATGCACCAGTTTGTTTTTGTTGCCGTTTTCGGAGCTTGTGGCGACTACAGAGATCGCGTTTTTTTACAGTGTGTTCAGGGGACAGGCAGCTAGCGGATAGTGAGGAGATGTTTGCTGTATGTGACAAAAAATGTTTTGGCCTAAAAACAAGTGACTTCGCTTAGAGCACCTTTAATTGGCCAATTCGCATGGGACAAGACATCTCAGTAAAACTAACAGAAGTGAGAGGGGTAACTCGATTTACGCACCGCTGTCACCTCCCTGTCGTCATGTGGGTATGCGTTGCTTTCTCATACCATGTGCGCAAACACATATAATCTAAATATATAAACTATATATAACAGTTAGGTCCGGTCAAATGACTTATAATTAAATTCTGATTTCTGATCTGGCACTTAGCTAAAGATAAAATTAGTTTTGTGCCTCTGACAAGTGCTTTCGATCTTCTTTTTGCTCTGAATACACATGGTAAAATACTAAAAGGTTTGCAACTGACTTGTCCCACCACTACAACACAAATTAATGTTTCTTCAAGTGCTTCCATGCTTGAAAAATTCGCAGAAAACTACTTTTAAACAGGAAATGACGGAATTTTACCGTACATATTTACAGCGGGTCTATTCGGACGGGATTAGTATTACCTGAGGTAATTTTACAGAAGGTAAAAGTCGCCGTAATCTTTACTGACATTGTCCGTAATGATTACCGAGATGGTACATTCGCGGACGGGACTACAATCACCGAGAAGCTCTGGTAATAATTACCCCCACCCAGGGTGCTTCTGGTCTATGTATCCCTGCCTCTGCTGAATTACTTTTATTAAAAAAACATCCCCCCTGGGTGATGCTACTCCACAAACCGCCAACAGAGCATATAAAATACCAAAAATAAAAATCTTTTTTTTTTAAACATCGCCAAATAAAACGCTGCGTTTATATAGAACTGTCTCTTTACCGCGCAACAAACGGGACACTTTTCAGACGCGCATTCCGACTTCACCTCAGCGCCAGGCGCAAGTCAAACAAGCGCGGAAAAGGTGCAGGTGACAACGAGTGAGCTTCAGTTGAACAACAGTGAACTGCGGTCAGATGATGTTAGTAAAACTCAGAAAAATGAACATGACTGTCCAATCAGCCGTTATACTGTGCTCGTGGCGCGCACTCAAGAACTGCATGCGCAAATGCGCCGGCGCGCGCTGCATGATTACTTTATTATAGCTTAAACAAAGCGCAAAAGAAACTACGAGCAATGGCCGTCGGTGTTCTGTTAAGTCATGAAATTACCAAACATGCGATTAAAGCTGCCTCAAAACTGTGCATGCATGTATTTGTTGACATGGTTTTAAAGCTATTGTTATCCAATTTGTTGGCCGTAAAACGTCCTAAAATGCACATAAGTACACAAGGGAAGTCTAAATTTTCTCGGGGGGAGCATGCCCCCGTACCCCCCTAGTAAACTACATTTTCTGACCTCGGTAATTATGAAACCCTGTGTACAGCACAGTTTATATTCTATCTAATGAAATCTGAGGTAAACGTGTATAAATAAATGGGACCAAACGCGATTGAATGTAAAGGGTTGTGTCTCGTTATTCTATTAATAACTACAGATTGATTTTGCATTTCTATCAGAAATTAAGAATTATTAGTGTCATTGTAGTGCTGCAAATATCTAAGCTATATCTAATACTTCAAATCTCAAAGTTAAATCAGAATTTTTTTTGTAAAAATGTTTCTGTAACAGCTGCCAAAAATAGTATATAGTTCCACTGTGTTTTTTTTGTTTTGTTTTTTTTTTAAAAAGCTTTTCAAAACATCCCCCCCTCTGGTTTTTTCACAAATCGCACCCTGCCCCCACCTCCCCATGTAAAACTAATCCCGTCCGAATAGGGCTTAAGACTGTCATCTAGTGGTCATGTTTGTTATATGACTGGTTCATTTGCACAAAACCAGGAAATGTTTCTGTTCAGTGAAATCGAAACTAAAGCTCAAGCTGCTGTCGAACCGTTGTAGATATCTCTTTATGTGCAATAAAATGGCAGAATCCAATGTTCCTTTGGCTCAGGATCAGTTCAGCTGTTCAATCTGTCTGGATCTACTGAAGGATCCAGTGGCCATTCCCTGTGGACACAGTTACTGTATGAGCTGTATTACAGGCTGCTGGGATCAGGATGATCAGAAGAGAGTCTACAGCTGTCCTCAGTGCAGACAGACCTTCACTCCAAGACCTGTTTTAGGTAAAAACACTATGCTGGCTGAAGTGGTGGAGAAACTCAAGAAGACAAAACTACAAGCTGCTCGTCCTGCTCAATGTTACACTGAATCTGGAGATGTGGAGTGTGACATCTGTACTGGGGACAAAAACAAAGCCATCAAGTCCTGTCTGGTGTGTCTGTACTCTTACTGTCAGACCCATTTTGAACAACATGAGAATCTCTTCAGGGATAAGAGACACAATCTGATGGACGCCACTGGACGACTGCAGGAGATGATCTGCCGTCAACATGAGAAACTGCTGGAGATTTTCTGTCGTACTGATCAGAACTGTATATGTTATCTGTGTATGGTGGATGAACACAAAAACCACGACACTGTATCAGCTGCAGCAGAGAGGACTGAGAAACAGGTATGAACTATGAGTGATTCCCTGCTGAAAAATCCAGCATAAACCAGCATGGATTCTATGCTGGTCCAGGCTGGTTTATGCTGGTATAGTGCCGGTGGACCAGCATATTCATGATGTTCTCAAGCTAAAGGGAGCAGGTGAAGCTGGTTCACCAGCACAGTATTGCAGGGTTGAGTTTGTTGAGGCCAGCTGTCTGTATGCAAGCAATGTTTTGGTGACAACCTTTGTTTTTGCTTGCATATTTCTATATTTAACACATTATTGATGTAAATGAAAAACAATATAAGGTTAAAAAAATAATTTATTGGATTATATTATTATAACTTTGTAATTTCTTTTGCTCCCTCTGCTGAAAGTAGAACTGAAACTTTAATTGTTTTAGTTATGAATACATTATAAATCAATGTTACTTGTAAACTGGTAAAACATTTTTAAGCATCAAAGGAATTGTTACAGAAAAGATATGTACACAAATCAGTTAAAATCAGTTGAAAAGAGCTTCATTGAAAAAAAAAAAACATTTAGAGATATGAAAACCAAGAAAAATGCCTAATAAAAGCATAATCAAGCAGTTTGTTCAATAAAAGGGGTTATGAGATGATGCAAAAACTTGAGAAAATGAGATCCAGGCAGTTGATGACGTTAAAGAAAAATTATTCATTCATTTCAATTAAATTTAGCCTCACACGCAAACTTTAATCGATAATGAAAATATTTAATAAAACCAAAAGGTAAAATAACACTCAGAAAGAAGTAATTAATAGTTAATAATAAAATTTAGAGTATCGTAAAATCCAGAGTATTATCTAATAGATGAAGATCAGAATATACAGAATTAAGAACAATAATTAAGACATTTGCAGATAGGAAAGAAGAAGCAGAAGAGCACGGGAGAGCAAAGGAAAGAGCAAAGGAGAAAAAGGCCCACTCTCAACGACTCAGCCCATTTTATACCATAAGAATAGGGAAATTTACTCAAACCTTGTTTTCGTTAATCAGAAAAGGTCAGATGAACTTACCCATTTTGTCATAGACTGGTCAAATGTCAAAAATAGATATAAGAGTTGTTTTGACCCCCTTAGGGAATTTTACAAATCTTTATCAGACACAATTACCAGACATACTTTGATCAGTTTCAAATGAGCAACTGATTCTGAAAAACATCACTGCTGAAGTACTTGGCACCCGTCCAATATCTAACCACAAACGTGTCAACATGACCTGTCACATTGGAACACTTGAAGGACAATTGAATATAACAAGCATACATACTCTTAAAGATAACAAAAGAATAACCATAAGGGTACAATAACAAGTAAATACTTGAAAATATGATGAGAATTAATATATAAAGTAGGAGTACATAAATATATGAAATCAAAAGTAAAATTGATAAATCATAAGCCATAAATGATTAACATAAATATGAATAAAATGCATGAATATGAATATTGACCATTTTGGATCCACCATGAGAAGAGCTCTTTTAATGGAACAGTTAATATCAACTTGATAATGAAAGTTCAAAACTGAAAGTTGCTGTTTTTAAAGACTTTCTCACTTTCATGCTCATTTGTAATGAGTTCAATATTGACTGTATACTCTAAATCCTACAGAGACAGTTGGAGGAAACCCAGAGAAAATTCCAGCAGAGAATCCAGGAGAGACAGAAGGAGCTTGAGGATCTGAGAGAGGCTGTGGAGTCTCACAAGGTGAGTTTTGAGCAGAAGAACAACTGCTGGCTGCTGGAAGCGATGCGACCACAAAGGGCACTTTCACTTTCGCACTCAAAGGGGCAAGGGCTCAAGCTAGCACTAGCCCGCGTTTCAGTCTCACATTTGTGTGGATGGCCATGTTTGACAACAACTACTGAAGACCATTTTTGACCCAGAAAAAACCCTGAATGCGTCTCTCTCTGTGTGTCCTAACAGCGCTCTGCACAGGCAGCAGTGGAGGACAGTGAGAGGATCTTTACTGAGCTGATCCGCTCCATTGAGAGAAGCCGCTCTGAGGTGACACAGCTGATCAGAGACCAGGAAAAGACTGCAGTGGTCGAGGCAGGCAGAAATACGGAGCAACTG
>JAOTNS010002294.1:0-69971 GCA_028476615.1 Culter alburnus
CGCGTCCGAGGCAGCCCCAGCTAGTACGCTGCCGTCCCAGGCAGCCCGCCTAGAGCACGCTGCCGTCCCAGAGCAGCCCCAGCCTGAGTAGCTGAGTCCCAGAGCAGCCCCAGCCTGAGCACGCTGCCGTCCCAGAGCAGCCCCAGCCTGAGCACGCCCGTCCCAGCAGCCCCAGCCGGAGCACGCGGCCGTCCCAGAGCAGCCCAGCCAGAGCCAAAGCACTCCAGAGCCCCAGTCTGAGCCGCTGCCGTCCCAGAGCAGCCCCAGCCTGAGCCCGCTGCCGTCCCAGAGCCCCCAGCTGAGCCCGCTGCCGTCCCAAGAGCAGCCCCAGCCTGAGCACGCTGCCGTCCCAGAGCAGCCCCAGCCTGAGCACGCTGCCGTCCCAGAGCAGCCCCAGCTGAGCAGCGCCGTGAGCGCCCAGCCTGAGCACGCTGCCGTCCCAGAGCAGCCCCAGTCTGAGCCCGCTGCCATCCCTGAGTCCTCCGCTCTCCCTGATACGGCCACGGAGACCGTTACCGAGCTGTCCGCTCCCCTTGATACGGCCACGGAGGCCGCGCCACCGAAGCGCCTTGCCCTGCCGGCGCCACGAAGCGCCTTGCCGCCGCCTGAGCAGGCCGAGCCTGGTTACTCACAGAGCTGTCCGCTCCCCTTGATACGGCCACGGAGGCCGTCACCGAGCTGTCCGCTCTCTCTGATACGGCCACGGAGGCCGGCACCGAGCTGTCGGCTCTCCCTGATATGGCCATGAAGCACCCTTGGCCTACTGCCCTGCCGCCGTCCAAGTCTGGCCCGCCGCCACCGCCCAGATCTTCTGTCCTGCCGCCATCATCCAAGCCTTCTGCCCTGCCGCCGCCGCCCAGGCTTTCTGCCCTGCCGCCACTGCCCAGGCCGTCTGAACCGTGGAACCAGCCTGGTCCGTTCCTCCAGCACACACCTGGCAATCAGCCAGGATTCCAGACCCGCTGGAACCAGCCTGGTCAGTTCCTCCAGCGCCGCCTTGGCAACCAGCCAGGACTCCAGACCCCGGGGAACCCGCCTTGGTCAGTTCTTCCAGCGCCGCCCTGGCATTCAGCCAGGACCCCGACTCTTTTGAGCCCCGTGGTTTGTTCCTCCGGCTACCCCCTGGCCTTCGTTTGGGGGTTTGGTCCTGGCCCACCATCCCTCCCCCTGATCCTCCACCTGTCCACCTCCCTCCTGGGTTTTTTTTGTGTTTTTGTTTTTTTTGGACTGGTGGAGCGTCTGGTAGCCGCTCCTTTGAGGGGGGGTAATGTCACGATCACCAGTGAGAGTGCCCTATCAGCCACTAGAGGGCACTCCATCCCGGACTCTCATTTCCACCCATTGTATTCACTACATTACCCATAACGCACTGCCGGACTCATTATCTCATGATCACTTCATTACACACCCTGTTTTGTATTTTGTTATTAGTGTCTGTCTATTTATACTGAGTTGTTTCTGTCCTTGGTTGTGGTTTATTGTATTTTGTTACGTGCACTTTTGTTTTCTCTGGCTTTCTGTTTTGGACTGTTTTTGTGGAGTTTAACCTTTGCCTGTGCTCTGGATTACATGCTTGGAGTTTCCTGTAATAAACATCGCTGCACTTGGATCTTACCATCTTGTTCTTGTTTGCACCGTGACAATATCTTAAGAGCTGGAAAATAGTGAACTATATCTCAAACTCAGGCCGGTGTCTCTTCTGATGAAGATCCTTTGAGATATTCTGTCTGTCCTCCATCATTTGATGTAGTTCCTGATTCATAGCCTCTATCACTGAATAAGATCCTCAAGTCTTGATCTACAGACTCACCTTTACATACACTGATCAATTGTGTCTTTATCCTTTCATTTGTTCAAGTGTTGTAATCAATAACTGATATTCATCTACTAACTGCAGAAATCTCTTGCTGTTCGGGGTCTGTATTCACAAAACATTTTATCTTACCACTAAGAGTTCTCCTAAATAGCAGTAAAAGTTCTTAGCTAAGAGTTTTCTCTTAAAACATATTCACAAAGCTGCTGAGACAAACTTTTACTAAGGAATAGACATAAGACTTTAGCTAAGAGTAAGGGTGGGGTTGACCTCGTTGCTATGGATGATGTCAACATGCTTTCTAACTATGACCACAGTGATTGGCTGATGGGGGAGGAGTCTCTGTCAGCAATTTAATCATAGAAATATTGTAGAATGAGGTATCATGTTTCCATACTAAAATAATAATATTCAAATAAAGGATTTAAAATATAGGCTAAGTGTCACTAATTAAACTAGTATATGTTCAGCTAATTGTCAGCCTCTTACATGTCTGCATCTCGAGAGAATTCAAGCGACAATTGATGTTTTATAAACTAAGTTTGGGAGGAAACAACTGCCACATGTATATTTGGAAATTATTTATTTATTTATTTAAGATTTATTTTTGGGGTCTTATCATAGATTCAACTATAAATCGAAAAATGTATTACATTTATGAAGAAAAGGTTCAGCACCCAAGGCTCAATTGCTGTTGTCTCATGGTGTACAGTGTTTTGGGTGGATTAGGATTGCTTGTGATTTGGTCTTAGTAACTCAGGAGTCCTCTTGACTATTCCTAACGTTTCACAGATTTAGGGGCTAGTTTTAGTACTAAAATGCTTTGTGAAATACTCTTAGAGCAACGATGCTGGATCACGTCGCTGGATCACATCGATAGTGCTGAAAAGGTCAGCACTATCGACGGTCAGCCTCTCCAGCCTGGACGTCCACTGACTTATCCATATTTTGCGATCATAAAAGATAGGTTGTATCGAGTGACCCAAGACACTCAGACAAGGGAAGATACAACCCAGTTGTTGGTTCCAAAGAGTCGCAGAGAAATGCTTTTCCAAGTGGCTCATTCTAATCCTATGGCTGGACATTTAGGACAAACAGCAACACTAAATCGCCTCATGACCCGATTCTTTTGGCTGGGCATTCACGAGAATGTGCGCAGGTGGTGCGCGTCTTGTCGTGAATGTCAGTTGGTGAATCCACCGGCCACTCCAAAAGCGCCTTTGCGCCCCCTCCCATTAATGCAGGTTCCCTTCGAAAGAATTGGTATAGACCTCATCGGGCCATTAGAGCGATCAGCAAGAGGGCATCGCTTTGCATTAGTCATTGTGGATTATGCAACGCGATACCCCGAAGCAGTGGCTCCGCTAAGAGTGTTGCGGACGCACTGTTTAGTCTAATCTCCCGAGTGGGGATTCCGAAAGAAATCCTCACTGATCAAGGCACGGCGTTTATGTCACGCACGTTACGCGAACTTTACGAATTGTTGGGCGTTAAATCGATTCGACCAGCGTCTTTCACCCACAAACGGACGGGCTGGTCGAACATTTTAAACGCACGCTTAAATCCATGATTCGTAAATTCGTTCAGGAAGACACCAAAAATTGGGATAAATGGTTAGAACCCCTGTTGTTCGCTGTGCAAGAGGTCCCGCAAGCCTCCACGGGGTTTTCCCCCTTCGAGCTTCTCTTTGGACGCCACCCCCGCGGGGTGCTGGATGTCCTGAGAGAGACCTAAGAGGACGGACCATCTCAATCTAAAAATGAAATTCAGTATGTGCTGGACTTGAGAACAAAACTCCACACTTTGGGGTGGCTATCTATGGAGAATTTGTTACAAGCCCAGGACAGACAGAGCCGGTTGTATGACAGGGGAACTAATCTGCGCAAATTTTCACCGGGAGATAAAGTGCTTGTATTACTCCCAACTTCAAGCTCAAAATTACTTGAAAAGTGGCAAGGACCATTTGAGGTTACACGGCAAATTGGTGAGCTCGATTATGAGGTGATACGATCGGATAGGAGAGGGGCACATCAAATTTACCACCTCAATCTCCTAAAAAAATGGAATGAGGCAGAATCAGTGATGCTGGCGATGGTGATTAGCGGAGAGGATGATCTTGGGCCGGAGGCGAATATAAAAAACAATCCCTCCCTCTGGCCCCAGGGGGAGATCACCTCTTGCCCTCCCAGCTCACTGATTTGACTAAGTTACAAGCAGAGTTTAGCAGAGTTCAGCACCACATCGAGACAGAGCTGGGCGAGGTGATTCACAGCCGGCCGTATAGGTTGCCTGAACACAAGAAAAAAGTAGTTCAGGCAGAATTAGGAGTGATGCTTGAAATGGGGGTAATAGAAAAATCCAGCAGTAACTGGGCGAGTCCGGTCCCTGGATTTGGGTGAGTCCGGTCGGCCCTTCGTGTTGGCCCAACAGCTCCAGGACTCCTGCTGCAAATGGCTCCTGGCCGAGGGAAGCGACGTGGAGCAAGTCATCGATCGGGTGGTACTGGTGCAGTTTATAACTCGGCTGCCAAGGAAAACGGCAGAGTGGGTCCAGTGCCACCGGCCCACATTGCTGGACTCGGCCATCCACCTCGCGGAGGACCACATGGTGGCGTGCCCAGGGGTCGGCGAACCCCTGCCATCTCTCTCTCCTTCTCTTTCCCCGTCCTCTCTCTCTAAGCCTGTCCCTCTCCCCAGGTCTCGCCCTCCCGGCCCTCCTTGTGCCCTCCCCCGACGGCTCAGTACGGTTCTGTGTGGATTACTGCAAGATGAACGCTGTGTCGAAATTCGACGCATATCCAATGCCACGGGTGGACGAATTGCTTGACCGGCTCGGTTCGGCTCGATTTATAGTTCGACTGGACTTAACAAAGGGATATTGGCAGATCCCCTTGTCGCCATTATCCAAAGAAAAGACAGCTTTCACGATGCCGTTCAGATTACACCAATTTGTTACTCTTCCGTTCGGGCTGTTTGGGGCACCGGCCACCTTTCAGCGTCTCATGGATAAAATTTTACGGCCCCATGGTGCATATGCTGCTGCCTATCTGGATGATATTATTATCTTCAGTAATGACTGGCAGCGGCATATGCAGCATTTGAGGGCCGTCCTAAGATCGCTGAGGGGGGCCGGGCTCAAGAAGTTTGCGATTGGGCGCGTGGAAGTAAGGTATCTGGGCTTCCACTTGGGACATGGACAGGTGCGTCCCCAAATTGTTAAGACAGCAGCGATTGCGACCTGTCCGCACCCCAAGACCAAAAAGGAGGTTAGACAGTACCTCGGGTTGGCGGGATATTATAGAAGGTTTGTACCTAATTATTCGGACCTCACCAGCTCGTTGACTGATCTAACTAAAAAGGAGGCACCAGATATGGTCCAGTGGACGGAGCTGTGCCAACAGGCCTTTACCCAGGTGAAGGCTGCTCTATGTGGAGGGCTATTGCTTCACTCTCCTGATTTTTCTCTCCCCTTTGTATTGCAGGGGGGTGGGTTGCTGCAGCCGGATGGCTCCCTGGCCTGAGTCGGGCGTGGGGGTATGTGACAAGGGGGCATCAGACAGGATAAAACACCAGGAGAAGCAGGAGTGTGGGAGAGAGAGAGGGACTGCTGACTGAGAAACGCTGGTTGTGACAACAATGCTGGAGTGAAGCCCAACTGTGGATTATATATGCTGATACTGGAGTGAAGCCCTTTTGTGGATTGTGTATTTTGTTGTTGTGTGTTGCACAGACTTTTTGTTGGATATTTATCATTGAAATAAAAGCTCAGTCAGCAGTCAAACCCTGTCCTCTTCCTTCCCTACGAACTGTGAAATATACTACACATATATTCTTAAATATATACATGTATGTGTGTGTATTTATATATACAAATTATTATACACAGACCACACACATATTACGTAAACACAGACTTTTATTTTGGTAACGATTAATCGCGATTAATCCGATTGCACATCCCTACTCAAGACAAGTTAATCATATATTGATGCAGGTAAAGCTCTGTTTGCTAAAATCACATGACCAATACACTTTGATTTATATTCCACAGCAACTGATTCGACAAAACTGTGCAGTAAAATGTTTAAATTAAATAAGAGATCAAAACGTTAAGCAATAAAATACTTTATCATTCAAGTCCTGATCATCATCTTGACAGTTTAACACTGTCTCTGTCTTTTGCTGCACTGACACTATTCATGATTTCTGGATTCCTGTTTGCATTAGAACAGTTTTGTCTTCTTCAAACAGTTTCTGATTTACCTTTAAATTGTTGTTAAAAAAAAAAAACTGTGTTATGAATTGACAGAGGAATTACAATGTTACTGTATTATAACACAATAGTTTATGTTAATACATTTATGTGAGTATCCAATCACATAAATGAATACTCACAGAGCTTTTCTGCAGTTCACCACAGCTGGTATCAGTCTCCTTCTACCCTCATCTGATGTGTTGTATTTATTCAGATCAAACTCATCCAGCGGCTCTTCTGATATCTGAAGCATGTAGGCGATTGTTGAGCAGTGAGACGGAGAGAGTCGATTCACTGAGTGATTCTCTGATTTCACAAACCCCTGAATCTCTCTGTACAGAGTCTGATCCTTCATTTCCAACAGACAGAGGAACAGACTGAGCTTCTGTCAGCTGAGAGATGTTCATAATCACCCTGGATTTTGTCTTTAATGTACTGTGTGATTTCTCTGATGGGTTCTGAGCTGTTCTCTGTGTGTGTCAGTAGATCCTGTAAGAGTCTCTGATTGGACTCCAGTAAGACGCCCAGCAGGAACCGCAGGAAAAGATCCAGGTGTCCATTTTCACTCTGTAAGGATTTATCAACTGCTGATGTTAGTAGATCATACAGAGAGTTTTTCAGACTGTAACTCTCATATCTTTCATTCAGAAACAACTTCAGTGATTCCTCATTCTTGACTACATGGCAGTAAAACAGATATAAAGCAGCTAGAAACTCCTGAAAGCTCAGATGAATGAAGCAGTAGACTTTCCTCTGATGAATCACAGATTCCTGTTTAAAGATCTCAGTGCAAATCCCAGAATACACTGAGGCATCAGTGACGTCTATGCCGCTCTCAATCAGGTCCTCCTCATCACATTGCCCTTCATCAGCTGATTGAAAGCCAGTTCAGCAGGTTTCACAATCACGTCTGGTGATTTCAGGAGTTTCTCTGGATCTCTCTGATCATACTTCTGATTCCTCATGTTGATCTGAGTCAGCAGGAAGTGGATGTACATTTCAGTCAGAGTTTGAGGGATTTCTGTCATCTTGTTTCAGGAGGTTTTGAAGCACAGTGGCTGAGATCCAGCAGAAGACAGGTATGTGACACATGATGTGGAGGCTTCTTGATCTTCTGATGTGTGAGATGATTCTGCTGGCTTGATGCTCATCACTGATTCTCTTCCTGAAATATTCCTCTTTCTGAGGCTTATTGAATCCCTGAATTTCTGTCACACGGTTGATGTATTTTGAGGGGATCTGATTGGCTGCTGCTGGTCTTGACAGTCTTGATTTTGTCTTTCTTCTCACATTCTGGTTGATGTAAGGGTTTAAAGATGTCATTGCAGTAGATTGGAGTGTCTTGTGTTCTGGTTGTTTTCTCCATCTGTAAAACCTCATGTTCTTCATTCACCCATTCACTCTCTCCCTCTATGATGTAGAGCTGTGTGTAGATCCTGTTCAGGAGGGTTTGATTCTCTTCTAGATTGATTCCCTCAAATAAGCTCTCGTACTTGTACTTCATGCTGGTTTTGTGTTGGTCTTTGACTCTCTGCAGGGTTTCTGTGTCAGGCTTCTTGATGAGGGTTTGACAGTCAGAGTCAGTGCAGGTCAGACGGGGCGTCACTGTTCTGATTACATTGTGTATTTTCACACTGCAGAAACAGTGAGATGAACAGAAAAACTGTGAAAAAGCATTAAAATAATGAAAATAATTCAAATGTTGCAGAACACCAAACTCTATGTGCTACTATTTAATGACAACACATTCACACAGAAATGTCAGTTCAGGTAGTGTCCCACTATCCTTGTGTAGCCAGACCTTCAGACTGATGGCAGAAGGTCTGGATTTCAATGCAGCTTTCATTGGCCAAGGACAAACCAAGAGGACATCTGACCGACATGTAAAGCAACCAATCAAAGTTTGTTTTGTTCCATGTCATGATGAGTGGTGTGAAAATGTAAAGCCAATGTCCCTACAGTGTACAGTGTCTTCATTCAATTTGAATTTTTTTTTTAATGAAGCAATTATAATCTGCTAAAGATAATGAGATGCCAGCCTTTGCATCCTTTACCTTTAAGATAAAACATGTCTGTAGTTGTACTCATGATTATCTTGATTCTATGACTGATACCGTTTCCTACATCATAATACAGTTAAATGATGCACTTCAGATGTTTGATGAACAGATAATATGGATAATGGACATATAAGGAAGAACATGGCTTACCCAAGTAGGTTGTGTATACTCACTCAGGGTCAGAGGTCACTGTTCCATCACTGAGACCAGGAGGGATTCCCATGGATGCTTCACTCTTCATAGACACACAGCTGGGTTCTGGAGAAGCCTGCTTTAGTGTCTGAACATCATTCTCCTCCTCTCTCTTCTCACGAGACTCATTTTACAGGCAGTGCTGCAGGAAACAAGAACAAAATAAAGGAAGAATAATCAAAAGTCTGACCGATCTTTCTAAATGTGATTTTCATTATGGGATGATCCAGGCAAGTTTTCACATTTTTGACTACAGAGAATATTATTTTTTGAAAGTCTTGAGTTTATATTAGTTTGACTGCAAAAGCCAGGGTGAATTCAATCAGCAATATTCATCACTACCAAGATGAACATAAATATAATAGTGATGAGTATTGCTGACAGAACTCACCCTGGCTTTTGTTTGTTCAAACCTCCAAACTTCATCTACTTCATAAATTCATTCTGTTCTACAATCCAGTCATTCATATACAGCTTTTCTATTGCTGTAGTTCATACTCACTCAGGGTCAGAGGTCACTGCTCCATCACTGAGAGCAGGAGGGGGGTCCATGGATGCGTCACTCTTCATAGACACACAGCTGGGTTCTGGAGAAGCTGCTTTATGTGTCTGAACATCATTCTCCTCCTCTCTCTTCTCACAGAGACTCATTTTACAGGCAGTGCTGCAGAAATAGACAATAAACTGAATATGAGTGATTTGAATATGAGTCATATGTTCAAGTGGAATAATGATAAATCAGGGAGCGCCATCCATATAAGCTGTGAATGCTCATGGATTAAAGTAATTAACAGTATAAATTACTATAAAATTCCTTGTCATTTGAGGTGTAACAAAGCTTACATAATAAAATGCTGGTAATATGTATGTAACTGTCAGTCATTTATTTATTTGCCAAACAAATAATTTTCTGTAAAGCTGTGCCAGTTATAGAGGGTTTCGGGATCTAAAACAGATTTGCCGCCTACACTCTGTTGTTATGCATCGACATCATTGTTCTCATTGGTTCACTGGCATATGGAGGATTGTATACGCAAGGAAAGCTGTCTGTGAATGAATCGCCCGCCCAAGCGGAAAAATGTGCTATTGCTGCAAGAAAATCACTGAAAATCTCATTGTATTTGATACAGAACTAACCAGACTAAATCAAATAAACAACTCACAACTGAAACCATTTTCTTAGTATTTCATTTTCTCCATATAGGGAAATTTATTTTTTACAAAAACTTACAAACCGTTAAAGACAGAGCTACTGTAACTATCTGAGGTTGTTAATGATAGCATATGCATTTGTTAAAGTCATCAAATTGCATTAAATCTATCTGTTTTTTTAAAGAATATTTATAATAGTATATTATTATAAATAGTATTTTACTCATATTTTATTTATAATACACTGGGCATATTTAAATTTATTATAGTACTAAATTTATAAATAAGTATTTATTACACTATAAAGTATAATATATATTTTTATATTGTAGCCTATTATAAGTTTGAGCTGAACAATTAATCAGTAAAAGATTGTAATCTTGATTCAAACACTGGCACAATCTTATTCCTAAATAACAGTGATTCGGCTGTCTATTAAACCTTTCTTGGACAAGTATAATCACAGTGAACATTCAGCTCTACAATCTGATCCAGAGAGAGCAGTTGTAATGTATGAAACAGCTTCTGTAAGACTCATCTTGCAGTGACTCTCCAAGCCACTAGGGAGCGCTGTCTGCTCCCTCATGCAATGACACTCCCAGCCATTGGTGGGCTCCACTTGCCATTTACTGTGAGGACACTCCGAGCCACTAGGCGGCACCACCTGCTGTGAACTCTCTAATTAAGATTGCTCATCAAGTTAATTTGTTCCACCTGTATATTGTCCTATTTAAGTTTGGTAGTTTCATTGAGCTGTGTTCAGTCTTGGGGTCAACCCAGTATGGATTACCTGAGTTTTAGAAAAAGTTAAGTGAAGTTTCTCTGTTGCCATTTTGCCTTATTTATGGTTTGTTTTGTAAAGTTATGATTGCTCTTTTGTTTGTATTTGAAAACTGACTTCAAGTAAAGACAGCCTGCTTTTGAGTTATCTGAGCCTCCTAGTTTGCCTGGGTTCTGCACATGGGTCTTCTGAAAAACTATCATCTCCAGTAGACCAGGGATAGAGAAGTAGCTTTCCCTGACCGGGAGACCCGGGTTCAAGACCCTCCTCAGACCCTTTGTTATTGATGACAGCTTCACAGTCTTTTCAACCACACAGTATCATTATTTCTGTTCATTCAAATTATTATTATTCAAATTACATTTAAATTATTGCAGGAGTATAAACATTTATAGTTTGAATATAAACACTACTGTAGCAGTGAGCAAAATACAATAAAGCACCTTTTACTTGATGCTTCAAATAAAGATTGTTTTGATTACATCATTACACCAGTAGGTGGTGACAAGTGAATGTTTTGTCATTGAATCATTCATTCAAGAGATTCATTCAAAAACACTGCATGTCTCATTTCGGAGACACTCAGCATGCCCTGTCAAAGAAGAATCAATCTGAGTGTTTGATTAATTATGACTGTCAGGATTGTGATTATGAACTTTTACTTCCTGATTCCTCAAATCAGCCTTGATTTTGAGAACAGCTGAAATAGAGCTGCTGCAGCCCTGATGAGCTCATTTCATCTGAGAAATCACTTCACATTTACAGCAATTAGTAGGACTTTTGAATTAGGCTTTATTAAACTATCTAGTATGCAGACACATTGTCACAGGATAGTTCTATTTTTGTTATTATATTTCTTTGTGACTGTCATGCCAGACTTAATTTGATCAGCAAGTGCTTTCCATCGAACAGGGAATGTTCTCAGGACTTTAGCGAATGTTCTGTAAAGGTTCTCTCAAAGTTATGAGCAAACATAATTCCAATAAGATCATTTGAATGTTCATTAAGAGTTATGTTCTTTAATAATGTTTTTAATTGCCCATTAGTCAAATGTTTTTTAAATGTTACTACTTGTTTCACAACGGTCAGAGAAGTAACATTCCCTGATAAAAATCAAATGTTCCTTAAATGTTCAGATAACCAAAATATTGTTGTTTTTTTTTAAAAAAACATTTTCATACTTATTGGGAACGTTAGCAAAACAAAGAACTTATTTTTGTTAGCAGGGTTAAAGGCTACTCTTACACTACAATAGGACAGAAAAGTATTTACACAAGCAGATGTATGAGTTACCAGTTATCCAGAAATGTGTTTGTTCAAACCTACCTCTGTCTCAACAATGTAGAACATCAGACAAAAACTTCCTTCAGTTCATAAATCCATTCAGTCTCTAGATAACAGCATTAAACTGATCTGTTCTCAGACTGATTCACATTATTCACAAACAGCTCATGTTCATGTTCTCCACAAAATGGAGTCTGCGTGTAAACACTTTCACTTTCGAAGTTCAACCAGTTTCTCTTTCATGGAAACTTGAGCTGCGTTAAGACAAGGGGGGAAAGCCTCTGCGTGATTGTGTCGTGAGCACATGTGTAAACTGTCTGGAACGTCATAGGCGGGGTGACGTCACAGACCAGGAAACTATAAAGCATACCCAGAACAAAGAAAAGAACCTAGCTTCTGTGTCTTCAGCAAGCGGCTCGTGTATCTGTCTATGTCTATTTATTGTCTGTCAAAGCATAATATTATAGCAAATGGCAGTATTATAATGTGAGCAAACAGCAGTTTAGACTGTGCTTCTCCCTGCCCTCGTTACATCACTCATTACATCTCTGTGTTGTTTGTTTGGGAGCGGAGCATGCCCAGGCAGCCCTCGAGGTGGTTGCTTGTGAGCATTGCGATAGTTTAATGTTAAGGACTCTCCGCTCCGCAGGCGCTCTTTGAGAGGGCACCGCGGCTCGCTTTCCCCGTGGTTCTGGTCCCGCTTCTGCTGAGGCAGAACGGTGGCTCAGATCATGGGGTCGCAGATGGATCTGGCAGAGGGGTTAGAGATGGGCGCTGCCCTTCTCTGCCCTCACTGGCCAGGTCCAGTGCCTTTTCCCAGGTGGAAGCACACTCTGCGGTTTCTTCCCTTGGGTTGAGGCCCGGTACTTCACATGTCCAGCTCTGAGGAGTGTGACATTGTGAGTATCGATCCTGAGGACTTGCCACCTCACACACTGCTTTTGAATTCCCCACTTTCACCGCTGGCCTGTTCGGTGACGCAGTGAATCTGTCGTCTCTGTAATAAATCAAACTGTACCGTTCTCCACTACGGTTCGGCACGCACTTGCACCGTGGTCATTCGAAGGACGCACATCTATAAGGTTGTTAACAATAGACAACGTGTAAAACAGACAAGTTGGATAATGTATGTTTCAGTCTATGAAGAAGCATTCGGGCTTCCCAAAAAGTTACAACAGTGATGATGAAAAAAGCGTGGACAAAACTGTCCACTCTCTGTAAACTTGGTTCACTGCGAGTGCAGTATGCTCGAATATGAGCAAGTCATTTACGGCATCATCACCCAGAGTGTGATGGCATACGAAAGCAGGTGAGACCTGAACAAGCACTTTGCTATCTGTGTTTAAACTAAACTCATTTACCTTGCCATGTGTTTGAACGGACAAATTCAACAAAAATTGTCAACATGCCCGTTGTAACTACGGCTGGTTATTAAACAGCCACGATTCCAAAATACTGATGTCCATGCGTTTTTATTGTTTGGAACACCGTGAAAAACTAGACACAAACAAAAAAACAACAAACACAGTCTAAACATAACACCACTAAACCACAAATCAAATAAAGAATATACAAATATCATTTTTTACCGTGTATGCCTGGTAACCAGCAGTAGAATAGTCAGGAGCACTAAACATGCTTGTCTGAATTCATGCATCGCCTTACTGTGGCGCCAATACTTCCAGGTGAAATAAATCAGGAAGAGTCACATGACACATTCAGCGGGTTAGACAACCGAATTTAACAATAATAAAAACAATACATAATATAAAGTACAATACATAAGTGAAATACATAATACCAAATCATAAAAAGTAAACAACCTTTTGAAAATTAATAAAGTCATACATAACCCACAGCTGACCCATCAGCGTCAGCTACACCCGTCTTGGCAGTATCCTAACAAACATAGTCAGTTATGTCTTGATGTGAACGTATAACAGTCGAAAAAATCGTGCATTATGTCTTAAAGGGAAAGAAAGCCTATTCCTGCTGCCTGTGTTTTTAATGTTAATTAAACAACATGACAAAAAAATCACTCACTGCTCTTGACTGAACAGCTTTTGTAACTAAATAATGATTAATCTTTATTTAATTTATATAGTGAAGATAACATGCAGTGTTTTTTATACTTGATATTTTATTCATTTCTGTACCTGAAAACTACTGTTAGATACCTGAAAAGTACTGTTTATTTTTTTGAATCTTTGCTCTATTGTATTGATTTATGCTGTTGCATGTAGTTTGATTATTTGTTCTTATTTTCTTTATTTTAATTTGACAGTAGTCCTTTTTTCCCTGAACATAGCACACACCGAACCATACCGAAACCGTGAGCCTAAAACCGTGATACAAAACCGAACCGTGAGCAATTTGAATCGTTGCACCCCCTAGTCACCACTCGGGCTCCGCCACAGAAAAAAGGTGGTTGGGGGTCTGGGTGGCTGGCGGTCGCAGCGAAGGCTCCTGGAAAAAGAAAAGGCAGATCTGAGGACTGTCATTATCTCTAAGAAGTCTTCAGCGAAGAAGTCCTGACACCAGTGGTGTCAGGCTTCTGAGGGTGGTCCCCTCCGGGGAGAAATTGAGTTCACCTCATTATACGGTGCCCGCCTCTCTTCGGCGCCCTCAGAGGGCCGTTTTGCCAACCCTGCCACCTCGCGTGCTTCAGGGCACAGAGGCCTCCAGCGGAGTGGTCAGTTCAGTCACTTCCTGCTGGTTCGCCGTTTCAGGGCACTGGTCTGATCGCACAACCAACATCAGAGGCCAGTCTCGAGAGACTGGTTCCCTTAGTAGATTTTCTGGCGGAATTGGAAATGTCTGCCCAATATATCTCAATGGGTGCTGCAAAATATAGAGAAGGGTTACAGAATACAGTTCGGGCTCCGCCTACCCAGATTCAACGGGGTTCTATCTACTGTAGTAAACCCAGAGCAGTCTCTGGTTATGGAACAAGAAGTTCTGACTCTCTTGAAAAAAGGGGCTTATAGAACAGGTCTCCCCACCAAACAAGCTGTCAGGGTTTTACAGCCGATACTTCATTGTTCCGAAGAAGGATGGAGGGTTGCTTCCCATCTTAGATCTGCGTGTTCTGAATCACACAGTGCAGAAGATGCTTACACTCAAACAGATTGTGTCACAAATCCAGTCCGAGGATTGGTTTCTGACAATCAATCTCAAGGACGCCTACTTCCATGTATCCATCCATCCTCAACACTGGAAGTTCCTGAGGTCCTGAGGGGTGAAGCATACCAATATCGGGTTCTTCCGTTCGGCCTAGGTTTATCACCCTGCACCTTCACAAAGTGCGTGGATGCAGCTCTGGTTCTTCTGAGACTCTAGGGCATTCGCGTACTAAATTATATCGACAATTGGTTGATTCGAGCTCAATCCGAGAGCATGGAAGTTCAACATCTAGATGAGAAGTTTGGGTTTCAGGCTCAACGCCAAAAAGAGTGTGCTCATTCCATCTCAGACGACCACTTTTCTAGTTGTGGTGTGGGACTCAAAGGTCATGCGAGCTCAGCTGTCACCTGTCCGTATTGCTTCAGTTCTCTCAGCTGTGAATGCGGTAAAACTAGGCCAGTCACTCACTGTAAAACAGTTCCAGAGACTGTTAGGTCCCATGGCAGCAGCATCCAACGTGATTCCTTTTGGCCTACTGTACACGAGACCTTTACAGTGTTTGCTCAGGACCAAGGGGTTCTCCCCAAGGGGAAATCCTTTTTGCATGATTAAGGTCACATGGCAGTGCCTTCGTGCCTTAGTGTGGAAAAAGCCTTGGTTCCTGGTTCCTTTAGAACCCGGATGTTTGCACTGTGGGTGCTATACTTGAGTTCTTGCAAGAACGCTTCTAACGCTTCTTAAAAGTGTATGTTGCAGCTATTTCTGCTTATCATTCACCCATTGATGGTACATCTGTTGGGAGGAATCCGTTGGTTACACGATTTCTTCATGGCACATTGAGGCTGAGGTCTGTTCAGCACACGAGAACACCAGCTTGGGATCTAGCCATTGTACTAGAGGGTCTGACCCCGGCTCCTTTCAAACCCCCGGAAGAGGTTCCTGAAAAGTTCTTCAGTCTGAAAACCATCTTTCTTCTGGCCATTTCGTCTCTTAAAAGTATTGGAGACTTACATGCCCTTTCGGTTGCTCCATCATGTCTGGAATTTGCTCCAGGCATAGTTAAAGCCTTTCTTCACCCAAGACCGGGTTATGTGCCCAAAGTCCCTACTAATCATGTAGGTCCTATCATGCTGCAGGCTTTCTGCCCTCCACCTTTTTCTACTCCAGATCAGGAAAAATTCAATCTGCTCTGCCAGGTTCGGGCGTTAGATGCTCATGTCCACAGAGCTGCCCTGTGGCGTAAGACAGATCAAATGTTTGTTTGTTTCGGGTGTCCTGCATCTAAGCAGAGAATGAGCAAGTGGGTGCTTATGAGTCCTCCGGACAGCCTTCTCCTTTGGCCGTCCAAGCTCATTCAACCAGGAGTATTGCTGCTTCTAAAGCTTTGATCTTTGGGGTCTCCTGCAGGACATTTGCAATGCAGTAGGTGCATTGCAGGGTCCTCACCTCACACCTTCGTCAGGTTCTATAACCTGGATCTTGGCTCCACTCTGGGGTCTTCTGTCTTCTGTTCTCCATGAAAGGGAACGTCTCGGGCCTGTAACCCTGGTACCCTGAATAGGGAACGAGACGCTTGCATCTACCTGCCATACTCCCTGCATGCCTGAGAGCGCCTTGCTTCATCCAATCAGAACCTAGCCTTCTTTGTTCTGGGTATGCCTTATAGTTTCCTTGTCTGTGACATCACCCGCCTATGACTTTCCGTCACGCTATTGGACAGTTTACACATGTGCTTCACGACATAATCACGCAGAGGCATTCCCACCGCGTCTCGACGCAGTGTCTCGTTCCCTATTCAGGGAACCAGGGTTACAGATGTAACCCGAGACGTTTCACCACCACTCAACAAACCAAATCAGTTCAAATCTCAACACCTGTCACTCATCAGCACACCTCATCAACCACCACATATAAACACACACCTCAGTTCAATCACTGTTTAGCCTTGAACAAGGAAACGGACCCATTACGGCAATCTCCTGATTGTCTGTCCCTGAGATTTTTTTTTTTTCTCCAGCAAAGTAAACTTAACTGTGAATTCACCTTGCATTCTTCTATACTTTTTTTTTTTTTTTACAGTGGCTGGCAACCAGCATAATAGGTGAATTACCACCACCTTCCACTCCGGAGGTGGAAACAGATCTCCCTTGCATTTTCTCCACTCCTGTGATCCTTACCTGCAGTCCATGCTCCACCAAAATATACTGATCATGAGTCGTGCCCTCCAACGGTTCACTCTCCAACCAGCATAAAGACTTTCATTATTATCATTTCATCATCCATCATCTGCAATAACCAGTATTTCCTCACCTGTTTGTTCTGCATCCTCGTGACCAATAAAGTGTTTTGGTGAACTCACTTTCTCAGAGTTTATATCTTTTATATCTCTTCTGCTCATTTGTTGTTGAATCTTTCGGCTGTTTTTGCTGATATTAGAACAGAAAGTCTCACTATATTATCTTATAAGAATACAATTATGTGCTGTTGAAGTATCAGAACTCCCTGAGAATATTTCATTTGATTTTTTTTTTTTTTTTTTTGGTTCTTCCACTGTAGCTGCACTATATTATTTTGTCAGTAACACTTTAAAATAAGGTTTCATTTGTCAATATAGTTAACATGATTTACTATAATAAGGTAACCATTTATTAGCCTTAGTCAATGATAATTTGAATATTTATTAATACATTTTTGAAATGCAAAGTTATATTTGTTATCATTAGTGCACTGTAAACACAAACAATTACCTTTTTTTACTAACAGTAACAAGGATTATTACTTTAAAAAATATTGCTAGTTTTTGTGTTAGCTAATTAGCTATTCATATTAGCTTATGCATTAATGTAAACAAAATGAAACCTTGTTGAACTGTTGCATTTTTTCTATAAAATTTTTGCTGCTCATTGTGGTAGGACTGTGATCTATAAAATATTGCAAAAAATAATATTGATAAATGGTATTTCTTCATTATTCACTATAAAATAGATCTGCATACAGTATTTGAAAGCTGAATTGAATTTGCATGATTATGAATATAAAAAATATGACCATATAAACTTCAGACATGATGTGGATGATCATTTATTCATTCTCTTTGAATAAATAGTTAGAACATTTAAAAAACGTCTCATTAAGACTTGCCTATTTAAAGTACATTTTAACAAACATTTCTGATTCCCTGTTCAGTCATATAACATTTAGATAAAGCATTCAATCAACCATCATTTTATTACTGACACGAAGCTGTTTATTCTTCAGTAAAGTTCAAACAACAGTGTAAAGAACTTCAAAACACAAAAAGAAGCACTTCAACTAAAATAATAATTCATAAGTTTCTGAATGCCCATAACAACCAATGCCCCGTATCCATGGAACGACAACGAATAAACATAAAATACACTAATACATAAGAAACTTACATGTAACATATCAACATGATCTGCATTAGAGAATCAAGGCTTTCAGTAATATCACACTGTGAAAAATCACTCATTAGTGAGCAAGAGACACTATTCTACTGATTTGAAACATGAACGACGCTTATTTCAACCACTAAAAGCAAATACTCTGACAGAACGGACACCGCCATATCGACAAAGACAACGACAGGAAGCTTTTCGAGGCCATGGCACAAAAAACGGTTTAAGTGAGAAAGGCGAGTGGTTTACAGGACAGATGATGAAGTCTGAAATAAAGTGCACTCACAAAATCCTGATATCTAGCACTAACCACACTTACACATTATCATGCATGCATCAGTGACAACACTGAGTGAACATTAGAAAGAGAACAGCTCTACGGGTCTCGCATGCCACACCAAGTACAAACACGGGTGTCGCACATTTCATCATGGAGAAGTAAAGGGAAGAAGAGAATGCTTCCACAAGAGGAATATCCAGTATATTGTATACCTCTCTTTCTGCAATTGCGCAGTTCTCCCGACCCAAGAACGGATGAATTTTGAGCGAGTGTCCCTACAGAATTCAACAGATTGTCACAACACACACACACGATCGGTAGATAAAACTAGATATTATGCCAAGTATTTGTCCAGGACGCATCACTTCAGGTCACCGGCGGCACCTGGATTTTCTTGATACGCAGCAACATGGTGGTCTGTTTGGTCGAGACGTCTTTTCAGCAAAATGAAATCTGATTAGGAAAGACAAAACATAATTAAAAACAATGTAACAATGTGAAATGTAACATACAAAAATATTATCACCTATTTTTTTTTTTTTTAAAGAAAGTTCAAATAAAGTACGAAGCGTTTGTGTAATTGAACTTTTGACTCAAAAAACCTCACAGTCACTGTGTGACAACTAGTCCCAGTGTCCCTTATATAGGGAATATTCAAGAAATGTTCAGCATTTGTACTGGCTTGTCTATTTATCCCCTGTTCTGTGAGAGCTGTGAGTGGAGGAAGGAGAGTGTTTTGTTTCAGCTCGTGTTATTTCTGAATGTCTGAATGTGTTTCTTCATCTGTGTGTCTGTATGTTTTGATCTAGACTGTATAGTTGGTTTTGCAGAGTGTTCATTGTCAAACTACAAATTATTTTAATTGGATTTTCTAAAAAAAGGCTATTAGTTTTATATGAAAAAAAGAATAATTGTCTTTTATGACAAATATTTTAGTTGTCATGTATATTGTTTTATTATATCAGATAACATTTAGCTGCCATACGGTCACGTTACAATGTGCCCACCTATGGGGCATGTTGTCACATTTCACTTCCCTCTTTAGGGGTAAATAAAGAAAAAAGTATACACTATATAATGAAACAAGCCACATATTTGTACCAGACATGTGTGAAATTAATGTGGAACAAAAGAAATTCTCTGAACCCTAAGTAGGTTTACACAAACTGAGAAAGTCAAAAAAGCGTTAGGTTGTACGCTCTCCCCCACTCTTAAAAATTAAGCTTCCAAAAGGATGTCTTTCAAAAGAACTATTTTTGTTTCCCCAAAGAACCTTTCAAGGATCAGACCTTAAAATAGTTCATTTTTTCTTACCTTTTTTCTATGAAGAATATTTGACTAATCTGAAAAACCATCCACATTATTCCTACACACCATGGTGCTTTGAGCAAATTATGGAGTAACTTCCAGTGGAATCCTGGTGCAATGTGTTTCTCAGTTAAGCGACGCACACGCACCCGGCCATCCACGTGATGTAAAAGAAAACATGATTCATCAGACCAGGCCACCTTCTTCCATTGCTCCCTGTTCCAGTTCTGATGCTCACTGTTGGCTTTTTCGGCGGTGAACAGGGTTCCCTTTCGATACTTCACTCGTACTGCGTATGGGTTAAAGGTCTCCTTTTTCCCCGTTACTGAGGCCTTTTTCAATAGAGCGTGTAACTGCATTGTCATTGGTTCACTCAGCGACAAGGGGTGAACCATGACGGCGCGGCATAGCTGCGCGGCCTATGGCGACAAAGCCCGCGAAATTCCCGCGAAATGGGGCGGGTAGCTATATAAGAAGGCGCGTGCCATAGGATTTCAGTTTCTTCTCCTTCAGCGACGACTTCATATGATCTTCGTGATCTCCGGCTGAAGCCTTCGCGCCTGGAAGAAGCGCGCCTGGGAGAAGAAGTTTCGCTGCCGTCGAAGAGGCTTCCCGCAGCGGCCTGAGCTGAGGACCGCCCGGGAAAAAGGACGCACGGCGCCTTCGCCAGACTGCCGTTTCGAGTGCCGCTCTCGAGCTGCCCGGCTTCCCTTCCGGCCGCCTCTCAGCGCGTCTCCGGCCGCCATCCGGCGCCGTTGTAAAGAGCTTTCCGCGGCTTAACGCCGCTTTCTAAAAGAGCGTTCCCAGCGGCTCTCGTGCTCTAAAAGAGCTACATCGCGTTTTCACGGCGGCGGCGTTGCCTCAATGCCGCGCCACGCTGTGGCACATGCAGAGCCTCGCTCCGCGGACCTTCGCTCTCTAGCAGCTGTTCACCGGCCGCCCTCGTGCCGCCTTCAGCATCTGAGAGCATTCAGCTCATTCCCTGCCGTCTTTCGTCAGGTGAGTACAGAGCTTATTTTTCTACTTTCCGCTGGCATTTGCTTCAAATGCCGTCTCCGAACGCATTATTTGCCGGGTCCTCCCCCGCAAAACCGCGTTCGTTGGAATGCGAGCTCTCGCTCTCAGCTGATTTTGACATGATGCTCTCCCCTGACTTAGGCGAGACTCATGATACATTTTCTATCTGAGGGAGAGTTATTCTCCTATCTATGTGGTCGCCGCGGTCCCTCCCCCGAGGAGCAGCGTTAATTCAGAATATGACATGTCTTTCCCATAGTTGGGTGAGAAACCATGTTAATGCTTAATTTATGGAGCATCTTTGCTGTTTGCACTGAGTCTTCTCTATGCGTTGTTCGCCGGTTCTGCCCGGCGAGCCGCGTTTATTGAGAAATAATAACATGTCGCTCTCTCCCCTCTTGGGTGACACCCATGTCCATAAACATTCAGTTATATAACAGATTTTTGCAGAAGTAACGAATCTCTCAGCTGAATTGACATGATGCTCTTGACTTAGGCGAGACTCATGATACATTTTCTTTTGTGTGAGTGTATTTTTTCTTATCTCAATGCGCGTCGCTCGCCGGGGTTCCGCCCGCAAGCCGCGTCGATGAGAAATATAACAGGACCTTCTCCCAGACTCGGGCGAGAACACATGTTTGAACCTATTAATGGAGCTGATTCTGCGGTTTGCGCGAGTTTCTCTAGCTGCTTGCCGGTCCGCCAGCAAGCGCGTCGATTGAACTATAAATGACCTTCTCCCCCGACTCGGGCGGAAACATGTTTTTAACTCTTTAATGGAGCTTGATTCTGAGTTTGCGCTGAGTTCTCTATGCGTTGCTTGCCGGTTCGCCCGCAAGCCGCATTCTTGAGAAATATACATGTTGCTCTCCCCCTGTTCGGCTGGAGACAATGTATATATATGTATTATTTCAGTTGATACAGCATATTTCTGCCGAGTTTGCTGAATTTCTCAGCGGTTGCTTGCCGGTTCTGCCTGCAAGCGTCCTTGAGAAATATAACGACACTCTCACCTGTCTAGGTGAGACCTATGTTATTTATATTCAGCATATCAGTTGATGTAGCATATTATTCCAGTCTCTGCGTGTCGTTTGCCGGCCCTGCCCCTGCAAGCACGTTCATGATGATGTATATTCCAGCTCGGTGGAATATATCTTGAGGCTCTCCCCTGACTCAGTGGGACACATGTATATTTTCCAAGAAGCATATATCTGTTTACTGAGTTTTCAGCGTGTCTTTGCCGGTTTCACCCCGCATAGCCACGTTCATGAGGATGCGTGAGCATTTAAATATATGGTCCTTCATTCGGGCTGTCCCTAGATCCTCGCACTTTACAAAGGCATGAACGTGGCGCTTTCCCCACTGAGACAGTGGGAATCCGGGTTCTCAATTTTCTCGCGGGCTCATCATAGCCCAGTCACAGCTGAGCTGGAGCATCACAGATCGTGCTACTCAGCCACATGGAGTCTGGGTCTCAGGTCAACTTGCCAAGAGTCACTGCTCCCAGCTAAGTAAATGTTCCTGGGGGCAGTCTGCGACAAGCCCGATGACGGCCTGTAGTACGCCAGAGCGCGCTCTGGCCATTTCGCAGCTCGCGGCATTGGTCAGGAACAGAGGACTATATTTAAGTACTTCCAGAGGATGCTAGGGCGATGGCTTCCGCCTTCCGGTTCTGCAGCTCGGCCTTCTTCGGATGCGGCCTCTGCAACTGGTTGAAGTCCGGGTCCCTCCTCACGCCTGGCGGCACGGCCCGCTTGCGCTCGGGGTCTCAGGGCCTGTTTGACCAGCTCTGAAACCCTGGATGAACCCTGTATGGTGGGACCCCTATAGGGGGTGTGGTTCAAGAACGGTGCTCTCAACAAGATGCACCCAACACAGGTTGGGGTCTCTTGCAAGGGCAGACCGGCCTCGGCTCATGGCTCACAAGAAAGAAGAAGCATCTGCACATCAACTGCCTCGAGATGTTGGCAGTGATTCGAGCCCTTCACGCCTTTTAGACACACCTGACGGGACGCAACATCTTAGTCCAGTCGGACAACATGACAATGGTGTCATACATAAATCACCAGGGGGTCTTTCGTCCAGCCGCTTATGCGCTCTGGCCAAGCGTTCTGGATGGGCATTACCGAGGTTTCAGTCGCTCAGAGGACTACAACCGGGAGAACAAATTGGGAGCAGATTATGCTATCCCGGAGCAATGTCCCCTCAGACGAGTGGGCTCCACCCCCACGGGTTCTCACGAATCTGGGAGTTCTTGGGAAGGCAGAGGTAGACCGATTCGCCTCAGAAAGCAACTCTCACTGCCCAATTATTTCTCGGAGGGACTGGCGCTGGCTCACGTCTGGCCCAGCCCCCTCCTTTACGCTTTTCCCCGATTGCTCTGATCCGCAGATCATCAGATGAATCAGGAAGACAAGCACAGAGTCCTCCTGGTGGCCCTCTAGGGAGCCAAATTTGGGTCCTCAGAGCTGTTCAGGTCTTTCCACGAAAAGCTCCGTGGCGATTCCCTGAGACGGGACCTCCTCTCTCAGGCGAAACAGGCGTTTGGCATCACCCAGCCAGAACTCTGGGCTCTGCCCTCTGGTCCCTCGATGGGAGCATGCTAACCTCCCCAGGACGTGCTGAATACCATCTTCTCAGGAAGGGAGCTCGTCCACGAGACGCTTTTACGCCCAGAAATGGTCAGCTTTGATGGCTGGTGTGTGTTCTGTACGCAACATAAACCCAGTGGAGTGTGATGTATCTCCGATAATGTCTTTTCTCCAGGAGCGTTTAGAACTGGGTTGCACCCCTTCAACGCTCACAGTTTACGTAGCAGCCATCGCAGCGTTTCACGCTCCTATCGCTGGCCAGTCAGTGGGACGAAACCTTGTGGTGCTTTCATTGAGAGGTTTCTAGGCCGATTGAATCCACCTCATCCTCTCACCGTTCCACTGGGATCTCTCTTGGTCCTCAGAGCTCTCAAAGGGCCTCCCTTTGAGCATGTGTTCAGCTGACCTCAGGCCCCTGACGCTCAAACCGCTCTGCTACTTGCACTAGCATCGGTGTTAAGTGTTTGGCGACTGGCAGGTCCTCTCCGTGAGCCCTGCATGCCTTGAGTTCGGGCCCAACGCTACATCCCTAAGGTGCTCTTGACTCCATTCAGAGCACGGGTCATTTCCCTCTCAGTGCTTCTCCCTCGTTCGGAAAGCGAGAGCTGGAATTGCTCTGCCCCGTCAGGCATTAACACCTCTGAGGTTTGACGGTATCGCCGGCATACCACCGGGGTTTTTTTCTTATCAGTTGAAAGGACTAAATACTCAATGTTGCAATTCAATAAGAGTATACACCATTTTAATCTGTGGAATATCTTCTTTCATTTGTGTACACTCAGAGTAAAAACAGAAGTTGTGTGTTTTTTAAAATAAAGAAAACTAACATGATGCGTGATTTTCTCTCTCCCTTGAACGAACTCCAAATCGAAGTTCTCAGAAATGAACTGTACTTAGTGAATACTAATGACAAAAAATTACACTTATGTCTAAAAAAACGTTAAGATGTCAGGGTTTTAAATCATGTAAGTCAAATCGAACCAAACCTTCTGGTTTTATGTAATCTGTATGAAAGAGAGCCATGTCAGAAGTCCTGTATTCAGCTCATTATCCGATAATGCGGCACGCCCAGGAGCCGCGCTATGCAATGCAAGTTGAGTCAATACATGCATTCAGTTCTCAACGTGTTTTATTGTCTTGAAAAGTGTTACTGGATGTGAAAAGTCATGGTTAGCGATCTCTAGAAGACATGCAGTTAGTTCTGTTTCTGTTCTTCTATAGATTAATTTTAATAGTTTTTTTGTTTCTTTAGCGCCCTAAGGCTGCGTATGAAATTGGAACTCCATTCATGAATAGCCTCTTCTTCTTGTAGATGATTTGTGGACTTAAAAATGCACAGAGCGCCCTCCGATTCAGGATGAATTGAAAAACACCAGCGATATAGTAATGACAATGAAGATTAAATATTAATATCTCCTCTGTATAGAAACGGTGACTAAGCATATGAGAATCCAATATTTTCTCCAAATGTGCATGCTTTAAACTTAAAAGCCATATTATAGACTCTTTGCATCACAGAAATACATTATATTTTAAGTATAATATAAACCATACTGATATTGTAATAATATTTTTCTGTATGTTCATATATCATAATGAGCTTGAGACATCACAGAAGGTTTTTTCACAGCCTACCTGACTGAAGGCCTCATTAATATGCAAGTCATTTCAGTCATTACTATCCAATTCTTTGTCTTCTAAGGTGAGATGGCCCATTTTCAGTGGTGATTCACGCCTCCTCGCATACTGTGTGTTCTTGGCAAAAAGTGTCTTACAAAAAACTAAATCAAATATATGTTTTATATGAAGGAGTAAGCAGCATATTTTACATAATTTGAAGCCAAAACTCTAGTCACAACCTCCATAACCTAAGTCTTGTGACAGATTTATATACTTTTTTGGCCTTTTCAGGACTTAGTTTTTTGTTTTTTCAACAACCACGCATAAATGTTAGTTTCAAAAACACAAACATGTACATTACATGTTCCTCACAATTATTGTAGCCGTTTGGGCTGAAACAGTGATGGACACTTTTTCCATTAATATGGTTATGAAAACTAAAAAAGCAACAAATGTCAGGGCAGGTCAAAACTTCTCCAGCCAAAATCAGCCTCAGGACTCCAGGGGTTAAGGACCTACATGAGCAGCACAGCCTTTCCGGCAATCCGATCAGCTCTATCTGCTTTGGTGACTGCACCAAAGGGGCTTCGGTCTCAAGCAACGTCTTGCGTGTCGGATAGCGATGCTATTACTCTTGTTACTCCTCTATGGGCCTCAAACTGCCCCATAGGAGTTAGAGCCCACTCCACTAGAGAATGGCTTCCTCTTGGGCCTGGTCTAGAGTTTTGATAAAGACATCTCTGAGGCAGCCGGCTGGTCCTCGCCGTCCACTTTTGTCAGATTATCATTGGATGTCCCGACCTTACAAGCTCGTCTCTTGTATGATCAGCGGCCGCTATTGAGTCCGCTCTGCCACTCTGGAGTTAACTCCCCTTGGTAGTGTAACAAGGTTCGACGACCTCAAGCCTTCTCACCCTTGGTTCCTCCGGGTCAAGACAAGTCAGTCGTTCCTGCCGTGGCACGCGCGTGGAATGCGTTCTCCATACGCAGTACGAAGTGAGTATCGAAAGGGAACGTAACTTCGGTACGAAGTACCCTCGGTTCCCTGAGATACTCGGAAGAGTACTGCGTTACATGCCGTGCACGAGGCTCGGCTTCAGTGTCGTCGCTTCAGCCGAATAACCTGAAATCCTATGGCGACGCGCCTGCTTATAGCTCCCCCGCCATTTCGGCGGTGGGAATATTGCGGGCTTTGTCGCATAGGCCGCCGGCTTGCAGCGCCGTCATTGGTTCACCCAACTTGTCTCTGAGTGAACCAATGACAAGCAGTACACTGCGTTATTGAAAAAGGCTTCAGTAACGGGGAAAAAGAGACCTTTTCCCCCATACGCAGTACTGGTTCATATCTCAGGGAAACGAGGTTCCGTTAGGTAACGAGTACGTTATATTGGTTAAAGTTTTTCTTTAAGCGCAAGCGCCCCCTGCTGGATGACATTTAGTGTTGGACGATACTTTAAGGAAAATAGATATACGGGTTGTTTTGACATCTTTAAAAAATATTGCAGATCTTGTATTATCTCATGTCTGCAGAGATGGAAACAGACATATTTTGATATGAAGGTACATCACATGATCAACTTGGTGTCTGTAAGATTATTTTCCATCAAAGATCTACATTGGAAATAATCAAACAGAGCATATAGTAGAAAATATATCAATGATTAAACAAAATAACATGTAAAAAATAATAATATATAACAAATAATAAAATAAAAAAAATGAATAAAAAATTATAAACATTGACCATTTTGGATACACCAAAATATAATGTTAATGGAGTTAATGATAACTTTCTGTTAAGGCTGTGAGGATTGAACCAGATGAATGTTGAACTACAACTATGATGTCGATGTCACAAAAGGGGCTTTTCACACTGCACTTAACCCGGGTTATCACGCTCTAAACCCTGTTTTTGACCCCGGGTAAGGAAACGTTTAACACTTGTAATTAGAAGGGGGGGGTTGTTAGCACTGTTTTTACCCGGGGTTATGAAACCCTGCTCTGGAGTAGAGTTAGCACTGCTTTACTGAGATCCATGATTCAATCAAACCAAAACATTGTTTTGACTGACTGGAAAAATACAGGAATGAAGTAAACCTGTAAACTCATATCACAATTACAGAAATGTAAGCTTCATACATAAAACATAAGTCTTTATTAAATACAGCATTACAGAAACAGTTTTTTTAGTTCTCATGTTCATATATTTATAATCTGAAAAATTTTTTTTATAACCCTTTTATGATATTGGTTGAAAATTACAATACCTGATGCTTGTA
Source organism: Culter alburnus (assembly GCA_028476615.1). Taxonomy (NCBI): domain Eukaryota; kingdom Metazoa; phylum Chordata; class Actinopteri; order Cypriniformes; family Xenocyprididae; genus Culter; species Culter alburnus. Next base: position 27,174 of record JAOTNS010002294.1, read on the forward strand.
TATAGTGAGAGAGCTCCACAGACTTTAACATTTGTAATGAAGTGTGTTTAGAAGATGACTCTGACCGACCCTCAGTTACCATAGTAACAGAGCAAACACTTGCTATGAACTGTTTCCTGTGAGCGAGAAACCAATCTTCCTCAGGTGGCGCTCAGAGACACAGAAAGACAAAACTCTGTGAGACCCGCATTCAATCTTTATCTTTATAGAAACAATAGAAGTCTGTGGTGTGTCTCATTTAGAACTGAAGTTTTCAGTGGTGTGTTTCTCATATACACACTGACAATAAGATGAGAAGGAGAGAAAGGAGTTTACAGCTGTGTGCGTAAAGAGAGAGATACATGTGAGTGTGTTTCTTTCACTCATCCTGTGGGCTCGTTGTTTCTCACAGGAAGTGTTTAGTCTCACAAAGAGACATGAAAACTATCAGGTAAACTCTAAATCCAGCATAGAGGGGTTTCCGTACATGTGAGTTGACGGTGTGTAAGTATGTGATGTGTGTGTGTGTGTCAGCGCGCTGTAGAAGGAAGAGTGCCGGAGGACCAGTTCAGATACACTCCTACTCTGTTAGAGCGACGTGAAGGAGCAGATATGACTGTGCTCTTATTATTGTGTCTGACAGTGAAACTGTTAGTAGAACAGTACAGACTCCAGGACTTTTTATTGTATCCAAACACATTGTCATAGCTCAATTTTTTCCTGCTGATTCTTTTATACGTCACTGATATATTAACCATCCCGCTCCATTCAGTCTCCCAGTAACAGCGTCCAGTCAGACTCTCTCTACACAGAAACTGAAGACATTCATCAAATCTCTCTGGATGATCAGATACGGCTGATCTCTCCCGCCACACATCAACTTTCTGTTCTTCTCAGACAGAGCAGACGAGTGTTTACTGTGTTTAAATCCAGTGTGAGATCACATGCATCTGAACACAAGAAGAGATTATAACATTTATAACACAACAAAACAATGATAAAATGTGTGTATGTGTGTGTGTGTGTGTGTGTCCTACATTTCTGTAGTCCTGCTGTAAGTCTGATCTCTCCTCCATGATCCACACTATAAAAACAAAATGTCAGTCAATTTACATATTGATTTTTTAAAAAATAAAAATAAAAAAATTTAGATTTTTTGAAAATTATTTTCTCACCTAAATGCTCAGGTTCATTTATCAAAAACATACAAAATAAATGAACATTTTTAAATTGCAACCATGAGAAGTCTGATCGAGCTCATAAGGAACATGTGACTGATTTAAATGTTTTTAGGCTGTTCATCACACAAAAGTTATCATATATCTTACGGCTGGAAACGAGTGAACTATATCCAAACTCAGCCGGTGTATCTTTGATGGTGGCTCTGAGATCTTCTGTCTGTCTCATCATTTGATGTGTTACTGATCACAGCCGTCTATCACTGAAAAGAGCCTCAAGTCTTGATCTACAGACTCACCTTACATTTCACGATCAATTTGTGTCTTCCTTCATTGTTCAAGTGTTTTAATCACTAACTGAGATGATCTACTAACGCAGAACTCTCTTGCTGTCGGTGGGCTGTATTCACAAACAACATTTATCTTACACTAAGAGTTCTCTAAATAGCAAGTAAAAAGTTCTGAGCTAAGAATTTTATCTTAAAACATTAGTCACAAAAGCGCGGAGGGAACAAACTTTTATAAGGAATAGACATAAGACTTATCTAAGAGTAAGGGCGGTGGGTGAACGTGTTGATATGGATGATGTCAACATGACTACTAACTAGACCACAGGATTGTGATGGGGAGGAGTCTCTGTCAGAAATTAATCATAGAAATATTGTAGGAAGAGGTATTCATGTTTCCATACTTAAAAAGAAATATATTCAATAAAGGATTTAAAATGTAGGCTAAGTGTCACGAATTAAAAACTAGTATATGTTCACGCTAATTGTCGCCCTTACAGTCTGCATCTCGGAGAGAAGTCAAGCGACAATGATGTTTTATAAAAATAAGTTTGGGAGGAAACAACGCCACATGTATATTTGGAAATTATTTAAATTTATTTATTAAGATTTATTTTGGCATCTTATCATAGATTCAACTAAAATCGAAAAAAATGTATTACATTTATGAAGAAAAGGTTCAGAAGCACCTAAGGCTCGATCGATAGTGGTCTCTGGTGTACAGGTTGTGGGGGCTTAGGGAGCTTGGATTTGTCTTAGAACTCAGGAGGTCCTCTTGATAATCCTACGTTTCACAGCTTTAGGGGCTAGTTTGAGTGGCCTAAAATGCTTTGTGAAAAGATCTAGAGCAAAAAATTGGATGTCGTAAAATTTGGACGAAACGCCCATTATTTTAGAGTGCTCGTAAATCGGCAAGTGAGAGCTACTTTGAGCCCTGATATTTTTTGTGAATACGGCCAGAGCTCTCTTTATCCGGGATCATGAGGACAAATATAATTTCTTCTCATTTAGGGACGGTGATATCTGAGTCTGTATTTTGGATCTGTTTTCAGTCTTTTGACAGCAATGAAAATTACGTTCTGAAGCAGCCAACAAGCTTTGAATGATTTTTGGGATTCAGAGATTGGTCTGTTTAACAGATGTCTGCGTTATGAGTCACAAGCAGCTGTTGATCTGATCAAGATCATCTTCAGTCTCAGGTTCAGAATCCTTATTTTCCTGTGCGTATAATGTGATATATGTTGCTGTTATTCAGGATACTATGTCTATGATTATAGAACACACATGTCAAACACAACAGGACAGGATGATTGGAGTAGGGATGGAATTGCTAAGAAATTTACGATTCGATTCCATTATCGAGTTGCTTATCGATACGATTCTTTAACGATTCTCTGATCGATTTCATTGGGTGAGGTAAGAAGTACAAATTTGTCTGTTTGTATTAAATCGCTTAATATTGATCAGAAGACACAGAACAGGAGTATACGAACATTAGTGTGACAACCTCAGAACAAACTAAAATTAACCTAACGAAAGCCGAGGCATCACTGTGGCAAACGGATGCCAAACCCTTCCCACAAACTTAGTCCAGCTCTGTGGCATCATTTAGTCTCGCCCCGGTCATTTTATTCCTCCTGCTCTGTAAACGGAAAGTAGCTAGAGGTGCACGAGAGATACTGCTGCAGCCTATAGCCAGTGTGAGAGACATCTTCTTCATCATCGAAAGTTATAATGACAATGGAGATATCGATAGTAAAAGTTTACAAATGAAATAGTGACACTTAACATTAACACATTACCTCGGCATTAATAAACAGATGGGTCCTGTTAGCTCGCTGTGTGCTTATCGAGGTGGTGTCGTTGTGTAGTAGTGTATCAAACAAGCGCAGTCCTGCAAAATAAATTGCACTGTGTGTGGACCAAAATGGTTCTGCATATTGGAGGTAGTCCCCCTTGACGAAATGAACTTTACAAGTGTTGCAAGTGACTGTATTGTGTCTTTTCGCGTTAAAATGTAACCAAACTTTAGACGTTCTGCCCGAGCCATGTTGCGGGGTTCTAAATCCAAAACAACGCATAGCCTGGGTGTGAAATCAGACACGTTAGCAACGAGAGGAACCGGATAAGCGGAATTGTTAACGCCGGCATGCGCGGTTCAAAGGAATCAATTCACTTGGGCAACCGGTTCTTAAGAAGAACCGGTTCTCGATTCCCATCCCTAATTGTGAGTGGTGAATACTTGAGTTTGTCAGCTGTAGTTTGGATCAGAGAGCGCTTGACTAATGATGTATGGGGTGAGTGTAGCTCGATCCAGCTTCTCCAAGGGGTGAGGGTTTGAACTCAGAGCTGAAGCCAGATAACAACAGACTTCCTCGGTCACCATACAGCCAGATAATCTACACACACACACACACAACACACACACACCACACACACCACACAGTCAAATACATTTGAATCAGGTGTAGTGCTGGAAAGGTAAAAAGAAAGTTTGGGAAATATAGTTAATTGGATATAGGAAAAACCACAATTTTGATTTTGATTTCTATCATACACATTAACTTGCTGTCATTTAATGTTGAAAGCCAAATGAAAGGTAGGGAAAGAGGCGAGGGAATCTTTAATTAAATCAGTAGTTGAGTGACATCTGTAAATTTCTTCAGCAACGCAGCGAGAAGCTTCACTCCTGAACATGCAGGTATTGTTACTCAGGTTCCAGCTCTCTCAGAGAGTTGATGATTGTAGACATGAAGACAAAACTTTCCACAGCACTGCATCAGTAAGATTACAGTCAGCGAGTCTGTAACACAGGAGAAATAGGGCAAAAAGAGGAAAATGGTGGATTAAATATTGTTTTATTGTTTTCTGCACATGATCAGTCTAATACGCTATTTTCATCAAGGAGGTGAACTCTGATATCGACTGACATAAGGTTATTATTACAGGTTATTATAAACTGACTCAAGATTAATCAATTATCCTGTGTTATTGTTTGCAAAAATAGTCTGGTTATGTTGGATATATGGTGGGTCTGGTAAATAATTAGTATATATATAACTAAACACACCATTCCATGTATATATTTAAGAAAAAATGTCCGATTATATAAAAATATTATATTTAATGTACGATAAACTATATATAAATATATATATTTATTTAAACAGCATATTGTGGTGATGGGGGGCGTGGTTCAGGGATCTGCAGCGGGTTGGATTTTGTTGGATAGTTATCATTGAAATAAAAAGCTCAGTCAGAGTCAAAGCGACCCTGTCCCTTCCTTCCTACGAACTGTGAAATATACTACACTGGGCCGAAAACCGGGAGGAAGAAGGAGCCCTGCCATGCAAACCCCTCCGCCACGCCGTTAGGACTCATCTATCCCTCGCGGTCTGGACAAGACAACATCAAGCCCCTGCTGACCTACGTACGGTATCAGGATCGCGCCGCTTCCAGGCACATTCTTCAGGTCCAGCAGGGAAGACCGCGAGGACTTATGGAGCTGGGAGCGAGTTGGGCAAGTCCGGTCGGCCCTTTATGGGGGCCCAACAGCTCCAGGACTCCTGCCGCAAAATGGCTCGCTGGCCGAGGGAAGCGATGTGGAGAAATTAATCGATCGGGTGGTACTGAGCAGTTTATAAACTCACCTGCAAGGAAACGCCTGAGGTGGGTCCAGTGCACCGGCATATGCGCTGGACTCGGCCATCCACCTCGCGGGACCACATGGTGGCTGTGCCCAGGGGTTGGCGGAACCCCTGCCATCTATCCTCTCTCTAATCCTCTTTCCCCATCCTCTTTCTCTAAGCTGTCCTTCCCAGGTCTTGTCCGCCCGGGCCTCCTCATGTACCACCCCGGGGCAGGGTGGGACTGAAACAGGGACACCTTTTCGGACTCTGGTCACGCCAGGTGCTGCTGGGCCGGACCACACTCCTGTTTCTCCCCTCTATCCGCGCCAATCCTTTAACCCACTCTCAGCACGAGGAGCGGCGGGCAGGTAGGGCGGCCTGTTGTCGTTGCGGGGACACGGAGCACTTCGTGGACAGGTGACAGTCCATGGAGGTTTGGACGTTGATCCGGGTCCCGGACGACCTGCAGGCTGTGCCCCTGGTCAGGTGGCGGGTTACCAAATACCTAGTGAGTATAAAGGGGGTACATATCAGGCTTTGGTGGACTCAGGATGTAACCAAACAGTTCATCAAAGCCTGATTGTCACCAGGGGCATGGTACAAGCCGCATGGGTAGGGTGCGGTGGTGTTGCCACGGGGATGTGGTGAAACTATCATTTTTGCCAGTTGTATGTCTATTCAGGGTCAAAAACATAGTGGTGAGGTGGCAGGTAACCCGCACCTCCGGCATCTGATATGCTGGAGAATTGCCAGCGTTTAATAAATTATTGGGTTGCTTGTGCTCGGATGCTCTTGGAGTAAAAAATTTGCTGGATAAGGATGGTGCGGTGCAGGTGGAGAGACTGACCATGTGACCAATGAGTACTGCCTACAGGGGAACAGAAGTGGACGGTGGAGACTGATTTTTCGGACCGCAATGACATTCCCCTGGAGCAGTCCAGGAACAAGACATGAAAACACACTTTTGAAAAGGTAGCACTATCGACAAGTCAGCCTCTCCAGCCTTGGACGTCCACTGATTCTCGATATTGTGCGATCATAAAAAAGATAGGTGTACGAGGAACAAGGACACTCAGGACAAAGGAAGATACACCAAAGTGGTTAGTCAAAAGGCGCAGGGAACATGCTTTTCCAAGGGCTCATATAATCTATGGCTAGACATTTAGGGACCGGGGTGCTCATACGTCCTGAAAAGTGAAGCTGCGGGCTCGTGAGCGACCACTGGACGCTGGTGCAGTCAGCCCCTGGCAAAAACCCGCCCGCTCAATGCGACTGAATGAGACTTAGGTTAAAAACATAAAAATAAATTATGCTGCAAAAAAATTTTCCGAAGATGGTTTTGGCATTAGGTATGTTATCACGTGATCTAGAGCAATTTGTTCGTTTTTGTGTAAGTTTGATGTTAGCTAGCATTTGGTGCTTAGAAACGGGGGCGTGTCGTCAGTGATCACAGTTGATGGACAGTCTGCCTGAGGACTGCAGAGCTTCGAGGGGAGGATTGAAGAAAATAAATAACTATTAATTTCAATTCCTGTGTTATTCACACCGACAAAAGATCTGTTAGCATAAACTTGATTAAGACTACAGGATTATGACGGTATCTGGAGCTTGTTCTCGGGTAACGTTAAATGTGGACTTCAAGCTAGATTAATAAAGTTATTAGGTAGATAACAGCCTAAAAGGTTAGCCATGACGGAAAAAAAAAGGTGATCGTTATCTGGAAGTTATAATTCTTTTAGGGTGTTATTAAAATAATAATCGCAGGATAAACTAATGTGCCTTCCTCTAATTAATTATAGAGACACGTCTACAGCCAAGATCTCTGTAACGTTAGTTTTAAACATTTTATTTAAAATGGCAAGGACTGCCTTTCTGACATTTAGAGTTGCTAGAGACATATTATATTGAGTTCATTATACTGAATTTGCTGTTTCAAAAATATTATGGCCTCTAAAAAAAAAGAATAGCCTATATTTTATAGGTAGAAATTTTAATTACGTAGAATTGAATAGGGCTATTTAAAATACTCAAGGATGACCAGTATTGGGCGGAAGTTTGATACGCGACGACCTTTTCCGCCTTCCGGGCTCCAATGACGAGGTCTTTCTGCGCAGGCCATGGTTTGCAAATATTTTTTTTTTTGACGTTTGTGCGTAGCGTGTCAGCGCCCATCGGCATCCGTTTGGCTCAGTTCAATACAATGAAGGAACGGCAGTCGCGTGTCCATATTTTGTTCAGTCTCTGTTAGGACAAAACAGAACACTAAATAGCCTATGAACCGTTCTTTTGCCGGGGCATGTGGTATGGGACCTCATCGGGCCTATTAGGAATCAGAGAGGGGGCATCGCTTTGCATTAGGCATTGGGATTTGCAACGCGATACGTCAAGCAGGGCCTCTTGCAACATTCACTAGAGTGTTGCGACGCATGTGTAAGTCTACAGCCCGGACCAGACAGAGCAGGTTGCTATGACAGGGGAAACTAATCTGCGCAAGTTTCACCCGGGAAGATAAAGTGCTTTGTATTGCTCCCCACGTCAAGCTCAAAATTACTTGCAAATTGGAAAGGACATTTGAGGTTAAATGGCAAATTGGTGAGCTTTATTATGAGTTCGATACGATCGGATAGGAGAGGGGCATGTCAAATGTTACCACCTCAATCTCCTAAAAAAGGAAAAATGAGGCAGAATCAGTGATGCTGGGGACCGGTGATTAGCGGAGAGGATGATATTGGGCCAGAGGGGTGAATATAAAAAAAACAATCCCTCGCTTGGCTCCCAGAGGGAGATCTCTCTCGCTCCTCCCAGCTCACTGATTTGACTAAGTTTACAAGCAGAGTTTGCTGACGTGTTGTCTCCCCTACGGGTCGTACAGACATCATTCAGCACCACTCGAGACAGAGCTGGGCGAGGTGATTCACAGCGGCAGATAGGGGTTTTTTTTTTACCTGACACAAGAAAAAAAGTAGTTCAGGCAAAATTAGAGTGATGCGTGAAATGGGGGGGTATAATAGAAGAAGCCAGCAGAACTGGGCGAGCCCGTGGGATAGTTTTGGTTCCACAACAGATGGTCAGTACGGTTCTGTGTGGAATTACCACAAGGTGAACGCGGTTGTTCTTTTTTTTCTTTCTTGTTTTTTGGGTCGTTATATAGTGGTATTGTCGTTATTTCTTATTTCTCTAATTTGCCAATGTGTTTTTGTGGGAAGAATTGCTTGACCGGCTTGGGTGTCAGCTCGATTTTATTTGACACTGGGACTTAACAAGGGATATTGGCAGATTCCCCTTGTCGCCATTTATCCAAAGAAAAGACGCGTTTCACAAGGCCGTTTGGTTTACACCACTGGTTATCTTCCGTTCGGGCTGTCGGGGCACGGCCACCTTTCAGCGTATCATGGATAAAATTACGGCCCATGGTGCATATGCTGCTGCCACTGGATGATAGTATTATCTTCAGTAAGACTGGCAGCGGGCATTATGCCGCTTGGAGGGCCGTCCTGAGGGGATCGCTGTAGGGGGGCCAGGGGTCACGGCAACCCGAAGAAGTGTGCGATTGGGTAGCGTGAAGTAAGGTATCTGGGCTTCCACTTGGGACCTTTGGACAGGTGCATCCCCAAATGATAAGACAGCAGCTGATTGCGACCGGTCCGCGCCCCAAGACCAACAGGAGGTTAGACAGTTCCTCGGGTGGCGGGATTTATAGAGGTTTTGTAAATAATTATTGGACCTCACCAGCTCGTTTGACGATCTAAACTAAAAAAGGAGCCACCAGATATTGTACGTGGACGGAGCAGAGTGCCAGCAGGGCCTTAACCAGGTGAAGGCTGCTCATGTGTGGCAGTTGCTCCTCTCGATTTTTCTCTCCTCCTTTGTGTTGCAGACTGACGCGTCGGACAGTGCGCCTGTCCCAGGAGATAGAGGGGGAGGAACGGCCGGTGCTGTACATTAGCTGTAAGCTCTCTAAGAGAGAAGCTAAGTACAGCACTGTGGAGAAAGAGTGTCTTGCCATCAGGTGGGCCGTCCTCACCCTCCGCTATTATCTCCTGGGACGGGAATTCACCCTCTGTTCGGACCACGCTCCTCTGCAGTGGCTGCAGATGGCTCCCCAGCCTGAGTCGGGCGATGGGGGTATGTGACGAGGGGGGCGTCAGACAGAATAAAACGCCAGGAGAAGCAGGAGTGTGGGAGAGAGAGAGAGAGGAACTGCTGACTGAGAAACGCTGGTTGTGACAACAACGCATGGAGTGAAGCCCTATGTGGATTATATATGCCGATACTGGAGTGAAGCCCTTTTGTGGATTGTGTATTTTGTTGTTGTGCGTTGCACAGACTTTTGTTGGATATTTATCATTGAAATAAAAGCTCAGTCAGCAGTCAAAGCTGACCCTGTCCTCTTCCTTCCCTACGAACTGTGAAATATACTACACATATATTTCTTAAATATATACATGTATGTGTGTGTATTTATGTATACATAATTATTATACACAGACAACACACATATATTACATAAACACAGACTTTTATTTTGGTAGCGATTAATCACGATTAATCGATGCACATCCCTACTCAAGTTAATCATATATTGATGCAGGTAAAGTTCTGTTTGCTGAAATCACATGACACTTTGATTTATATTCCACAGCAACTGATTCGACAAAACTGGCAGTAAAATGTTTAATTAAATAAGAGATCAAAATGTTAAGCAAAAAATACTTTATCATTCAAGTCCTGATCATTCATCTGCACAATTTAACACTGTCTCTGTCTTTTGCTGCACTGACACTATTCGTGATTTCTGGATTCCTGTTTGCATTAGAAACAGTTTTGTCTTCAAACAGTTTCTGATTTACTTTTAATTTGTTGTTAAAAAAAAAAAAAAAAAACGTGTTGAATTGACAGAGAAATTACACATGTGACGTATTATAACAAAAAGAGTTTCTCCATTCACATAAAGGAATACTCACAGAGCTTTTCTGCAGTTCACCACAGCTGGTATCAGTCTCCTTCTACCCTCATCTGATGTGTTGTACTTCTTCAGATCAAACTCATCCAGCACCTCCTCTGATATCTGAAACATGTAGGCGATTGTTGAGCAGTGAGACGGAGAGAGTACATTCATGAGTGATTCTCTGATTTCACAAACTCTGAATCTCTCTGTACAGAGTCTGATCCTTCATTTCCAGCAGACAGAGAAACAGATTGATGCTTCTGTCAGCTGAGAGACGTTCATAATCACCCTGGATTTGTCTTTAATGTACTGTGTGATTCTGTTGATGGTCTCTGAGCTGTTCTCTGTGTGTGTCAGTAGATCCTGTAAGAGTCTCTGATTGGACTCCAGTGAGACGCCCAGCAGGAACCGCAGGAAAAGATCCAGGTGTCCATTTTTACTCTGTAATGATTTATCAACTGCTGATGTTAGTAGATCATACAGAGAGTTTTTCAGACTGTAACTCACATATCTTTCATTCAGAAACAACTTCAGTGATTCCTCATTCTTGACCACATGCCAGTAAAACAGATATAAAGCAGCTAGAAACTCCTGAAAGCTCAGATGAATGAAGCTGTAGACTTTCCTCTGATGAATCACAGATTCCTCCTTAAAGATCTCAGTGCAAATCCCAGAATACACTGAGACATCAGTGACGTCTATGCCGCTCTCAATCAGGTCCTCCTCATAGAACATCACATTGCCCTTCATTAGCTGTCTGAAAGCCAGTTCAGCAAGTTTCACAATCACATCTCTGTTGTATTTCAGGAGTTTCTCTGGATCTCTCTCTTCATACTTCTGATTCCTCATGTTGATCTGAGTCAGCAGGAAGTGGATGTACATTTCAGTCAGAGTTTGAGGGATTTCTGCACTGTCATCTTGTTTCAGGAGGTTTTGAAGCACAGTGGCTGAGATCCAGCAGAAGACGGGTATGTGACACATGATGTGGAGGCTTCTTGATCTTCTGATGTGTGTGATGACTCTGCTGGCTTCATGCTCATCACTGATTCTTTTCCTGAAATATTCCTCCTTCTGAGGCTCATTGAATCCCTGAATTTCTGTCACACGGTTGATGTATTTTGAGGGGATCTGATTGGCTGCTGCTGGTCTGGAGGTGATCCAGATGAGAGCAGAGGGAAGCAGGTCTCCTCTGATGAGGTTTGACATCAACACACCCACTGATGAAGACTCATTCACATCACAAACTGATGAAGACTCATTCACATCACAAATTTCTGTCTGTCTGAAAACGTCAGTGTGATTCTGCTTTCATCCAGACCATCAAAGATGAACACAACTTTACACTCCTCATAAATCTTTGAGTCCAGATCCTGAAGTTCAGGATGAAAGTCCAGCAGAAGTCTGTGAAGACTGTACTGGTGATCTTTAATCAAGTTCAGCTCTCGAAATGGAAGCCACAAACATGAAATCTACATCCTGATTGGCTTTTCCCTCGGTCCAGTCCAAAATGAACTTCTGCACAGAGACGGTTTTTCCAATTCCAGCGATGCCTTTAGTAAGAACAGTCTGATTTTTGTCTTTCTCCTCCATCCTGGTTGAGGTAAGGGTTTAAAGATGTCATTGCAGTAGATTGGAGTGTCTTGTGTTTCTGGCTGTTTTCTCCATCTGTAAAACCTCATGTTCTTCATTCACCCCTTCACTCTCTCCCTCTATGATGTAGAGCTGTGTGTAGATCCTGTTCAGGAGGGTTTGATTCTCTTCTAGATTGATTCCCTCAAATAAGCTCTCATACTTGTTCTTCATGCTGGTTTTGTGTTGGTCTTTAACTCTCTGCAGGGCTTCTGTGTCAGGCTTCTTGATGAGGGTTTGACAGTCAGAGTCAGTGCAGGTCAGACGGGGCGTCACTGAACTGATTACATTGTGTCTTTTCACACTGCAGAAACAGTGAGATGAACAGAAAAACTGTGAAAAAGCATTAAAATAATGAAAATAATTCAAATGTTGCAAAACACCAAACTCTATGTGCTACTATTTAATGACACCACATTCACACAGAAATGTCAGTTCAGGTAGTGTCCCACTAGCCTTGTGTAGCCAGACCTTCAGACTGATGGCAGAAGGTCTGGATTTCAATGCAGCTTTCATTGGCCAAGGACAAACCAAGAGGACATCTGACTGACATGTAAAGCAACCAAACAAAGTTTGTTTTGTTCCATGTCATGTTGAGTTGAATTTGAAAAGTTTTTTTAAAGTTTTTATTAGTTTAAATGAAGCAATTATAATCTGCTAAAGATAATGAGATGCCAACCTTTGCATCCTTTACCTTTAAGATGAAACATGTCTGTAGTTGTACTCATGATTATCTTAGATGATTTATACTATAAATTCTGATAGAGGATCTTTGATTTCCTCCAAGTTACTTGGAGGTTTGATTCTATGACTGATACCGTTTCCTACATAATAATGCAGTTAAGTGATGCCACTGCAGAAGTCTGATAGACAGATAATATGGATAATGGACATATAAGGAAGAACATGGCTTAACCAAGTAGGTTGTGTATACTCACTCAGGGTCAGAGGTCACTGCTCCATCACTGAGACCAGGAGGGATTCCCATGGATGCATCACTCTTCATAGACACACAGCTGGGTTCTGGAGAAGCTGCTTTATGTGTCTGAACATCATCCTCCTCCTCTCTCTTCTTACAGAGACTCATTTTACAGGCAGTGCTGCAGAAAACAAAGAACAAAATAAAGGAAGAATAATCAAAAGTCTGACCAATCTTTCTAAATGTGATTTTCATTATGGGATGATCCAGGCAAGTTTTCACACTTTTGACTACAGAGAATATTATTTTTTGAAAGTCTTGAGTTTATAATAGTTTGACTGTAAACGCCAGGGTGAATTCAATCAGCAATATTCATCACTACCAAGATGAACATAAATATAATAGTGATGAGTATTGCTGATAGAATTTACCCTGGCTTTTGTTTGTTCAAACCTCCAAACTTCATCCTCTTCAAATCCATTCTGTTCTATAATCCAGTCATTCATATACAGATTTTCTATTGCTGTAGTTCATACTCACTCAGGGTCAGAGGTCACTGCTCCATCACTGAGTTTAGGAGGGGGGTCCATAGATGCGTCACTTTCATAGACACACAGCTGGGTTCTGGAGAAGCTGCTTTATGTGTCTGAACATCATTCTCCTCTCTTTTCTCATAGAGACTCATTGTACAGGCAGTGCTGCAGAAATAGACAATAAACTGAATATGAGTGATTTAATTATGAGTCATATTATGTGCAAGTGGAATAATGATAAATCAGGGGAGCGACAACCATATAAGCTGTGAATGCTCATGGACTAAAGTAATTATACTATAAATTACTATAAAATTCCTTGTCATTTGAGGTGTAACAAAGCTTACATAATAAAATGCTGGTAATATGTATGTAACTGTATGTAACTGTAAATCTGTGCCAGTTATGGAGGGTTTCGGGTAGGATCTAAAACAGATTTGGCGCTACACTCTGTTGTATGCATCGACATCATTGTTCTGCGTTCTCAATGGTTCACTGGCATATGGAGGATTGTATACGCAAGGAAAGCTGTCTGTGAATGAATTGCCCGCCCAAGTGGAAAAATGTGCTATTGCTGCCAGAAAATCACTGAAATTCACATTGTATTTAATACAAAACTAACCAGACTAAATCAAATGAAAAACTCTAAAGAAACTATTTTCTTAGTATTTCATTTTCTCCATATAGTGAAATTTATTTTTTACAAAAACTTACAAACCGTTAAAGACAGAGCAACTGTAACTATCTGAGGTTGTTAATGATAGCATTTGCATTTGTTAAAGTCATCAAATTGCATTAAATCTCATCTTGTTTTTTTAAAGAATACACATATTTATAATAGTTATATTATTATAAATAGTATTTTACTCATATTTTATTTATAATAGACTGGGCATATTTAAATTTATTATAGTACTAAATTTATAAATAAGTATTTACACTATAAAGTATAATCTATATTTTTATATTGTAGCCTATTATAAGTTTGAGCTGAACAATTAATCAGTAAAAGATTGCAATCTTGATTCGAACACTGGCACAATCTTATTCCTAAATAACAGCGATTCGGCTGTCTATTAAACCTTTCTTGGTCAAGTATAATCACTGTGAACATTCAGATCTACAATCTGATCCAGAGAGAGCAGTTGTAATGTATGAAACAGCTTCTGTAAGACTCCTCTTGCAGTGACTCTCCAAGCCACTAGGGAGCGCTGTCTGCTCCCTCATGCAATGACACTCCCAGCCATTGGTGGGCTCCACCTGCCCTTTACTGTGAGGACACTCCGAGCCACTAGGCGGCACCACCTGCTGTGCACTCTCTAATTAAGATTGCTTATCAAGTTAATTTGTTCCACCTGTATATAGTCCTATTTAAGTTTGGTAGTTTCATTGCGCTGTGTTCAGTCTTAGGATCAACCCAGTATGGATTACCTGAGTTTTAGAAAAAGTTAAGTGAGGTTCTTGTTTGGGTTTTGTTTTGTTTTGTTTTGTTTTGTTTTGTAAAGCTATGATTGCTCTTTTGTTTGTATTTGAAAACTGACTTCAAGTAAAGACAGCCTGCTTTTGAGTTATCTGAGCCTCCTAATTTGCCTTTGGTTCTGCACATGGGTCTTATGAAAAACTATCATTTCTAGTAGACCAGGGGTAGAGAAGTAGCTTTCTCTGACCGGCAGACCCGGGTTCAAGACCCTCCTCAGACCCTTTGTTATTGATGACAGCTTCACAGTCTTTTCAACCACACAGTATCATTATTTCTGTTCATTCAAATTATTATTATTCAAATTACATTCAAATTATTGCAGAAGTATAAACGTTTATAGTTTGAATATAAACACTACTGTAGCAGTGAGCAAAATACAATAAAGCACCTTTTACTTGATGCTTCAAATAAAGATTGTTTTGATTACATCATTACACCAGTAGGTGGTGACAAGTGAATGTTTTGTCATTGACTCATTCATTCAAGAGATTCATTCAAAAACACTGCATGTCTCATTTCGGAGGCACTCAGCATTAGCCTGGGTGCCAGCCCGAACCCCGCCCACAACATTTTTTGGACGGGAAGTTCGGTCTGGACTCGATCCATTGTGGAGTAATTATGCTCGGCTCCCAGAAGGCCAAGCCAATCAAATTGCCAGGGCGGGCTTTAATCGATGATGGACAGGCTATCTGCGGTTACGTAACCACCCACGTCATCAAAGAGCGCTTGGGTTGAATTGGTTTTCACCAACGATGACTGCAGCTGGAGAAGTAAGATGTTTAGATTCCGCTATCACGTCTGTAATAAAAGAAATCGACAGCGCATTAATTTTAAAAGACGAACAAAGAACCGCAATCAAGGCATTTGTCGATGGGAAAGATGTGTTTGCCGTCCTTCCAACGGGATTCGGCAAAAGTTTAAGTACAAGTTCAACATACGTCACTTACTGCGTTGCTCTGATTGGTTGTTGGTCTATCCAATTGAGTGCAGAGTTTTTTTTTTTTACTGGTTCGGTTAAGACACGCCCCATAATTCAAGTGCAATGGAGCAGTATCAGACTCACATTCTGCCTAGAATATGAGTATGACGAAGTCAGGCTAACTCAGCATACCCTGTCAAAGAAGAATCAATCTGAGTGTTTGATTAATTTATGACTGTGAGGATTGTGATCTTAAGAAATTTTACTTCCTGATTCCTCAAATCAGCCTTGATTTTGAGAACAACTGAAATAGAGCTTCTGCAGCCCTGATGAGCTCATTTAATCTGAGAAATCACTTCACATTTACAGCAATTACTGTAGGACTTTTGAATTATGGCTTTATTAAACTATCTAGTATGCAGACACATTGTCACAGGATAGTTCTGTTTTTGTTATTATATTTCTTTGTGACTGTCATGCCAGACTGAATTTGATCAGCAAGTGCTTTCCATCAAACAGGGAATGTTCTCAGGACGTTAGCGAATGTTCTGTAAAGGTTCTCTCAAAGTTATGAGCAAACATAATTCCAATAAGATCATTTGAATGTTCATTAAGGGTTATGTTCTTTAATAATGTTTTTAATTGCCGTTTTTAATTGCCCATTAGTCAAATGTTTTTTTAAATGTTACTACTTGTTTCACAACGGTCAGAGAAGTAACATTCCCTGATAAAATCAAATGTTCCCTTAATGTTCAGATAACCAAAATATTGTTTTTTTTTTTTTTAAACATTTTCATAACTTATTGGGAACGTTAGCAAAACAATCAAATAACTTATTTTTGTTAGCAGGGTTAAAGGCTACTCTTACACTACAATAGGACAGACAGTATTTACACAAGCAGATGTATGATTTACCAGTGCATGAGAATGAATCCAGAAATGTGTTTGTTCAAACCTACCTCTGTCTTAACAATGTAGAACATCAGACAAAAACTTCCTTCAGTTCATAAATCCATTCAGTCTCTAGATAACAGCATTAAACTGATCTGTTCTCAAACTGATTCACATTATTCACAAACAGCTCATGTTCATGTTCTTTCTCCACAAAATGGAGTCTGCGTGTATACACTTTCACTTTCGAAGTTCAACCAGTTTCTCTTTAATGGGAACTTGAGCTGCGTCGAGACAAGGTGGGAACGCCTCTGCGTGATTGTGTCGTGAAGCACATGTGTAAACTGTCCGGAACGTCATAGGCGGGTGACGTCACAGACCAGGAAACTATAAAGCATACCCAGAACAAAGAACACTAGCTTCTGTGTCTTCAGCAAGCGCTCTGTGTATCTGTCTCTGTCTATTTATTGTCTGTCAAAGCACAATATTATAGCAAATAGCAGTATTATAATGTGAGCAAACAGCAGTTTAGACTGTGCTTCTCCCTGCCCTCATTACATCACTCATTACATCTCTGTGTTGTTTGTTTGGGAGCGGAGCATGCCCAGGCAGCCCTCGAGGTGGTTGCTTGTGAGCATTGCGATAAGTTTAATGTTAAGACTCTCCACTCCCGCCAGGCGCTCTTTGAGGAGGGCGCCGTGGCTCGCTTT
Organism: Culter alburnus; assembly: GCA_028476615.1. Taxonomy (NCBI): domain Eukaryota; kingdom Metazoa; phylum Chordata; class Actinopteri; order Cypriniformes; family Xenocyprididae; genus Culter; species Culter alburnus. The sequence goes on from JAOTNS010002294.1 coordinate 44,276, forward strand.
CCCCGTGGTTCTGCTGAGGCAGAACGGTTGCTCAGATCATGGGGTTCGCAGATGGATCTGGCAGAGGGGTTAGAGATGGGCGCTGCCCTTTCTCTGCCCTCACTTGCCAGGTCCAGTGCCTTTTCCCAGGTGGAAGCACACTCTGCGGTTTCTTTCCCTTTGGGCTGAGGCACCGGTACTTCACATGTCCAGCTCTGAGGAGGTGGACATTGTGAGTATCGATCCTGAGGACTTGCCACCTCACACACTTGCTTTTGAACGCCCCACTTTCACCTGCTGGCCTGTTCGGTGACGCAGTGAAATCTGTCGTCTCTGTAAAAAATCGAACTGTACCGTTCTCCACTTACAGTTCGGCACGCACTTGCACCGTGGTTCATTTCGAATGACGACACATCTATAAGGTTTGTTAACAATAGCAACGTGTAAAACAGACAGAGTTTGGATAATGTATGTTTCAGTCAATGAATATGCATTCTGGCTTCCCAAAAAGTTACAACAGCGATGATGAAAAGCGTGGACAAAACTGTCACTCTCTGTAAACTTGGTTCACTGCGAGTGCAGTATGCTCGAATATGAGCAGTCATTTACGGCGTCATCACCCGGGTGTTGATAGCACATGAGCGCAGGTAAGACCTGAACAGCGCACGTTGCTATCTGTTTAAACTAAACTCATTTAAGCCTTGCTAAACATTCAAGAGCAAGATGCGAAAGAGAACTCACGCACGCTATGAGAAGATTTGTGTGTGCGCTCATCCGAAGCATGCACGCCCTTTATCTCAGACATCATGCAAATATAGAGTTCTCTTTCAAGTCATGCTTTTGAACGGACAAATTCATTCAAAAATTATGTCAACATGCCCGTCTTGGCAAGTATCCTAACAAACATACTCAGTTATGTCTTGAGTGAACGTATAACAGTTGAAAAAATCGTGCATTATGTCTTAAAGGAAAAGAAGCCTATTCCTGCTGCCTGTGTTTTTAATGTTAATTAAACAACAAATGACAAAGAAATCATTCACACTCTTGACTGAATAGCTTTTGTAACTAAATAATGATTAATCTTTATTTAATTTATACAGTGAAGATAACGTGCAGTGTTTTTTATACTTGATTATTTTATTCATTTTCTGTACCTGAAAACTACTGTTAGATACCTGAAAAGAAATGTTTATTTTTTTTAATCTTTGCTCTATTGTACTGATTTGTGCTGTTGCTTGTAGTTTTATTATTTGTTCATATTTTCTTTATTTAAATTTGACAGTAGTCCTTTTTTCCCCTGATCATAGCACATACCGAACCATACCGAAACCGTGAGCCTAAAACCGTGATACAAACCGAACCGTAAGCAATTTGAACCGTTGCACCCCTAGTCACCACTCGGGCTCCGCCACAGAAACCAGGTGGTTGGGGGTCTGGGTGGCGGTCGCAGCCGAAGGCTCCTGAGAAAAAGGCAGATCTGAGGACTGTCATTATCTCTAGGAAGTCTTCGGCGAAGAAGTCCTGACGCCAGTGGTGTCAGGCTTCTGAGGGTGGTCCCCTCCGGGGAGAAATTGAGTTCACCTCATTATACGGTGCCCGCTTCTCTTCGGCGCCCTCAGAGGGACGTTTTGCCAACCCTGCCACCTTGCATGCTTCAGGGCACAGAAGCCTCCAGCGATCCTCCGAGGAGGGTCGAGGAGCGGTCATTTCAATCACTTCCTGCCGGTTCGCCGTTGCAGGGCACTGGTCTGATCGCACAACCAACATCAGAGGCCAGTCTCGAGAGACTTAGTAGATCTTCTGGCGGAATGGAAATGTCTGCCCAATATATCTCAATGGGTGCTGAAAATTATAGAGAAGGGTTACAGAATACAGTTCGGGCTCCGCCTACCCAGATTCAACCGGTTTCTATCTACTGTAGTAAACCCAGAGCAGTCTCTGGTTATGGAACAAGAAGTTCTGACTCTCTTGAAAAAAGGGGCTATAGAACAGGTCTCCCCACCCAACAAGCTGTCAGGGTTTTACAGCCGATACTTCATTGTTCCGAAGAAGGATGGAGGGTTGCTTCCCATCTTAGATCTGTGTGTTCTGAATCACACAATGCAGAAAATGAAGTTCAAGATGCTTACACTCAAACAGATTGTGTCACAAATCCAGTCCGAGGTTCTTCCATTCGGCCTAGGTTTATCACCCTGCACCTTCACAAAGTGCGTGGATGCAGTTCTGAGACTCCAGGGCATTCGCGTACTAAATTATATCGACGATTGGTTGATTCTAGCTCAATCCGAGAGCATGGAGGTTCAACATCGAGATGTAGTTCTCACCCATATGAGAAGTTTGGGGTTCAGGCTCAATGCCAAAAAGAGTGTGCTTGTTCCATCTCAGACGACCACTTTTCTAGTCGTGGTGTGGGACTCGAGGGTCATGCGAGCTCAGCTGTCACCTGTCCGTATTGCTTCAGTTCTCTCAGCTGTGAATGCGGTAAAACTAGGCCAGTCACTCACTGTAAAACAGTTCCAGAGACTGTTAGGTCTCATGGCAGCAGCGTCCAACATGATTCCTTTTGGCCTACTGTACACGAGACCTTTACAGTGTTGGCTCAGGACCAAGGGGTTCTCCCCAAGGGGAAATCCTTTTCGCATGATCAAGGTCATGCGGCAATGCCTTCGTGCCTTAGTCATGTGGAAAAAGCCTTGGTTCCTGGTTCCTTTAGAACCCGGCTGTTTGCACTGTGGGTCCTATACTTGAGTTCTTGCAAGAATGCTTCTAACGCTTCTTAAAAGTGTATGTTGCAGCTATTTCTGCTTATCATTCGCCCATTGATGGTACATCTGTTGGGAGGAATCCGTTGGTTACACGATTTCTTCATGGCACATTGAGGCTGAGGTCTGTTCATCGCACGAGAACACCATCTTGGGATCTAGCCATTGTACTAGAGGGTCTGACCCCGGCTCCTTTCGGCTCCTTTCGAACCCCCGGAAGTTCTTCAGTCTGAAAACCATCTTTCTTCTGGCCATTTCGTCTCTTAAAAGAATTGGAGACTTACATGCCCTTTCGGTTGCTCCATCATGTCTGGAATTTGCTCCAGGCATAGTTAAAGCCTTTCTTCACCCAAGACCGGTTTATGTGCCCAAAGTCCCTACTAATCCTGTAGGTCCTTTTATGCTGCAGGCTTTTATTCTGCCCTCCACCTTTTTCTACTCCAGATCAGGAAAAATTCAATCTGCTCTGCCCGGTTCGGGCGTTAGATGCTCATGTCCACAGAGCTGCCCTGTGGCGTAAGACAGATCAACTGTTTGTTTGTTTCGGGTCACCCAGGAGAGGGTGTCCTGCATCTAAGCAGAGAATGAGCAAGTGGTGCTTATGAGTCCTCCGGACAGCCTTCTCCTTTGGCCGTCCAAGCTCATTCAACCAGGAGTATTGCTGCTTCTAAAGCTTTGATCTCTGGGGTCTCCCTGCAGGATATTTGCAATGCAGTAGGGTGCATTGCAGGGTCCTCACCTCACACCTTCGTCAGGTTCTATAACCTGGATCTTGGCTCCACTCTGGGGTCTTCTGTCTTCTGTTCTCCATGAAAGGGAACGTCTCGGGCCTGTAACCCTGGTTCCCTGAATAGGGAACGAGATGCTGCATCTCCCTGCCATACTCCCTGCATGCCTGAGAGCGCCTTGCTTCATCCAATCAGAACCTAGCGTTCTTTGTTCTGGGTATGCTTATAGTTTCCTTGTCTGTGACATCACCCGCCTATGACATTCCGTCACGCTATTAGACAGTTTACACATGTGCTTCACGACATAATCACGCAGAGGCATTCCCATCACGTCTCGACGCAGTGTCTCGTTCCCTATTCAGGGAACCAGGGTTACAGATGTAACCTGAGACGTTTCACCACCACTCAACAATCACCAGAGTTCAAATCTCAACACCTGTCACTCATCAGCACACCTCATCAACCACCACATATAAACACACACCTCAGTTCAATCACTGTTTAGCCTTGAACAAGGAAACGGACCCATTACGGCAATCTCCTGATTTTCTGTCCCTGAGATTTTTTTTTTCTCCAGCAAAGTAAACTTAACTGAACCTCCCTTGCATTCTTCTATACTTTTTTTTTTACAGCGGCTGGCAACCAGCATAATAGGTGAATTACCACCACCTTCCACTCCGGAGTTTGAAACAGATCTCCCTTGCATTTTCTCCACTCCTGTGATCCTTACCTGCAGTCCATGCTCCACCAAAATATACTGATCATGAGTCGTGCCCTCCAACGGTTCACTCTCCAACCAGCATAAAGACTTTCATTATTATCATTTCATCATCCATCATCTGCAATAACCAGTATTTCCTCACCTGTTTGTTTCTACATCCGCTGTGACCAATAAAGTGTGGCTTAACTCACTTTCTCAGAGTTTTATCTTTTATATCTCTTCTGCTCATTTGTTGTTGAATCTGTCGGCTGTTTTTGCTGATATTAGAACAGAAAGTCTCACTATATTATCTTATAAGAATACAATTATGTGCTGTTGAAGTATCAGAACTCCCTGAGAATATTTCATTTGATTTTTTTTTTCATGTTAACTATATTGAGGTTTCATTTGTCAATATAGTACATGATTTTATATTATTTGACATGATTTATAACATGATTATGATTTATACATGATTTATTTTTATAAGGCAACATTTATTCTTAGTCAATGATAATTTGAATATTTATTAATACATTTTTGAAATGCAAAGTTATTTTGTTATCATTAGTGCACTGTAAACACAAACAATTACCTTTTTTTACTAACAGTAACAAGGATTATTACTTTAAAAAATATTGCTAGTTTTTGTGTTAGCTAATTAGCTATTCTTATTAGCTTATGCATTAATGTAAACAAATGAAACTTTGTTGAACTGTTGCCATTTTTTCTATAAATATATTTTGTTGCCTCATTCTTGCTGTAAGGACTTGTGATCTATAAATATTGCAAAAATAAAATTGATAAATGTATTTCTTCATTATTTCACTATAAATAGAATCTGCATACAGCATTTGAAACTGAATTGAATTGCATGATTATGAATATAAAATGGGACCATAAAACTCAGACATGATGTTGATGATCATTTATTCATTTCTCTTTGAATAAATAGTTAGAACATTTAATAAAACGTCTCATTAAGACTTGCCTATTTTAAAGTACATTTTAACATACATTTCTGATTCCCTGTCAGTCATATAACATATTAGATAAAGCATTCATCAACATAATTTTATTACTGACACAAAGAGTAAGCTGTTTTATTCTTCATTAAAGTCTCAACACAACAGTGTAAAGAACTTCAAACACAAAAAAAGCACTTAAAGTAAATATATTCATAAGTTCTGAATGCCCATAACAACCACTGCCCCGTATCCATGTGAAACACAACAAATTAAACATAATTACAAATATAATAAGAAACTACATGTACTATTCAACATGATCTGCATTAGAGAATCAAGGCTTTCAGTAATATCACACTGTGAAAAATCATCACTCATTAGTGAGCAAGAGACACTATTCTACTGATTATGAAACAGAACGACGCTTAATTCAACCACTAAGCAAATACTCCGACAGAACTGACACCCCATATCGCAAGACAACGCCAGGAGCTTTTCTGAGGCCAATGGCACAAAACGGTTAAAGTGAGCAAGGCGATGTGTTTACAGACAGATGTGAAGTCTGAAATAAGTGCACTCACAAAATCCTGATATTCTACAGCACATAAACACACTGTACCATTTATCATGCATGACAATGCCAGTGACAACACTGAGGTGAACATTAGAAAGAGAACAGCTCTACGGGCCTCCATGCCACACACAAGTACAAACAGGGGTACGGTAAAGATTTCCTCATGAGAAGTAAGGGATAGAACTGCCTTCCACGAGAGAATTCCCCATTAATATGTATATACCCTATTTTCTGCAATTGCAATGCAAGTTCTCCCTGAACTTTCCAAGAAACGGCTGATATTTGAGCTAGTGTCACTACAGAAATGTTCAACCAGATTGTCACACACACACACACACACAATACGGTAAGAAATTAAACTAGATATTATGCCACAGTATTTGTCCAGGACACATCACTTCAGTCACCGGCGTCACCCTGGATGGTCTCTTGATACGCAGCAACCATGGTGGTCTGCCATTGGTCGAGACGAGAGATCGAATCAAACTCCTTCACCTGGACGAGAGAAACACATGATTTACAGATCAAAATGAGCGAAAACTCCTGATGAGATGATTATGATTGATATTCTACACATATATTTCACAACATGAACAGATGCAATCATGAATACAATGCATGTCTGACAAATGCATAAATATAAATTATGTAGGGGATAGTTGTCACACCTTTTTCTCAATTATTTCTCAAGAAAGTCAATTTCTGTGTAGACACAAACTTTTTCAGCAAAATTGAATCTATTATGCAAGACAAAATAATGAACACAATAGCAACAATGTGTAAAATGTAACAGAAAAATATCAGTATCACCTAATTTTTTTTTTTTTTTTTTTTTTAAAGATAGTTCAAATAAAAGTACAAGGCAAAAACAAGCATTTGTATAATTGGACTTTTGCCTTAGTCCCTGTGTGACAACTAGCCCCGGTGTCCCTTATACTGTATACCCTTAAAAACGAAGGTTCCAAAAGGATGTTTTCGCAGCCATAGAAGCATTTTTGTTTCCAAAAAGAACTTTCAGTGATCAGTTCTTAAAAGAACCTTTTTTTTCTGTAATGAGTTTGAATAATCTGTAAAACATATCCACCTTCGCCCCATGATGCTTCACGTGTAATATGGGTGTAACTTCTGTTAAGATGTAAACAATCAGTGAAAGACTCGCTCGATAAACATAATAATATGTTTAAACTGGGTACAATGAGATTACATTTTTCTACTCACCCTTTAACCATCCAACATTAAAAAGACATTCAAAAGTGTAAAAAGTACTTTCAACAGACCATGAATAAACCCAAAAGCGCTATTATTTCTACAGAAATAACGGACAGGTTAAATATTACTGTACCAATATATATCTGTATTATGTAACATACGTTGCCTTAATCAAAAATGTTCATTAACTTCAGCATTGCGTGACACTATTTCAAAGTGATTTCTGTCATTTTGACAGATAATAAATTGTATTTACCTAAAAACAAACCTGGAAAGAGACGTGAGGCTTTGAGGAGATTCTTTGTGTATTCTAGTGAATTATTAATGGGATATATGGTCAATTAAATCAGAAAAACAGACCACAGATATGCAGGATATGTTGTCCTTTTTCATACTATTACTGCGGATTGCAGAGGGAAAAAAAAGAAAATAATCAAGAGGAAAAGAATATAGCTTTTGAAATAGATATTCTTCTTATAACATGTCACATTAAAATACCAAGTGTTATGTTATTCTCATGATTTCTGAAAATAAAACATGAAGGAAAACTGACAGCTCATTCAGTCAAACTGACGGATAAGCTTTATTTTGTAGTGCAACCCTAGATTTAATGATTCGTTTCAGTTCTTTTTGAATGGAGGTTCCCCAAACCAGAAGTGCCACCCATAATTCAAACACAGTAGGCTCCTCAGGAATAAGCCGGATAAAGAACCTTTGAGCAAGGAAAGTTTCCAGATGTTAAATGTTCCTCATGAAATCATAAATGCCAATAAAGAAGCTTTATTTTAAGAGTGTACAGTATGATCATCCAAAGCCACTGGGCATTTGAGAGGTTATAAACTCACGGCTTCAGTGAATGCCTCGCAGTTCTGCTCCTCATGAGCCTCCAGTAGTTTCTGTACAGGAAGACAAAACCATCAGTGCAAATACAGCAAAATGACACCACATACTGACTGATTGCCTTATGCATTTTTCTGTTTACAATACAGTGCTGCAGGGATGACATATATTGTAGGTCAAAACCCGGACACTAGTTTTAGAAATTCCAGTTCCATCATCTCAAATGAAGTGGGTTTTGGTTAAATGCCTGAAATGAGGTCTGTTAAATAATGATAAGAATCATAAACTTTTGTTCACAGAGCTTATTTTCAACAATAATCCAAAAGCCTTGGAAAAATCCTATTAGGTTTTGTCGAGGAACCACTGTGATAATGACTTACTAGTGGCCAACAAAATACTCATCACTGCAGCGCTCCATGCTAAATAAATTAAACAATTGTACTTACTTTCAACAGCTTACATTCTCTTGAATCAGAGAATGCAGGAAACATCCCTTCATACTTTTCAATCGCAAGCTGAAGGAAAACAAACAGAACATTTACATGTCAGGAGCAACAACTGAATTAATCACGACTGACTGGGAACAGCATATTTCTACAATGACATTGCTGACTGAAAATGTTGACTGAAAATACTGCATGAATGCCACTAGGTGTCAGTGTAAGACAAGACAACTGCAATATCAACAAGCTTAAAGGGATAGTTCACCCTGCTCGCCCTGCAGTTGTTCCAAACCTGTATGAATTCTTTCTTCACACAAAAGAAAATATTTTGAAGAATATGAGTAACCAAACAGGCCCAGGGCCCCAATGACTATGGGGTCCTCCACCAACTTCTTTTTTGTGTCAGCAGAAGAAAGAAACTCATACAGGTTTGGAACAACTGCAGGGTGAATAAATGATGACAGCATTTTCATTTTTGGGTGAACTATCCCTTTAAGACCATTACTACTGACTTGAGCTGAATAATATTGCCTACTGTAGAGCTAAACTGAACTTGTTTCATAATTAATTAACTCTGCAACATACTATATATAACATAAAGCACATTATTATAAATGCCGCTGCAGTTTTGTTGGGTCGCTTTAATGCTTGAGCTCTTTTACTGTCACCGAATATTTTCGTACTCATAAGGTGGACTTTTATTTTGAAGTAGTGATGAAATCATGAAGATCATGTTTTCATAACCAATAGTTCAAAAGATAACATACATTCTTTCTTTTTTTTTTTAAAAAAAAAAGGTCTTAAAATGTTTTAAATATAAAGAAAAAACATTAGATTCTCCATTTGTGATGGCGGCACACACCTGTGTTCTTCCATGTCTTTTATGTGTTTTTTAGACGTTGAATTCAAATCAGATACTGCCAAACTGCCCATACTACTTCTGAACAGGATGTCTACTTCATAAATTCTATGAAAATTATAAATATATGGTTTAGATCACTCAAACCATATGTGGAAATGGAGGTGCCCTTATGGTCACCAATGGAGCTTGGATGTCATCTAGTGGAAATGTTGGTACTGCGCCCAAACCCAAATCTTACTGAAAGCTCATTTTTTGAGATATCAACCTAAAATATGGAACAACTTGTTCAGATTTTTTGGCTTGGACTTTCTTTCAGTTTTAGATTAAAACATGTTTTGTAAATATATTTTATATAAATACACTTAACACTGTTTTTTTCCCTGTTTTTTAATGTGAAGCTGATTTGAAACATCTGTATATAAAGAGCTAGATAAATAAATGTGATTACTAAGAAATATAAAGTTACTATAAGAGACTATAATATTGAATTAAATACTTAATAACACTTAAAACACTTTATACTGCAAGTTACAATGACTGACCTTTGCGTTTAATTCATCCACGATGAAGTGGCACAGAGCAGCTTTCCAGAAGTACTCTTTAGCATTGTATTTCAGCAGAGGGTTGTCCATTGTGCTGGTGGCAACCTGAATGTGAAGAGACCAGAAGCTGTTCATTTACACAGGGGAGAAGGATATGATTAGATTTACACTGCATGCCTTCTCTACCTAAACAAGCCTTTATAATACATATGAGTCTGTTCCAATAAGTTACATGCTCCATAGATCTTGTTATTATTATTATTATTTTTTTAGCATTTTGCTCCCTCCTGGAGCAATCAGACTTAAAGACAAAAATATTGATGTTACATGAATTGATATTTCTGCGATTTAAACTTTCAACCTGTTGGTTACTAAACCACTTCTCTACCTCTCATATCATCTGTCCCTGTACTGAAGGCAATTTACTTCCTTCTCACTCTCATTTCCCCAACTAATGTAAAAACTAATTTACTGTACTCACTGACTCAAAAACCATTATGAGATATTGGCATGCGTCCGAAAGCTTTACAATGCTGCCTTCAGAGGATGCATTTCAGGGTAGGAAGGTCTCAAGGCAATCCAATTAGAATGAATGATTCATGATCACTCAAAAGACTGTTTTACTGGATGAATCAGTGTTTAAACAAATCTCTTGATAATGATTCAATGACTCACTCACTGTTTCGTTACTCACGTAATGAGACTCACTCACTTCACTTGTTTTCATTACTGATGAATCAGTGTTTTTGAACAAATCTCTTGATGAAGATTCAATGACTCACTCATAAGAGTTTCATTACTGGAAATCATGTTTTTAAACTTCAATGATTCTGACTCACTCATAAAGACTTCACTTTTTCGTTACTGGATGAATCAGCGTTTTGAACAAATCTCTTGAATGAATGATTCAATGACTCACTCATAAAGACTACACTTGTTTCATTACTGGAATCAGTGTTTTGAACAAATCTCTTGATGATGATTCAATGACTCACTCATTAAGACTTCACTTGTTTCGTTACTGGATGAATCAAACAAATCTCCTTGAGTGAATATTCAATGACTCACTCATAAAGACTTCACTTTTCGTTACTGGAATCAGTGTTTTGAACAATCTCTTGAATGAATGATTCAATGACTCACTCATAAAGACTTCACTTGTTTCGTTACTGGATGAATCAGCGTTTTTGAACAAATCTCTTGAATGATTCAATGACTCACTCATAAAAGGCTGTTTGACTGGAAGTGGCGCTGCACAGACTGAATGGTGTATGACATCGAACTACCGTGACTCCGCAAGAGCGTTTGGAGAGCATACGATTCCTATGCTTTTGAATCGCTCTCGCTGTACTTTGATATCATATGCCGATCGGTCTGAGCAGGCTGATGCATCTCAAACAAGCCTAAAGACTTCACTTGTTTCATTACTGGATGAAATCAGGTTTTTAAACAATCTCTTAAATGATCAATGACTCACTCATGAATTTCCTTGTTTCATTACTGGATGAATCAGTATTTTTGAATGAATCTGTGAGTGAATGATTCAATGACTCACTCTAAAGACTTCACTTTTCATTACTGGATGAATCAGTGTTTTTGAATGAATCTGTGAGTGAATGATTCAATGACTCACTCATAGTACTTCACTTGTTCATTACTGATGAATCAGCGTTTTTGATGAATCTTTTGATGAATGATTCAATGACCACTCATAAAGAGTTCAATAACAAATCAGCGTTAAATGAATGATTTTCAATGACAACCATTTTTTAACTGTCACTTGTTGCCACCACTGGTGTAAACAATGAAATTGATACAATTATATTTGAAGCAGCAAGTTCATCAGTGTTTATATCTGAACTATAAACAAAGGTTTAATAGACATAGCTGAATCATTGTCATTTTGAAATCAGATTGTGTAGGTTTGAATCAAGATCACATTTTTTTTTAACGATTATTCATGCAGCTCTATAAAGACCCAATTTATACTGTAAAAAAGTTATAATTTTAAAAAAAAAATGTATTTGGAAAATGTTTAGTTTCTATTATGTTATATTATTACAGTGATTTTGGCCTATATAATATTATTATATATAATATAATAAATTACTACTAATAAAAGAGCGGTTGAGTCTGTCCCACTGACCTGCTCAAAGATCTCGATGGCTTTGGGATACTGCTCGAGCTGAGCGCTGTACGAACCCACCTTCAGCAGACACTTATTAGCAGAGCTTAACGAGAATACATCAAGCAATATAAATGAGCATTTACAACCCACAATGAAAGGACATGAAAGATAATTATAAATATTGAATGACATTCTAATAAAATTTACACAGAGGAAAACGACATACAATGAAAAACAATGAAAACACAAACCTGTTTGACTCTTCGCCTTTGTAATAATCTGCGGCCTGCTCATAGTGTGCAATGGTCTAAAACGACATCACAACATACAAGACGGTTACATTGACCTTCAATAGCATTTTTTTGGGGAAATGACGCACAAGACTGCATCTAATAGATGTTTAAAGGCAATTTGCACCTTTTCAATATCCACTAGCTCGGATTCATAGATCTCTGCAATAGTCATGTGATGCTTTGCAGCAATCGTGAACCTTCCCTGTCAATCACACATACAAATGAGAGATTAAATGTTATATAACATTCACATGCTCAGTAAACAGGCACATTTAGGTTAACAAGCCACAGAAAATGCATCAATATGTGCAGGATGCAAAGTCCCAGTGTCTTACCATGTCTGTATAGATATCGATGGCTGCGTTTTAAACAGTTGATAGCCTCTGTGTGATTCATTAAAAACAGAAGAGAACAAAATGAAATCATCTTTGCTTATAATCTCGGCAATCAAACATTAAATCAAGCAACATACATGTATAGACATGTTACAAGCTTTATGAATTAGATGTTTATTGAAAACACTGTTGTTTTAATATCACTATTATACTATTATTGTCAGGTGCTGTGTATGCTGTAGTAAGTGCATGATCTCAAAGGACAACAAAAGAGTCTTTAATAGTAAATTCCACTAGGAACACATAGGAGAATCACAGGGATAAAGCTCAGGAAATAAATGTAAACAATACCGGACAATGAATCAAGGAAACTGAGGGCTTAAACAAGGAAGAGTAATCAACTAAACAGAAACAGGTGCACAGAACTAAATAACAACCAAGAAGACTTACTTGGGAACACAGGCAAACCAGAAACAAGGAAAAACAGAACCAAAACACAATGAAACGGGCCGTAAAAACCATAGACATTGAGGGGACAGGTCCTCCCCAATAATTAGAAATGGCCAAATGTCGCCCAATATTTGATATTATTGATGCTGCTCTGCTGTACTCCATTACGCATCGCTCTGTTGTTGTTAGGATGACAAGAAAAGTTTTAAAAGTTACATGTTGGTCTTCCTCAGCGTCTAATAGCTCGTCACTGTCAGAATGAGGGATCTGGCCAATCAAATCAAAGAAGGCGGGGCTTACCGTTCACATTAGACAAGTGCAAATTCCAATGCAATGCATTCATTTTAGCAGTGAAAGAGTACGTGGCGATAGTAGCTAAACATTTAATATTCCAACTATTTTTATGGTTGAAATGTTCAGCGACTGACAGTAATATACAGTGATGCAAACTACTCAACATTTTTATGAAATTTCGCCATTTTGAATTGAAAACAGGCTATTATTTGATTATATGATATGATTAATGTAATTCATAACTGAATGTGACAAGACAAGAAATGTTTTGTGTTTTTGGAACATATTAGACATACTGTACAAATAAGAGTGAATACATTTAAAAAAATATATAATTAGCAAATAGTTTAAAGGGGACCTATAATGCCCCTTTCACAAGATGTAATATCAGTCTCTGGTGTCTCCAGAATGTGTCTGTGATGTTTCAGCTCAAAATACCCCACAGATCATTTATTATAGCTTGTCAAATTTGCCTCTATTTGGGTTTGAGCAAAAACACGCCGTTTTTGTGTGTGTCCCTTTAAATGCAAATGAACTGCTGCTCCCGCCCCCTTTCCAGAAGAGGGTGGAGCTTTAACAGCTCAACAACAACAAAGCTGGAGAATCTCACGCAGCCAAAATGAGGATTGTCAGTAACGGTGTTCAGCCTTACATTGTTCAAACCGGAGTCGACACTGATGGAGAGACTCAGGAAGAAGTTACAACTTTTAGAATGAAACTGGACGTTTCTGAATGGTTAGTGGATAAATTTACGTAGTTGCTGTGGAGTTGATTCAACTCATCCACTAGCATGTGCCGTCATGTTCATCTTTGTGTTGAATTGACCCTCGTTTGTGAAAGTCCGGCGTAAAATGACGGCATGACAACACCACTCTACTACAAAACTCTTCCTCTTCTCTAAAGCAGCCCAACATGGCCCGCCCCCTTTGTTGTGTGTTCTCGGGGCCGGGTTTATGTAAATTTGGGGGTTTGTGATGTCACTAACCCAGGAAGAAGCTTTTTTGTAGTCTTTTTTGTAGTTTGTTGTAGTCCTTAAACAGAAAATATCTCCCTTTTCATTTAACTTTTGAGTGTTGTAACTTGCAGATGTTGTTTATGCTCAAACAGCAACATTACACACTAACTAAAGTTAAAAAAGAAATCATAATCAGGACGCCTTTATTAACTACAATAGACCTGGAAATTTTACCGTTCTTGTTGTTGTATGTTTTTGTCATTTTTTAGTTTATGTCTATATAGTTTTTAATAATTTGCATTTCAGTTTCAGTTATTTTAGTACTTCAAGTTAAACTAAATGAAAATGAGAAATAATTTTACTTTATTTCAGTTAAATTTAAATAACGGAAATGTTTTTTTTTTTTGTTTTTTTTATGGTTTTAGTTGATGATAACCCTGATTGAACACAATTGCTGTTTTTTTGTTTTTGTTTTTTTATGATTAAGGTTTCAATTATACTGCACAAAACTCTCACCTTGAGGATCTGCCTTCTTATAAGCATTTCCAGCATCAACAAAGCTGGTGGCCGAGTCCAGTTTGTTCTGCATCTGCATGTGAAGTCTTGCAGCTTGGCAGAAAGCACTGCCAGCAGCTACAGCAGTGAAACACATCAATCTTTAGACCACTGACAATAATGACAGAACTCTTCAGAAGCAGGGTGAACGCTAAAATACACATCAGGTTACTGCAGTTATAATGCACTCGAGCACACTCAAATCATGCTTCAGAGTGAATATCTAATAACTCCAACAGCATTACAAATTTTAATAATTTAGGAAATAATCTACCACTTTGCATATAATTATAAAATGATGTATGCACCACTCCAGTTTTTGGCCATCTTGAACATGTTGGCAGCTCTAGCATACATTTCACATGCATCCTCAACCTTATGATTTCCCCTGTGAAAACATCAACATTTCTTTCATTACATGCAATTTTTATAAGGAATAGTACAGTTAAAGATTTAGGCCTATACAATACAAAGCAGTGTGAGTCGCCACATATTTGACATTGGACATATTGAGAAATGCAAGGATGGATACAACTCATTTTTATACGTGCTAGGGTATAAAATGCACGTATAATAAGCTAATTTCATTATATAGGCATATGCTATTTGAAAATACTGCAGGTCATTGGATGTCTTTGAAAGTCAGATCGTGACCAGCATCATTACTGTCTCACCCGAACATCCCTCCGAGAAATGAACCCGATGATTTGACTTTTTTATCCGCCTCTGCCATCAGCTGCATGGCTTCCTTCTCTTTACCGGAATTATCCATGATTTAATGAGTGGTGTTCACGGTTGGATCCGTTAAGGCCCGGTGTTTGTTGATATAGAGTGCGGCTTTAATGCAGAATCATGAAGGATGCTCGCCTCCTCCTCCTCCTCCTGCTGCTGCTGTCGGGTGATGCTGATGATGCGCGTTCTTGAGGGAGAAACTGCGACACTCTTTGGTTGAAAGGCGTAGCCACGCCCTCTTATTAACATATATGAATGAAGGCGTAGCCACGTCGCCTTATTATCATACACGGATGAAAAAAACATGTATTAAATGAGTAAATACGGAAATATACAAATTAAAGAATTTAAATATGTAAAAAAATAATGAAAAATAAACAAATGGTAGGCTTTACATAACGTTTCATTTCGAAATAATAATAATAATAAAGCGTGAATTTGTTAAAATAAATACATAAATGGGATTTAAATGTAGCTTCGAAAGAAAACTAATATTTTAAAAATTACGGTTAAAAAAATAATTGAAAAATACGATGTTTACAGCGCATGAGCGGAAGTGGCGTCATGATTAGCGCCAAACTTGAAGCCTGTGGCCACTGGCCAGACGTCACCGACTGAGGAAGTAAACAAACAGTGACTGTAAGTACTTCTGTTAAAATATCTTTCTTTAATCAAATATTTGCCGATATTTTTCTTCAGTTTATGTTCTTTTCCCCACATTCTTTCTATAAAGCTAATTCGAGCCGTTGTAAAGTTAGAAACAACAGTTAAATAGTGTTCTGTGTCATTATTTGGCTAATTCTAGAACTGATATCGTCGAATTTAGATTTATTTTAGTCTCTTTTAGTTTTAGAAAAATATTAGATGCGTGTTGAGTTATTAGATGATAAAGTGTCAGTAAACAGCAGGTCTGTTGTATTGATTTTATTCCGTATATTGTTTATATAGTTTATATTGGATGCCTGTGACACGTTGATAGCTTTATTTGTTGTAATTTTGGTTTAGGGTGAAGGATGAGCAGTCAGGGTGCTGACCGAGGGTCGTGGAGGGGTGGAAACAGTTCAGCTGCTGGAGGAAGAGGATGGAGAGGAGGAAGAGGATGGAATGCTGGTCAGTACAGGGGCTGGAGAGGCCGTCAGTGGAGCAGAGGAGGAGGAGGAGGAGGAGGAGGAGGAGGAAGAGGAGGAAACTACCCCAACAACAACACACAAAATAGTTAGTGTCTTAATAGTTGGTTAGTAGTTTGTCTTCATAGACAAAAAAAGTTGATTATAGAGTTAGTTCACTTCAGAATGAAAATTTAATTTACTCACCCCCATGTCATCCAAGATGTTTATGTCTTTCTTTCTTCAGTTGAAGAGAAATTAAGGTTTTTGAGGAAAACATTCCAGGATTTTTCTCCATATAGTGGACTTCACTGGGGTTCAACGGGTTGAAGGTCCAAATATCAGTTTCAGAGCAGCTTCAAAGAGCTCTTCACGATCCCACATGAGGAATAAGGGTCTTATCTAGAGAAATGATCATTTCTTAAAAAAAAAAAAAAAAAAAAAAAAAAAATGTATATACTTTTTAACCATAAATGCTCATCTTGCACTGCTCTGCGATGCACCACACATGTAATCACGTGGAAAGGTCATGTGTGACGTAAGTGGAAGTGAAAAAACTGTTTTATCTTTTCATGTAAAGGCAGTTTGCATGTTTGCTGACTTGTGCATGTTCACTTTGTAAACACTGGATCAAAACTTCCGCCTACGTCACGCTTATCGCAGTGCAGATTCCTCGTCTGGGATCATGTAGAGCTCTTTGAAGCTGCACTGAAACTGACATTTGGACCTTCAACCCGTTGAACCCCAGTGAAGTCCGCTATAAGGAGAAAAATCCTGGAATGTTTTTCTCAAAAACCATAATTTCTTTTCCATTAAAGAAAGAAAGAAAGACATAAACATCTTGGATGACATGGGGGTGAGTAAATTATCAGGAAATTTGAATTCTGAAGTGAACTAATCCTTTAAATGATTTACATTTATGTTCATGCATTTAATAGACACTCAGTAAACTACTGTTTGATTATTTGTTGTTTTACTCCACAGGATTTACTCCAAGTCAGTCAGGCTCGTGTAACTCAAGCAACTCTTGATATCACATGTCCATACAAAGGATGGCGGCTCTTTTTCTGAAGGTTTTATCTTTTCCAATTTCCATTGTGTTTAAAATTGTATTATTAACCTCTGGGATATACAGTAGTGGCCAAATGTGATGTCTGGCGTAGGAAAATTGACATATTTACCCTTTATTCAAATATGAGTAAAAACGTGTTAAAGGTTTTCCAAGCATATTGCATAGTTGTGCTTGGGGTCAATTGTTTTATTTGTAAAAAAATAAATGCAAGAAATATGTCAAATTGTGCAACATAATTTTTGGTCAGACTGTCATACAAAGAATATGAACACATGCAAATTACCGTCAGCTTTTGTTTTCTATGCAGTTTTTTTTTTTTTTTTTGCATAGTAAAAAAAAATGTAGATGTAGTTTGCCTTTTTTGTGTCAAATAATTTTTGTGTCAGAAATTTCTTAAAGTTTAGTGTTTCATTCTTCCTTCATATGTAAATATTTTCCTCATGCTTTGATGGTTTATTTGAACTTATAGGGTCATAAAAAACAATAACCCCTTTACTTTTCCGTATGTTTTCTGTATGTGTCTTAATACTTTCTTGATTTTGATTTACTATCACAACAGTTTTTAATGTGAGTTTGTTTCTTTTCCAGGTTTTGTTGAAAGTTCACCTTATGTTGAGAAGATAAAAGCGTTTGAACGATACTTCACATCGCAGATGGATCTTTATGATAAGGTATCAGAATTCATAGTGGGATTTTTCTGTATTTCCAGTGTTGAAAAACAAAATATCAATTCTGGGTTTTTTTCCCCCCACTCAGGATGAGATTGAAAGGAAAGGCAGCATTTTGGTGGACTACAAAGACCTTCTGTCCAACAAACAGATTTCGCACACTTTACCCGATCTTGCCAAAGATCTTAAAGAAATGCCTGAGAAGATTCTGGACTGCTTGGGTGTGGCGATTCATCAGGTGGGGTTTGTGTTATGCATTTTATATAGATTGTTTTCAGTTTAACATTATGCCAAAATCTCTGAAGATCAAATGAAATAATTGAATCTTTCTCCGCAGGTGCTGACTGTGGATCTGGAGAAACATGCAGCAGAACTGCAGGGGCAGGAGGAGCTTCCCGCAGGCGTACGGCCCATAATCAACATCCCACATATCAGCGCCAGGTGAGACTGTTTACTTGCCTTAATGAATATCATATCAAATCAAATTTATTTGTATATTTCTCATTGTTTGAAAGGAGCTTTAGCTGGGTGATATTATAGTTACATTTTGCACCAAATTAAAAACAAAATGGTTTAATTTCTTGTTTTTGTTTCTCTTTCTCTCTTTCAGGTTGTATAACTATGAGCCACTGACTCCTTTGAAAAGTCTGAGAGCGAATTTATACGGCAAGTTTGTTGCGATCAGAGGAACTGTGGTGAGAGTGAGTAACATTAAACCGCTCTGCAGTAAACTGGCGTTCGTCTGTAACAGCTGTGGAGATACACAGAGCGTCACACTGCCTGATGGGAAATACACCATACCCACTAAGGTACAGTGTGCTTTCAGCTTCATCCAACATTACTTCTGTATAACAAGTTAGATTAGTTACTTTTGTTCCAATTTGTGCATATTTATCTAATATTTATATTTTATTTTATTTAGTGGAATGAAAACTAATTTCAATAGCTCTGTAAGACAAATTACAGAAAAATAAAGAATAATCTGTAAAAAAAAAAAAAAAAAAAAAAAAAAATGCATATAAAGTTAGAAATTGCACATAGTAGTACTAACTGTCACTGTATTTAGTGACATCTAACATGATGTTTATTTTCTTCTCAGTGTTTAAAGGCTGAATGTCGTGGACGGTCATTCACTCCAAACAGGAGTTCACCTTACACACTCACTGTCGACTGGCAAACTATAAAGTATGAAAATCTATAATTGTGTGAATGAAAATTTGCCTGAGCAGAATGTATTCCATGTTCCTTTTTATATATACCTTTTATTTTGTTTTATTTTATTGTATTGCTTTTATTGCAGTCCTCTGCATTTCTCATCATCAATATGTTCAGCTATCGTTTCATGAGCATTTATTTTTAATTATTTCTATATAATAATTCCAGTTATTGTGTGCCTGTTATTTTAGTATTTCTATACTATTATATTCATATTTTAAATTAGCTTTTAATTTTTATTTTATTTTGTGTTTTGACATTTTATTAGTGTTTTTAAACATTTCTTTGAATTAATTTATATTATTAATTTATTTGATATTTCTTTGAATTACTTTCTAATATAACATATTTCCAATGATTGTTTGCCAGTGTTATTTTAAAGTTATTTATATACTATTATATTATTTATTAATATTTTAAATTTGCTTTTATGTTTTATTTTATGTGTTTTTGTCATTTTTATTAGTGTTTTTAAACATTTCTGTATTGCCTTAATTCTGTTTTTAGTAAATTTAGTACTTCAACTTAAGTTTTTTATCTAATTTTAAGATTTTTTTAATCTAATATTTATATTTTATTTAATTTGATTTAGTGAACATGATTTTTAGTAGTTTTAGTCAACAATAGCAGCTCTGGTGTGAGATGATTTCTCCTCCTGTGCTTTTCGCAGGGTTCAGGAGATGATGTCAGGTGACCAGCGTGAGTCCGGTCGAATCCCACGCACCATTGAATGTGA
Organism: Culter alburnus; assembly: GCA_028476615.1. Classification (NCBI taxonomy): domain Eukaryota; kingdom Metazoa; phylum Chordata; class Actinopteri; order Cypriniformes; family Xenocyprididae; genus Culter; species Culter alburnus. The sequence goes on from JAOTNS010002294.1 coordinate 64,422, forward strand.
GCTCACGCAGGACCTGGTGGACAGCTGTGTGCCTGGAGACATGGTCACCATCACAGGGGTCATTAAAGTGTCCAGTGAAGAGGGTATGAGACATTGTCCACACTGTCAGTGCAAAGGTCTTAGACTCATGCAGGGATGTGTAAAAATGTCTTTTTGACAAATGTTTGATTCTCATTCATTTAGCATCTCATAAATTAGTCCATATTACAGTCTGGCAATTATCAGCTTGTGCTATTTTTACATCTGACCTCAATGGTCTGTGGACACAGAACAGCCTCGGGTGGCCTTCTGTCTGACTCAGTTTTTCCATGATAGTCACGCATTTGCTGTGAGGAGAGGATATTTGTGTTGAGCTGTTATAACCCATCCATTTAATCAAATTATTTAGACTTCCATGAATATATTATATCCATTTATTATAAGGGGTTCAAGCGCTTAGCACGTAGCCTATTGTAAATGTTATAATTTCCAAGGATCAGCATTCTCGCCTAAAAGTGATCTGGCAGACCAAACCGTAAGTCGCAGAGACTTGAAACTGGTATGGCTGGTAGTTCTCACACCGTCTACAACGTCACCAAGTCACGCCCCGATTGGCCTGATGGGGGCACTACAGCGGTCAAAAAAACGAAATCGCTGGTAACTCCTAAACCGTTAGGTGTAGATTCAAATGTCTTAAATCATTGGAATTATATCGTCAACCTGGCGAAATTTTTAGGTATTTTGCATTTTCTGAAAAACCTACTTTTGCGAAGTAGTCCTTGGTTTTTGGCCCAATTGGAACCAAACCAGTGCAGCGTGATTCTCTGGAGTCTGATTGTCAATAATTATAAAAAAAAAGTTGAAATTTGGATTCATGGTCTCTTAACACTGCATTCACACGGAGCGTCAGCGTCAACGCTTGACGGAGGGCATGTCTGAAGCTTGTGTTGACGCAACCGTTATAGTGATAACAGCCAATCATATTACTTTCCAGTGTTGCACGAGCGCAATTGGCCAGGGACTGCTCTAGGGTATTTGCATAGGGCGATCTGATTGGATGACGCCTGCGTTGTCGCTTGAAAAGTTGAGAAATCTTCAACTTCTGCCGCTTGCAATGCGAGTGAAGCGACGTGACGGAACCCAAAATTCAGTTCGGCAACGCATGATGTCACCCATTCAAAGTAAATGAGAAGCGTTAACGCTGGCGCCCCGTGTGAATGCAGCGTAAGGGCCACTGAAACGTTCAAAGTGGGCGGAGCCACTTTTACTAAAAATGGCTATAACTTGTGAACGGAATGAGATATTTTCACCAAACTTGGAACGTGTGTATGAGCTCAATCTTTGGTCATGTGGGAAAAAAAAATGCAGAGATTAGCCACTTGGTGGCGCTATAACAGGAAAAAAACCTGAAAATGGCTTTAACTACTTAACCGTTAGTCTGATTGACTTGAAAATTGGCATGCAATGTCTTTGTCCAAGGTGCCACGTTTGTCTCTGAGGACATTGGCGCATCTCAAAAAACACGTCCGCCATTGGCCAATGACGTTTGAGCACCTATTAGACAAAATTAACTGAAGCCGATCGAAACGAAAATCATTTGACTGTTTAATTTACGGCCCTAGAGGCCTGTGATAAATGTGGAAGAAATTGCAATTTCAGTTTTTGTCATGTAAAGGGTTGTATATCAACTCCTCTTTCTACCTCCTGGACTACTGATGTCAATCTAATCGTTCATCAAATATTGGAGATTATTTTAAAAACCAACTCTGGCGAACTAGTCCTAGGTTTTTGGCTCAACCTCGATACGTGTTAAAAAGCTTTATAAATCATATATTTCCTATAGTAAATTGCCTGTATTGACTGTAAATGGTCATTTCCATCTATGATCTTGTTATATCTATGATCTTGCTAATTAAAACATAATACCTTTTTACACATGTGCTTAAAGGCCTTAAAGCGTTTAAATGCTTGTTTCCTGTTCATGATATGTGTTTGTTTCTTTCTTCAGGAAGTGGCAGAAACAAGAAGGACAAGTGTATGTTCCTGTTGTACATTCAAGCAAATTCAGTCAGCAACTCGAAGGGTCAGAAAAGCAAAGCTACGTCTGAATCTGAGGGCCAGGGACCTTCTGTAGAGTTCTCCATCAAAGATCTCTACGCCATCCAAGAGATTCAAGCACAAGGACCTTTTCAAACTCATAGTGAAGTGAGCAACATTCAGACTATAAAATCTTCACTATATACTGTATAATCAATGAAGAAGCTAATGTGACTGTCACTGTAATTGCAGCTCTCTTTGTCCTGCCATTTACGGCCATTTGGTGAGTGTCCAGATATTGAGTTCTTGTATAACTTGTCCTTTTTATTTGTCGTTTTTGCAGCTTAGATTTAGTAAATGAAAATGACTCCTTAACCTTGTCTGCTATCCCTGCATTTTCTCAGCTTGTTAAAGCAGGATTGGCTCTGGCTCTTTTTGGCGGATGTCAGAAGTATGTTGATGATAAAAATCGTATCCCAATAAGAGGAGACCCACATATGCTTATCGTTGGAGACCCTGGACTTGGTAAAAGTCAGATGTTACAGGTAGATGATAATATGAGCCCTTCTAATGCATTTATCAGCCAGTCAGATGAAGTTTATTATATTTATTAAAATGCCATATGTTGTTGTGTGTGTCCAGGCCGTGTGTAACGTGGCTCCACGGGGTGTGTATGTGTGTGGAAACACAACCACCACCTCAGGACTGACTGTATCTCTGTCCCGGGACAGCGGATCAGGAGACTACGCTCTTGAGGCTGGAGCGCTGGTGTTGGGAGATCAAGGTATTTAAACTGAATTTAATTCAGGATACAAATGTGGAAGAGGTATATTCTTTTAAAAACAGCAAGTTTAATGTCTTCTCCAGGCATCTGTTGCATTGATGAGTTTGATAAGATGGGCAGTCAGCATCAGGCTCTTCTGGAGGCCATGGAGCAGCAGAGCATCAGTCTGGCTAAAGCTGGGATTGTCTGCACCCTTCCTGCTCGAACCTCCATCATCGCAGCGGCCAATCCTGTCGGAGGGCATTACAATAAAGCCAAGACTGTCTCTGAGAACCTGAAGTGAGTGAATGCTTTCTAATAATACTTGTGTTGTCACAAGTTATAAAGTAAAATATCTAGTTTTCACCAGACCGCCTAAATCATATGCAGAATAAAGGGGCGGGGCCTGGTTGAGTTAGTTCGTAGTATATTGAAATTGGCCGTTATGGTAAGGGGTGGGACATTTCCCCAACACCCTCAAAGCACTTGACCAATCACAACACACTGCTCCAGCTGACCAATCAGAGCACATTGAGCTTTTCAGAAGGAGGGGCTTCATTGAGACAGGAACTAAACAGAGCGTTACTGACAGACTGGGAAAAGAGGAGCTGCAACAATGGAGAATATGAGGAAAATTATCAACATTCAAGCATGAAAACCTGTTCTAGTAGAGCCTGAAAACAAAACTAAGACTTTGTAAAGGGCATAATATGACCTCTGTTTATTGTGTCACTCTAGAATGGGAAGTGCACTGCTGTCAAGGTTTGATCTGGTCTTCATCTTGTTGGACACTCCTAATGAGGACCACGACCACCTGCTGTCCGAGCACGTGATGGCCATGCGGGCAGGGAAGAAGGGTGCGGTCAGCAGTGCTGCGGTCACACGCTACAGCACGCAGGAGTCCAGCATCTCCATTCTGGAGGTCTCCTCGGAGAAACCGCTCACAGACAGACTCAAAGTAACACTCGCCTTCTCTTCAGTGGATTCTCTGCTGTTTGTTACTCTTTTCTAAACCAATTCTGTTGAAAGCCTTTCATGGTAACACTTTATATCATTTGTAAACTACATTAGTTAATATGAACTAACAATGTATAATACTTCTACAGCATTTATTAATCTTAATGTTAATTTCAGCATTTACTAATACATTTTTAAAATCAAAAATGTATCTGTTAACATTATTGCACTGTGAGCTAACATGAACAAACATTGAACAACTGTATTTTTAATTAACAAATGCTGGAAAAACATTGCTCATGTTTACTAATGCATAACTAATGTTAACAAATGAGAATATTTTAGTGTTACTAAATCATAATAGCTTTCATTAATAATGTTTCCTTATGCAGAAATCACTATTATTATTACTTATGCATATTTGAATGTACAACTACTGATCTGTTAAGCATCATATTTTGATTATTGACTTAATTTAAAGTATGTTTTATTAATGCACCTACTATAAAATTGTTGTTACTGTTATTACATATTACATTCTCTTTTTGCACCCGTAGCTGGTTCCTGGAGAGAACTTTGACCCCATTCCTCACCAGCTCCTGCGGAAGTATGTGGGTTACGCCCGGCACTACGTTCACCCGTCTCTCTCCGCGGAGGCTGCGCAGGTCCTGCAGGACTTTTATCTGGAGCTGCGCAAACAGAACCAGACAGCCGACAGCACGCCCATCACCACCCGCCAGCTGGAGTCCCTCATCCGACTCACAGAGGTGGAAATAAACAACAAAACCCGCCCAGTTGCTTCTCAAAACTAGCCCAATCACTGAAGGTTCCCCTCGTAAAATTTACATTCCGAGTCTACATGTTAATTGGGGTCGCTTCATGAAAAACATCCCATGGCAATAGTGGTAAAGTAGCCTAATTCTGCAGTCTTGGCAGCACTGAAATAAACACCTTACAAGATCAGATCTACTGATAACATCATACAGCGTCCACTGCACTCTGTGTTTGTTTTGATTAACGATATTATGTAATATTCATTTTTAGCTTCAAGCATTGGCAGTTTTCTTTTTAGTGGTGACATTGCCTATTTATGCAAGCTTGTTTCCACAAGGGAATAAAAAAATAAGAATTTGTGACTTTTTATCTCACAATTAAATATCTTGCAATTCTGAGAAAAAAAAATCTGAAAAGGAAATATAAACTTAGATTTTTTTTTCTCAGTGAGATATAAACTTGAAGTTGCAAGTTGTGAGATAAGTCTCAAATAACTTTTTATTTATGCAAGCTTTCATACCTATTCCTGTTCTTTCTCAAAATAGCCTTTAGTTTACTTCACACAGGCACAGCCCAACAAAACCATGAGTTACTATTTGCATTTTGTCAGATAAAAATGTGTATATTACCCTGCGAACGAGATGAGGATTCAGTATTTTTGGTCTGTTTTCTACAGACATGAACTAAAAAGTGCAAAAAATACATTTTTGATTTCTTGAGGTCTAAGAAATTAATTTAGGGTCTCTGCATGACAATCAAAAGCTTTCTTTCTCTCTGCAGGCGAGAGCTCGTGTTGAACTCAGGGAAAAAGCTACACAGAGTGATGCGGAGGATGTTGTGGAGATTATGAAACACAGGTGACTCATAAAAGCTGCTTTTTCTCCCGTTTTTGATACCCATACTGGGAAAATGATACTAAACCTGTGTTTTCATTGATATCCCTGTGTTTTAACTCCCTATACATCCTCATATTAAACTTTTTTTTTTATGGCAGTCTTGATTATATTTGCTCAAAAGTGACAAAAGCTTTTCCAATGCTG
>JAOTNS010002295.1:0-14525 GCA_028476615.1 Culter alburnus
GATATAAGAACGGATGTGCTGATGTATGCAACCCATTCCAGTCCTTTACCTTCTTTTGTCTCACCACAGCTGGCCAGAGCTGCTGAAAGTAAATCCAGAGGCAGTACATACCAGCTGAAAGATTCACCAGGTCTTTTTTACCACAGCTTGAGACTGAGTGAAGGTCTGACAATGACTATCTGTGGAAGAGCAAGACAAAAAGACTAAAAAGTGTAGATGTAAAGATGTAATTTAGCATCAACTCCTCCTCCAGTCTGTCAATGCTTGTTTGTACCTATGTGTATGAAAACAGAAATTTGTATAAATAAATAAAAGAAAACCATTATGCATAATGGAAGACCGTAATGGTACTGGATAAAGTAAGCAATAAACAGATTTGTTGCATAAATGTTTCACAACATATTTCAAAAAGTTTAAATGATTATGGCTAAATTATATTTTTAAAGCATTTTTGGATGGATGGACGGATGGACGGATGGATGGATGGATGGATGGATGGATCACAATCCTGGATTTGTCCGGATTTTATTTTAAAATGTATTCACAGTTCTGTATTGCCTTCCTGTGTTTTGTCCTTGGCTGTATCCAAAAACCTAGGCAGCTGACTTGTTTCTTCACTGCCTTATCAGGCAATGACTTGTAAGGCAGCGTTTGTGCACGAAGGCACCTCACAAAACTGATTTCAGACAGACTTCTGAGGCAGCAACAGCAAAATAGTGAGCTTTGATAAGAACTAAACAAATACACTGCTCAAAAAAATTAAAGGAACACTTTTTTAATCGCAAAAATAACATCAAGTCAGTTAAACTCCTGGGATATTGATCTGGACAGTTAAGTAGCAGAGGGGGTTTCAGCTGCTTTGGTGTTAATGAAATTAACAACAGGTGCACTAGATGGGCAACAATGAGACGACCCCCAAAACAGGAATGGTTTTATAGGTGGAGGCCACTGACATTTTTTTTTTCCCTACTCATCTTTTCTGACTGTTTTTCACTAGTTTTGCATTTGGCTAGGGTGTCACTACTGGTAGCATGAGGAGATACCTGGACCCTACAGAGGTTGCACAGGCAGTCCAACTCCTCCAGGGTGGCACATCAATACGTGCCATTGCCAGAAGTTTTGTTGTGTCTCCCAGCACAGTCTCAAGAGCATGTCGGTCTTAACCCATCAGCTGGACCGGTATCTGCTCCTTTGTGCAAAGGAGGAACAGGATGAGCACTGCCAGAGCCCTACAAAATGACCTCCATCAGGCCACTGGTGTGAATGTCTCTGACCAAACAATCAGAAACAGACTTCATGAGGGTGGCCTGAGGGTCCGATGTCCTCTAGCGGGCCCTGTGCTCACTGCCTGGCACTGTGGAGCTCGATTGGCATTTTCCATTGAACACCAGAATTGGCAGGTCCACCACTGATGACCTGTGCTTTTCACAGAGGAGAGCAGGTTCACCCTGAGCATGTGACAGACATGAAAGGGTCTGGAGATGCCGCAGAGAACATTATGCTGCCTGTAACATCGTTCATCATGACCGGATTGGTGGTATAATAAAACAACATCTAAAACTCTATTAATTCTCAATAAGAACTTCAGTAGATGTGTGACAGAAATAAAGTCAGTCTGGTTATAAGCGAAGTGGGTAATGCTGTTTGTGGAGTTGTTTAATCAGATCTTGAGAGATTTAATATCTTCTTTTAACTTAAGTTGATTTAATCTTTTTCTGTTCTTGTTTCTCTTTCCTTCAGTGATTCCTGAGGGTATAGGTTGTGATTTGGAACACAGCCTCTGAGTGCTGACTTTGAGCGCTGTGTTAGGGTTCAGAAAGAAGAGGATTAAATTTGCAGGTAATTCACAATTTATTAGGGAACAGATCAAGGAGTAACAAAACAGCAGCAAGGGCGACTGGATAATGTCCACAGTCAATGACGGCCGATAGCAAGACACAGTCCATGGAACTTAAATGCCCAACCAAGAGCAGTCTGCAGCTCAGTAGGGAGATGGCAGCAGGGGAGCATGGGCAGAGATGGCAGACGCCAGGGAAACAGGGAGAATGGAGAGAAAAAATAAAAAAGGAAAAAGTAAAAGAAAAACTAAACTGACTATTCTGAAGGCAAAAAACCACGAAAGAAAAGAAATAAAAAACAAAAATAAGTAACCAGAAAACACCATTATACCAAAGGGAAAAAGAAAAAAGAAATTAAATCAAGATGGTTAAAATTAAAAGAGTTCTAGTCATAGCAAAAAACAACATAGAATTAACTTGAGGCACAAAACAAATTCAAACTGAAGAAAATAAAGCTTGACTAGAAAACTGGGAACAGCACAAAAAAAAAAAAAAACAAACCGTGAACAACAATATGCATTAATACAATCTGGCACTAAACAAAAAACACAAAGAGAATATAAAGGGAAGCTAATGAGGAGTAACATGTGAGATTAATAATGAGTTAACAGGGTAACGAGAGGGCGGGGCAACAATAGACAGTTGAACGCTTGACACAAACACCACAACAACACGTACCGAAGTACATGGCGAACGAACACAAACACCACACGCCGAAGCACGTGACCAGACAAACAAGACAGCCATGCATTCTGGACGAACAGCGGTACAAACACAAACACAAGGTAGATCAAACCGCCGTCAGACACGCTGTTAATTCACGGTATATTCCTGTAGGCTACTTTCTTGAAAACGTCAAATATTTCCCAGAATGCATTTTCTACAGTATTACTGTTTTAAAGGAAAACAGCATGTTACTGTCAAAATTTCTACAGCAATTTTTACAGTGTGTTCTTTAGGTAGAAAAAATTACAGTTGTTTGTATGTTGTGAACCTGCACTTACTCTGGAAAAAGAAGTTAATGGTTAATGGTCAAGCTTTCATAGTCATGAGCTTCATGAGAATGGATCAATAAATAACAATTCAGTGATGACAATATCAGCAATTATATCTATTTTAGACTGTCTGAAGATTGTGTTCTATTTATAATTCATAAAAAGAGACTTCACTATTATGAAATAATGTGTTAGAAGTAGAACGAGAGATCTAGAGAATCCTTCTACTGAGACTCATATTGTATTTACCATGACTTAAGTACATGTGAGAACAGTGCGCCCTCTTGTAAAATGTGTCAAGAATTCACTTGTAACAATTATCAGAAGACAGGATTATGTCAGTGAACTGAGCTTCGGTGGCAAGTAGAGAAGACAGAAATATGAATGAAATATTTGCGCATTTAAAAATAAAAATCTCTATTTAAATTTTACTAACAAATTTCAAAGGTTAGAAAATGTACTGTAATTTTTTGATGATTGAATGTAATCTGGAACTGAAACTATTTGTGTTGTGAGTGACAATGTTGTTTTTGAACAAGGCAGTAACTGCTCTGTGTCACTGTGACTCTCTGGCGCAGTAATACACAGCTGTGTCCTCAGTCTGCATATTCTGTCCTTGTAGAGTCACTGTGCTGCTGGAAGTGTCTCTGCTAACTTGATATCTACTTTTCAGTTTTTCACTGTAATATGTGTTACCGCTACCACATATGTATCCAACCCATTCCAGAGCTTTTCCCGAAACCTGTCGTATGAAGCCAGTGCAGTAGCTGCTGTCAGTCACTGAATATCCAGAGATCTTACAGGACAGAGTCAAAACCTGACCAGGCCTTAAGACCACAGAATCAGTCTGGGTCAGTTCAACACAGTGGACACCTGGAGAAACAAATATGACCTGACATGTTAGATACATGGAAATATTTTCTAGAACCATAAATAGGTTAAATTATTATGAATTATTTCTGTAAAAACTATGGAGACTTACGAGAAACAGCTGCTAGCAGCAGAAACAACCAGAGAGATGAGGAGACCATGGTTTGAGAAGTGTGAGAGCAAGCTGCTTCTTTTCATCTTAATACTCAAAGAAAAAGGAGGAAGAGGAATATTTGCATACAGCTCTGCATATGCAACCCAGAAAATATGTATCTACATATTTTTATAAATGATTTTGTTTTTTTTGTTTTTTTTCTGTTTTATTTACATTTCTTTCAGAAGACAATGTTGGCAGTAATGATGGGTGTGCTGTGCTATTAGGAAATTACATTTTAATATTGTCTGTGATATGTACAGTTGGCTACACTCTCAGAAAAAAGGTACGGCACTGTCACTGGGGCAGACAAAATTGAAAAGGTACCTTTGTACCCTATTTGCTTACCCCTAAATGGTAAATATTAGTACCTTAAAAGTACATATTAGTGTCTTTTCACTTTTGTCCCTTAGAGAATACTGCCCCAGTGACAGCGCCAAACCTTTTCTTCTGACAGTGTATAGAACACATTTTAATGATAAATTCATTCTTGATAAATTTTATTGTTGTTGTTTTCAATATATTGAAATACTCAAGATCATTCAGGGCACCCATTAATAAATTCTGGAGGCAGAATTAAATAATAATATAACATGAAATAGAGATACGTACTAGTTAAACACATCAGGAGAAAAAATAAGAATGGAATGTCTGCCATTTCAAATGATGCAGGAAGAACAACTGCTACATGTCACTGAATACTGCTGGTAGAAATACTGTCATGATCACCAGTGAGAGTGCCCTTTCAGCCACTAGAGGGCACTCCATTCCGGACTCTCGTTTCCACCCATTGCATTCACTACATTACCCATAACGCACTCCCCGGACTCATTATCCCATGTTCATTGCACCAGCTGTTTTGTATCACATCATTAGTATCTGTCTATTTATACCTGGTTTGTTTCTGCCTTTGTTTGTGGTTCTTTGTTTAATGTCACATACTTTTGTTCCCTGGTTTTCTGTTTTTGCTTGTTTACTGTTTTTGTATGGACTGACCTTCTGGATTTGGACATTTGCCTGTTTTTGGACTTTGAGTTGGATAACCCATTAAAACACCGCTGCAATTGGATCCGTCTGTTGTTTCTGTGTGTTCCGTGACAGAAAGAACCACCCACAAAGGATCCAGCAGCATGAGCGTTCGGATTCGTCCCCCAGCCTCCATTGGAGAGCGGATGGCTCTTGTTCGGGCAGTATTGGCTCTGCGACAGGAGGGAGAAGAGGTAGGAGATTTTGCCCAGTTTTTCTGGACCATGGCGAGAGGGCTGCGCTATAATGATGAGGCACAAAAAGGGATTTTCAATGGGTGCCTCGATTACCCGCTGCCTCAGTGTGAGTTGGAGGGGCTCCAGACCCTGGATTTTTGGGGCTTTGTCGGCTATCTCTCCCACAAGAGTCGTTTGGCAACACATGCTCAGCCAGAGTCCGCTCCAGCCCGTGAATCCGCTCCAGAGCCCGCTCCAGCCTGTGAGGTCGCTCCAGAGTCCACAGAGGAGGTGGGCACAGGTTCACCGCCTAACTCACGGAGAAGGAAGAGGAGGAGGAGAAAGGCTTCAGTCAGTTCTCAAGGCCTGGAGGTCTTCCCGGAGCCCGCTCCAGTCAGTGAGTCCACTCCAGAGCCTGCTCCAGTCAGTGAGTCCACTCTGGAGCCCTTTCCAGTCAGTGAGTCCGCTCCAGCCAGTGAGTCCACTCCAGAGCCCGCTCCAGCCAGTGAGTCCACCCAGAGCCCGCTCCAGCCAGTGAGTCCGCCCCAGAGCCCGCTCCAGCCAGTGAGTCCGCCCCAGAGCCCGCTCCAGCCAGGGAGTCCGCCCCGGAGGCCGCTCCAGCCAGGGAGTCCGCTCCGGAGTCCGCTCCAGTCAGTGAGTCCGCTCCGGAGTCCGCTCCAGTCAGTGAGTCCGCTCTAAAGCCCGCTCCAGTCAGGAAGTCCGATCCAGCCAGTGAGTCCATTTTGGGTGAGTCACTGCCTCACCCTCATAAGCGGAGGAGAAGGAGGAAAAGGGCTTCCTCCGTCCTACAAGGCCTGGAGACCACTCTAGTGGTTGTTCGTGGGTTCTCCAAGCGCCTTGCCCTGCCGCCTGAGCAGCCCGAACCTGCTGCCATCACCGAGCTGTCCGCTCTCCCTGATACGACCACGGAGGTCGTCCCCGAGCTGCCCGCTCTTGGTCTGCCCTGCTGCCGCCGTCCAAGCCTTCTGCCTTGCCGCCACCGTCCAGACCTTCTGTCCTGCCGCCGTCATCCAAGCCTTCAGCCCTGCCGCTGCCGCCCAGGCTTTCTGCCCTGCCGCCACTGCCCAGGCCGTCTGAACCGTTGGAATCTGCCTGGTCAGTTCCTCCGGCACCACCCTGGCACTCAACCAGGATTCCAGACCCGCTGGAACCAGCCTGGTCAGTTCCTCCAGCGCCACCCTGGCTTTCAGTGGGGCGCCCTGGATCTGGCCCGCCATTCCTCCCCCTGATCCTCCTCCGGTCCACCTCCCTCCTGAGTTTTTTTTTTTTGTGTTTTTGTGTTTTGTCTGGTGGAGCGTCTGGTAGCCGCTCCTTTGAGGGGGGGTAATGTCATGATCACCAGTGAGAGTGCCCTTTCAGCCACTAGAGGGCACTCCATTCCGGACTCTCGTTTCCACCCATTGCATTCACTACATTACCCATAACGCACTCCCCGGACTCATTATCCCATGTTCATTGCACCAGCTGTTTTGTATCACATCATTAGTGTCTGTCTATTTATACCTGGTTTGTTTCTGCCTTTGTTTGTGGTTCTTTGTTTAATGTCACGTACTTTTGTTCCCTGGTTTTCTGTTTTTGCTTGTTTACTGTTTTTGTATGGACTGACCTTCTGGATTTGGACATTTGCCTGTTTTTGGACTTTGAGTTGGATAACCCATTAAAACACCGCTGCAATTGGATCCGTCTGTTGTTTCTGTGTGTTCCGTGACAAATACTGTACATTATGTCATTTACTTTTGGGTGGAGCTTTAAAATCTGATACTATATTAAGATTTAATGGCACTGTTGATGAGGTTCTACCAACACAATCCCTTCTGCATTTCTATTATATTTGTATTAAGAATGTTACAATGTAAATGAATAAACTTGAATGAAAATGTTCAAAAGTTCCAAAGAAAATGTTTTAAATGTTAGTAGTTTTTGTGTGTGTTTTATGTTTCTACTCAGAATAAGAAGTATAACAGAATAAACACTTCAGTTCATTGCCTGACACAGATCTGTGGATGAACCCGTTAGAAAACTCCAATCGCTCCTCTGAGACAACAGTAACACTGGGTCAAAACAAGCTCAAAACTGAACTTTACTGACCAACAGACTTTATAACCTGATGAAAGCAAAGAGATGCAAGAGGTGATGGATTTCATTGACTTTCTATTGACAAATAATGCTTTAATAATTTCTGTTAATGACAGTTATTTTAGTTATGTTTTATTTATTAGGTAATTGTTGTTTTGCCAACAGATTCAGTGTACAGACATTTTAATGTCATTGAATGAATATCAGCTGTGAATGATGAACATTTAATGAAAATTGGTTTTGAACTTTTCAGGATAAAACATGATAAATACCCTAATGTGAATATGATGATGTTTTTGTACAGGGAGGCTGTTTGCGTCTGTCACTGTGATTCTCTGGCACAATAATACACAGCTGTGTCTTGAGCTTGCATATTATTTCCCTGCAGAGTTATTGTGTTACTGGAGGTGTCTCTGGTGATGCTGAACTTGCTTTTCAGTGAATCCTTGTAGTATAAGTTGCCATTACTCCAGATCACTCCAATCCATTCCAGAGCTTTTCCTGCAGGCTGACGAATCCAGGCTGTAGCATAACTAGTAACTGAATATGAGACTTTACAGTTGATAGTTAGAGTGGCATCAGGACGGACAGTCAGAGACTCAGGCTGAGTGAGTTCATCTGAATGAATACCTGTATCAAATCAAATAACAGCTGTTAGTAAAATAGCATGAAGTTTAAAGATGGTTAACAAGCTTTTTAGCAACAAAATGATGTATCACACAGAAAAGTAGACTAAACTTACAGGATACTACTGCCAGAAGCAACACTAAAGATGAAGAGATCATGGTGTGTTTCACAGCACAGTTTGTTCTTCTCTCCCTCTAGTGATCAGATGAATGTATAAACTGACTCATGTCTGGTGTTTAAATATGCAACAGAAGATTTACATAAACACACAGAGCTAATAATCAACTCCACAAGCTAAAAAAATATTTATGTTACGGTTCATATCATTTATTCTCTCATACACTCTAAAAAAATGCTGGGTTAAAAACATCCAAGTTGGGTTGAAATGGACAAACCCAGCAATTGGGTTGTTTTAACCCAGCGGTAGGGTTAAATGTTTGCCCAACCTGCTGGGTAGTTTTATTAACTCAACTATTGTTTAAAAATTACTGTATTGCTTAATTAAAATTAACCCAAAGTATGTTGGAAATGAACATTTATTAATGTTCAATGAATAATTATTAAACAATAAACATTTATTAAATTGCTTATTAATAAATTTATATTAATAAACTATTAAACTATTAAATTATATTCATAAAATATTAAAGCTTATTAATAAACATTCACCTTTGTCTATATTGTTGTCTCTAATTGCATCTGGTTTTTAATTTCCCAACTATTTTGGGTTCATTTTAAGCTAGCCATATAGCAATTTTAAATAATAGTTGGTTTAAATAAAACTACCCAGCAGGTTGGGCAAACATTTAACCCAACTGCTGGGTTAAAACAACCCAATCTCTGGGTTTGTCCATTTTCAACCCAACTTGGGTTGTTTTTAACCCAGCATTTTTTAGAGTGTAGAGAATTTTATGACATCAAGCTTATGTTTTGTCAACATTTTTTTCTCTACTGACATTTTATATATCTCCATCTACTTTAATTCTTTTAATTCAGGGGTTGATAAAACTAATATTGGTATATTGGAAAGCAACAAAAGCAGTAGGTCAGTAATCTGGTTCTGTTGGACCTGCATCTGAAAGTCTAAAGGCCTCAATTTTGCCTGTAATAATGAAGCAAAACTTGTGAACTCAGAAAATAAAAATCACTTTAAACAACTCTTGCATTTTTATATTCCTATGTTAGAGTATTTGTATTATTATTCAAGATATTTTAGAACTGCTTGTTGTTTATTACTGTATTCACAGTAAGATGCTGATATTCATTATTATATTTTGCCCTTGTAGAGTCACTTTCACTTGTAGACTCCTGGAAGAGTCTCTGGTTAATTGAAACATATTTTTAGTTTGTCACTGTAAAATGTGTAGCCACTACCACAAATCTACATATCAAAAATATGTGTTGTGGTAAAGGAGTCAGATATGCTTTTGTGCTGTGTGATGTTAGAGCTTTTATAGTGAACTTCACTGTAAATTTAACAGTAATATAATAGGCTTTAATAATGATGTGACAGATGGTATATCTTCTCATTAGGCTGTATTTTATGGATTTTTTATTCTCTCTGCTGCCACCTGTTGAACTCTAGTGACAAGAGATGAAACACTCAAGTGGTTTTTGTTCAGCCGTGCAAGAACTTTGTGTCTCTGTGTTTGTTTTGCGCAGTAATATGTGTCTGAGTCTTCTGTTGTCAGGCCCGACAGTTTCAGATATACCATATTCTTTGAATTATCTCTGGTGATTTCAGTTCGTCTGTTGAAGGCTTCGGCGTAGTCAGGCTGTTACCATCACTATAAACCCGCCATCCACACGAGGGTTTTCCAGCTTGTTGTCTGATCCAGTGCATGCTACAGCAGTCAAAGCTTAACCCGATCCTCTACAGGACAGAGTCAGAGTTTCTCCAGGCTTTTCTGACCGTGCTTTCAATGGACTCCATACTTTGACATTTTAAACCTAAAAGGAAGATTGAAAGACTGATTTCATTTGAAACATATATGTATTAGAACTGACATAGAATGTGTTTTCTGAGAAAACTCACGTGTACCTGAAGAAGCAGCATTAAGCCGAGTGAACTCTTCATCTTGAAAGTGGTGATTAACGCTCCAGCCCATCAGAAGCACATCATACTGAACAAACATACGGATGTTTGATTTGCATTGGAGGTCACAAGATACATCATGACTGAAGGACTAAACTATTTAAGAACAGTATGACGTTGAAGTGAATATGTACCTTTCTGTTCACTGTTATATGTCCAATACACAATAAGAAATTTTTTTCTGCATTTTATTTTGTTTGTTGATCACACTGCTCATGCTGTTTGCAGTCACTAATACATGATATTATTCTGCTGCTTGATAACTAATCAACAGAAAAGAGAATCGAAAAAAAATAAATCAGTGTGGAACTTGGTGCATGGTAATTTTAGCTTTTAAAATTATTAGGCAGAAATGATTTTGGCAGAAACTCCAATCGCTCCTCTGAGCAACATAACACTGGGTCAAAACAAGCTCAAAACGAACTTTACTGACCCACGACTTTATAACCTTGATGAAAGCAAAGAGATGCAAGAGGTGATGGATTTCATTCATGGAGGGAGAGAATTTTAATGTCATCAAATAATATCAGCTGTGATTGATGACATTTTATGAAAATTGGTTTTGAACTTTTGAGGACAAAATGATCAATACCCTAATGTGAATGTGATGATGTTTTTGTTCAGGGAGGCTGTTTGGTCTTGTCACTGTGTCTGTCTGGCACAATAATACACAGCTGTGTCTTGAGCTTGCATATTATTTCCCTGCAGAGTTATTGTGTTACTGGAGGTGTCTCTGGTGATGCTGAACTTGTTTTCAGTGAATCTTGTAGTATAAGCCTCCATCATTCCTGATCCTGCCATCCACTCCAGAGCTTTTCCTGCAGGCTGACGAATCCAGCCTGTACTAGAACTAGTAACTGAATATGAGACTTTACAGTTGATAGTTAGAGTGGCATCAGGAACGGACAGTCAGAGCCTCAGGCTGAGTGATTCATATGAATAATACCGTAGCAATCAAATATAGCTGTTAGTAAAATAGCATGAAGTTTAAAGATGGTTAACAAGCTTTTTAGCAACAAAATGATGTCTCACACCGAAAGTAGACTAAACTTACATATACTACTGCCAGAAGCACCACTAAAGATGAAAGATCATGGTGTGTTTCACAGCACAGTTTGTTCTTCTCTCCCTCTAGTGATCAATGAATGTATAACTGACTCATGTCTGGTGTTTAAATTATCAACAGAAGATTTAATAACACACCGCGCTAATAATCAACTCCACAAGCTCAAAACACAATAATATTTGGATTCCTGCAGATGGCATCATCACTGTCCTGACTTTTAGTTATTATGATATGGTTGAAGTTCATTAGCAGAAATGTAAACAGTTTATTGTGACTGTAAGTGATTCAACAATCAAAATATAAAATTAAGTATTCTTTTGATTAACTGGTCGTGATCAGGAGCAGTTTGCTTATAAAGTTAAACATATTCTTAGAGATTTTGTTATTTATTATATTATTATATTTGTTAATTTTATGATTTCATCTGACAAGAAACAACATCAGTAATACTTAGTTTCTGTTGGGTCATCATCCGAAACACTTGCTTTTCTCACCTGTTCAGGAATTTAAATAAATTTTATGTTGTAAATTAGCATGCAGATTGTCTGATCTGGTTTCAGCATGGACCTGTAACGGTGCCTGTCTTGTTCTTGAAATAAACTTAGCTAACAATCATGGCGTAGCGTCTGGGGCATGCATGTATGCACATGCATATGGGCACATATATTATTGCCGTATTACGCATTTCTGTCATTTAAAGTTGCTTTTCTAAACTTATGCATGCAGTATGTAAATATACAGAATTTTAAATGGCTATACGTCTGCACACTTTTAATACTGCACAAGATGTGAATAATGTAACTGGTTACACTCCCTGGGGGGATACTTATTATTCACAAAATACATAAAACGTGATGAAATATATTTAGAAAGAAACTTGTAGTAAATGTATAAAACATGTGCATTAAAAACGTCTGTGACAGAATAATTCATTCATAACTGGAATAATTCTTTGACTCATGCATCTATTTCTATGATCATTCTGAAATTCCAAAGCCCGAAGTCAATCGGTGGAATTCAATTCAACTCGGACTATATTGAAAAGCCATTTTTTCAAGTCTAATGATGGAGGAGCCCAATAGACCGAAGGGGCCCCTTAAAAAAATTTGCATTTGGGCCCGAGGCTGACTTGCTACGCCACTGCTACATGTTTAATTATAATCAGCATAAGCGCACAGTACTATAGCTGGCCTCACACAGCTGCTAAAAAAAGATGATTGCGTTGAGATGAAAACCTCCTCATTCACTTTCTGTTAAACGATTCTTACATTTTTGGATGTGATTTTTCTAAACTGTCTCCTGCTCGAGTGCTAGCAATATCTCTGATCTGCTGGACTGGGCGTCACATAAGGCAGACAGTGCCCTCTATGGTATATCCAGCAGTATTCTCATTAAAGATTAATAACTTTACTGTGACTGCACACAGCAAAAAGGGGGGGGGGATGGCATAACTTTGTTGTTACAGCACAAAGAAAGGGTCTGCACCCTTTCTCATATATTTGATATGAGATATTAAATATCTCACAATATTTGTTGGCTGTAAACACTGATATTTATTGCTGGAAGTGTCTCTGGTAATTTGAAATCTACTTTTCAGGTTATTACAGTAATATGCGTTACCATCACCACTATCTCTTCAAACCATTCCAGAGCTTTTCCTGCAGCCTGTCATATGAAGCAGTGCAGTAGCGCTGTCAGTCACTGAATATCCAGAGATCTTACGACAGAGTCAAAAACCTGCCAGGCGTAAGACCAGAGAAACAAATATGGGCTGACATGTTAAGAAATTAAAAACATTTTATATAACATGTTAAGAATTTTTATTATGAAGTATTTCTATAGAAACAATGAGACTTACGAGAGACCCGTAGAAACAACCGAGAGTGTGAGGATGGACCATAGTTGAGAAGTGTGGACGCAAGCTGTTCTTTCATCGTCTCATCAAATAAGAGGAGAGAAGAATATTTGCCTACAGTCTGCACATGTCAGTACTTCAGATGTTCTATGTTCAGATTAATACATAATGCCATTTGAACTAAGATTACAATTTTAACACATAATAAACATGTTCCGTGAGTGTTTCAGATGAATTTACATGTTTAATATAATACTAGGTACATATGACGCAGTAAAGCCCTGACATCGGTTTATTTTTTAATGAATCATAATGCGATCGATTATCACTGCGCTATTATGATGTGAGATACAACCACTGTCGATAGACCATAATGTTTTATAACTGTAGGTCAACACTGGTAAAATTTACACCTAGGTCATAAAAACCCGAATGATACCTACACTTAAATATTTTCTTCTCAGCCATGGCCTCAATTGCTCTTTGCGAAATTCCTCCATCCTTGTCTGATTGGCCTTCGCAAGGATGCCGGTATTAAGTGTGCAAAGCCTGCATCATGCGGGCTTCACGGAAGTACCGCTTCAAGGTCCAAAAGGGTGTGTGTGCGGAGAGCACACTTTCAGCGCGTTAAATTCTGAATGGGACGGCCTACGGAACTCGTAGACGCGTCCAACACGCGGCATTTAAGTCCCCACCGAAAGTCCACATGAAGTTCCTTTTGGGACAGGGCCTAGTTGCACAGTGACTGGCTGCTTCCAAAACGAAATGCTGCCTTACAGACACATTTCAAGTACGAACGGCATAAGGCCGTCCGAACTGGGGGGGGGGGGCCTCCAATGTTAGCTTCACTTCCTCTCTCATAATACCTTCATCTGATCGATTTTTGAAGGAGCATAGATGTAATCCTTAGCTGCCCTTTGAATCCCACAATCCTGGGCTTTCCATTCTGTTGACGTTAGCTATAAAATAAGATGCGTCCGAAAGTTGCGTTTGCTGACGCAGTTTTTGTAGCAAATGTACGATTTGATCAAACATATTCACTTTGATATCCATTTCTATCGGAGAAATTACTATACGCAGTATTACTATTTGTTAGTTTCTCACCAAAGCTCCCTCTAGATCTGGAGATCATTAAACTGTTACGCTGCCTCAGCACTGTCCAAATCAAGTTTCGTGAGGTCCTTCATGCAAAAACGGTTGCCGTACAAGTCATTCTCTTATAAGATACGAGTCAGCAAGACAACTACCTAGGTTTTCGTACGCAGCCATAGTGTTTATGACGTAAAAAATCATTGAGTCGTTTCCTTCAACTATTCGTTCAAACCTGATTCATCGAGTAAACTCCACTATTGTGTGTCTTCTGAGTGTGGTGGTTAATCTGTTGTGGCTTCGTTGAAATATCGTGTTGATACAGCGAAAATAGGCTAAGTAACTGGCAATACTGTTTCTAATGTATGTTCAATCTTATACTTTATTCCTCAATTGTCAACTATTTATAAACTCAATATCACACTTGGTGACTTTGTCTTATTGGCTATATCACATCGGATTACTATTACCGCTGTGCTGATAACAACAGCCTTCTGGCTGTGTAATATTTTGTTAGTATTTATATGACATAGCGTTTTTATTTGATGACAGAGGGAAGCTTACAGTAGCCTATATGTCACTGACTGTTGATTTTGATTCATAAAATGCAGTCATGAGCCTCTGCAGGTCAAATAAT
>JAOTNS010002296.1:0-13241 GCA_028476615.1 Culter alburnus
TGTCATAGGTCTACATCTGCTGTGTATTGACATTACACTGATGAAGTTTGAAGCAAATCAGGTAAAAATAAGAGGTGATCTCAAAGCATTTCAAAAAGTGATACACTTCCTGCTGCCAGTTGGTGGCGCTATAACTTGACTCACAATAGTCACATCCATGTGATCAGACTACTACAACAACACACCGTGAAGTTTCATAAAGATCAATATGTATGCAGACGTTATAACACATTCCTGTTTCCTTTTTCTCGCCATAAATTCGTTGCCTCGCCACGGCCAAACCGTTCGAGATATCAAAAATCCCCTGGCAATTTTTAATCATCAGTGTCTTGACTTCATGCTGACCGAGTTTGGTGGCGATCGGATTAATCGTCTAGGAGGAGTATATCAAATTCCAGAGCATGCGTTTTTCAAACAACCCTAATAGCTGACTTCCTGTTGGCGTGGCGTTTAACTTAGAGCACGAAAGTTGTTCGGCCCGATGAGGTCTATATGTGTACCGAGTTTTACTAATACGTGCAAGCGTGTTTAATATATGGACCAAATTTTTCAGACTTTTTCAAGGGGGCGCTGTCGAGGCCCCCTGCCATGCCCGGGTACCAGCCTCTGCGGCGTCCTAATGGCCGCGGATTCCAATGTGTGTGCCAATTTTCAAGAGTTTTTGAGCATGTTAAGGCCCCCAAAAAGCCCCGGAAGACGGAAAAAAAATAAATAAAAAAATAATAATAATATAATCCTTAGAAGAACAAGAGGGCCCTGCGCGAATTTTCGCTTGGGCCCTAATAATAATAATTCTAAAGAAAACAAAAGGGCCTTCAGCCCCTTGGGCTTTGGCCCTAATAATAATCCTAAAGAAAACAATAGGGCCTTCAGCCCCTTGGGCTTTGGCCCTATAATAATAAACGGAGCAATTCCAATAGGGTCCTCACACCATCGTGCTCGGGCCCTAATAATATAAACGGAGCATTCCCTAGGTCCTCACACCATCGGTGCTCAGGCCCTAATAAACGGAGCAATTCCAATAGGGTCCTCACACCATCGGTGCTCGGGCCCTAATTATTCATTATTCACATTAATTATGAACATGTATATAGTAGTTCTTAGTAGTTCTCTGGGAGGTATGAAAAAAAACAGAAGTTACTGATTAGCTAATAGTGAACTACCACCTTTAACTGAGCACTATTACTTACTAATTCATTCATCAGAGTTACTTGTTAGTTAATAGTAGTTAGTACTAGAGTGTTAATAATGCATTACTCATTTGTTCCTGTGTAGTTATTCATTAATGAAGGATCAGTATTCTAAAGTGTTACCAAAAAAAGAAATTCTGTTGTGTGGGGGGACCCAGAGGACAAATGCATGCACACTCTGGAGATTATCACGTGAAACGAAACAACACCCAATCACAAAGCAAGCTGATGGAAGACTCACCTCCAGCTCGTGCTGTATCAAGTAAAGTCGCATGTACACAGTGTCCATCTTCATCTAAACATTTTTCTTTTTCCCCCGCAAATTTTCTGTAAAAAGCATTACCATTGCCAAAGAAGTGCCATTTCTTCTTGTCGATCGTCTGCCATGTTTGTTTACTTTAAAGGGGGGGGTCTAATGCTATTTCATGCATTCAGACACTTATAAAGAGCTGCATTCTCATGCTAAACATTGCCAAAGTTTCAAAACACGAGTTGGACATATGACAGAGTATTTCTGTGCTAAATACACTCCTTCCGGATTCGAATAAGTTTCGGCATGTTTTTTTTATTAGAGTATGGCCCTGTATCACGTCATAAAGGGCATAATTCCTTGTATGGGCACTTCTCCCTAATAAGTGTGAGCACACATCACCCAGAGTGAGAGCAAGAGTACGCCCATCAAACGTTCTTTGTTCGAGTTACGGAAGCCAAGGGATTTTTCAACAATGTCACCAAAGAAGTGTGTTTTTGGTTGTGAGGGAAAGATAAACTCTTTCAGCTTCCCAAAGAATCCAGCGTTAAGGGAACAGTGGATGCAGGGCAGCAACAGAGTTGTGCACATATGTTTGTTTGTGCATGTCCCAGTTCGACACTGGATTTGCAGATCGCAGGTGGTGAGCAAAACTGCATCAAATGTCTATGTTTTGTAGGCAATAGGCACACAAGTGCATATAATGTAAACAACACAAAGGTTTTTGTTCCCTTTTTATTTATAATGATGTCGCATCTTGCAGACGATCGCTACACAAAAGCTGCGCATGCTTGTGTCTCTTTAGCTCTGCCCACAGCACACCTCCAGGAGCTAAGACTTTTTGGAGATAGGAAATATGTGTTGTGGCAAAAAAATCAACCCGACTGTATACTGCATAAGAGATAAACACGTCCAATTGTCTTTCGAAAGTTTTATTTCTTGCAAGAAAGGTCAGACAGGCCATACAAGCTCACAAGTAGCTGCAGAGTGTAAGACAAAGAACGAAAGCTTCCCTCACTTTTATATCTCTAACCTCCAAGGCTGAAGCCTCTGTCCTTTTACCATATTAGAACATCTCTTAGCGGCTGTAACTTTCCACATTGTTAGCACAGACATGTTTTTAACATACATCTTGCATGTTCCCGTACCAATCTTGCTCTCTCTATTCTAACATCTACGGTAAACACTATGTTAAACATTACCACTTAAGCCAACATCATACCATGTTCCATAAGCATTATATTTCATAAGAATACAGGTAAAAATCACATGAAAAATTAAAATTTCCACAACAGATGCAATACCATTCTATAGGTACTCAAGATTAACATGAGATTGGTGGAAATGGAGTGTGTTATGTACCCTTTCATGAGTTTGCCTGCCCATTCAGTCTTAATGGGTAATGGTTAACAAACTTGGCTTGAAAGGAGGCTCGAACCCGAGGCTTGGCTCGAGCTCCAAGCTAAACCCCCTTATAACAGTACTGCACAGAGGGGGAATAAGAGAAATAGAGGAGTAGATGGGGAGGAGGAGGGATGCTGGAAGAATTTGCTGGGATGACATGGTGACTTTTATATCTCTTATATATGCTCCTGTGATCACAGGCGGGACTCTGGTTATTTGTGAATGAAATCTTTTAGTGTGTGGTGTGCTTTCCTGGTCACATCGTGGCACTCCACACACTTGACTGTTATTTCAATTGCTCCTGCTCGATTGCTCCTGTCTGCCTCGCTGCCTCTGCCTCGCTGCTCAGAGTGGTTTGCGTCTCCGTATAGCTTTGTTTTCTCTTACTTTTATTGAATCTCGTACTTTTATTCATTGTTGCTCATATTATTATTACTTTATATATACTATTGCCTACCACATTAATCTGACATCGCTAGCTTGTAATCTTTGAATCTAAATCACTGTTACAAAGTGTGTGCATCTCGCTAGCTTGTTAATAGCTAGCGTCATCAGTCTCTCGCGTGCTCCTTTTTCCATGCGTTCATCAAACAGCTGTGGTAACACAGATCAGTCTACAAACACGGTGAGTCATGTCATCCTCTCCCAGCATTGTCTCCTGTTCCATTTGTCACATGTTCAGCATAGCTCTCTCTGTCAGCGACGAGGGATTTACATGTCATAAATGTAGGGAAATAGTCAAGCTGACAGAGAGAATCTCAGAATTAGCGACATACATCCAAACTTTAATCGAGGATAGTAAGAATGCAGGGGCTTCAGATACTGTTTTGGATGCGACTAGCTTAGTGAACTCTGTACATTGTTCGGTTCCGGCTGTAGAGCCCGCGCAGCAGGGCACTTGGGTAACGGTGAGGCGGCCTAGCCGCGGAAAACACCACTCTTCCGTTCCAGTAAGAACATCAGACAGGTTCTCCCCACTCAGTGACGCACCCACTGAGAATCCTGTTGAAAGTGCCCTAGTTATTGGCGATTCTATTACATTCTGACCTGTTGAAAAGAGATGGTATTCATCCATCCCCGGATGGTGCTGCTCTTCTCTCTAGTAATATGGCACATAGTCTTAGATCTGAAACATGACAAACTATGGCCCAGGTCAGGAAGCAGACAGACTGGCTAAATCGACCGTCTGCTAGCTGCCTCACGTTACAGAAGTCAGATAATTCCCAACACATAAACTCTCACACCTAGATATTATCACATAGAGATTGTGTCTGTACCCCGAATTAGAAAAAACAAAAAACTTCCAAACCCATTTAATGGTAAAAATTGAATTGATGTTCAACAAATAAAAAATAGAGATAATAATGATAAACAAATGATAAAGCTTGGGTGTTAAATATTAGATCACTTTCTTCAAAAGCACTTATTGTAAATGATATTATCACAGACAATAATCTAGATGGGCTGTGTTTGACAGAAACCTGGCTAAAACCGGACAATTACATTACTTTAAATGAGTCTAGCCCTCAAGGTTATGATTATCGACACAATCCTCGACAGAAAGGCAAAGGGGGAGGGTTTGCTGTAATTTATAATAATATTTACAGTATTAGTCAAAGTCTTTCAAATATATTCCTTCGAAGTGATGGTACTGTAATGATGGGTCAACAGCGTGAGGATCTATGTGCAGCGTGTTTATTAACAGAAGACAATACAGAACAAACAGGGATAGAGCAGAATCGTAAACGGGGACAGGCTTAGGTCGAGACAGGCGGCAAGTAATCAGGGTCTACAACAGGCAGGGATCGTGGCAGGCGGCAAGCAAACAGAGTCCAGGAAACAGGCAAAGATCAGGTCGGCAGCAGAGGTTCACAGAGAAAAACAATCCAATCGGTAACAGGGAAACAGTCCAACAAAGAAACGCTCGGAAATGATCACCTAGGCAAATCAAGACTTCGCGGTGCATGTATGTGTGTGTGTGTGTTATATGGAGTGTGTGTGATGACGTGCAGGTGGGTGCGCAATCAGTCCCAGGAATGAGGGCCTATGGGAAATGTAGTCCAGAATGGGAAGAGTCAATATTCCGGTGACGGCTCCCTCCGGCGGCCGGGATGAAGAGCCGCGGGAGCCGTATTCGTTACAGAGCCCCCCCCTGCGAGCGGCTCCAGACGCGAGGAAGCGGGCGCCGGGGGTCTGCCGCGTGGACGAGGGGCCCGACTCTCCGGATGTGTCCTATGGAATTCCTCCAAGAGAGATGGATCCAGGATATCTACCCTGTTGACCCAGGACCGTTCCTCCGGGCCGAACCCCTCCCAATCCACCAGATACTGCAGCCTTCCGCCCCGGCGCCTGGAATCGAGTAATGCTTCCTCGCCTTCGATGATCAGGGGCGGGGGGTTGCGGGTCTCAGCTCCCGCGGGCTCCTCTCTCGGACCCCCAGAGGGTTTCAGCAGCGACACATGGAAAGTGGGAGAAATACGGTAATTAGCAGGTAAGTCAAGATGGAATGAAAGGGTGTAATTTGCTTTAGAATTTGAAAAGGCCCTACAAACCTGGGACTGAGTTTGCGACAGGGAAGCCTCAGGCGCAGATCCCGTGTGGACAGCCATACCCATTGACCCACTGTGTATCGTGGGTTGGGTCGACGATGACGATTGGCTTGACCCTCCAGGCGTCTTACTGCCCGTTGGAGATGATGATGAGCTGCTTCCCAGGTCTCCTCGCTGCGACGCATCCACTCAGTGACTGATGGCAGATCTGAAGGTTGGCCTGACCAGGGGAAAGCGGGGGCTGAAAGCCTAAGACACATTGGAAAGGGGTGATGCCGGTGGCAGGTTTCCGAAGGGAGTTCCTGGGCGTACTCAGCCCACATGAGTATCGGCTCCAATCCGCTTGATTTTGATTGCAGTACGAACGGAGGAATCGTGTGAGCTCTTGGTTCATGCGTTCGGTCTGTCCGTTGGATTCAGGATGGTACCCAGAAGTGAGACTGATATTAATGTTGAGTTGTTTGAAGAAAGCAGCCCAGACTCTTGACGTAAACTGTGGTCCTCGATCAGAGACTATGTCCTCAGGTAAGCCATAGAAGCGGAAAACCGCATTGCACAGGAGTTCAGCGGTCTAAGGCGGTAGGCAGTTTGGGCAGTGGCAGTAAACGGCATGCTTTGGAGAATCGGTCTATGACTGTTAGGATGGTGGTGTTTCCCTGAGATTCAGGCAGATCAGTGACAAAGTCTAAAGCTATGTGGGACCAGGGGCGTTGTGGGATGGGCAGTGGTTGAAGAAGACCAGCCGGGGCTTGATGCGATGTCTTGGTGGTCTGGCATGTGGTGCAACGGGTGATGAAAGGTGGCATTGCTGTAGGTGACATTGAAGTTAAAGCGTGTGAAAAACATTGCCCATCTAGCCTGTCTTGGATTTAGGCGCTTGGCTGATCGCAGGTACTCAAGGTTTTTGTGATCGGTGAGAATCGTGAATGGATGTTTTGCCCCCTCGAGCCAGTGCCGCCACTCCTCAAGCGCCGCCTTCATGGCGAGTAGTTCACGATTGCCCACGTCATAATTACGTTCTGCTGCTGTTAGTTTTCGGGAGTAGAATGCGCAAGGGAACATTTTGGATGGTTCACCCTGTCGCTGAGAAAGAACTGCGCCAACGCCTGTGCTGGAAGCGTCCACCTCCACAGTGAATGGAAGTTCAGGGTTCGGATGCCGAAGAATTGGGGCTGAAGTAAAGCGTTCTTTTAACTCTTGAAATGCCTGTTTAGCTTCAGGAGACCAAGTAAGACGAGAGGTTCTACGTTTAGTCATAGATGTCAGGGGCCCTGCCACCCCACTGAAGTTCCTGATAAACCTCCGATAGAAGTTGGCGAACCCCAGAAAGCGCTGTAACTCCTTTAATGTGTGGGGAAGTGGCCAGTCCAGCACCGCCTTGACCTTTTTATCGTCCATGGCGACTCCGTCGCGGCTGATGATGTATCCCAAGAATGATGTAGACGTGCGATGGAACTCACATTTCTCAGCCTTGGCGTACAGTTTGTGTTGGATCAGGCGTTGTAGGACTGCTCGGACGTGTTGAACATGTTCTTGAAAGGTGTTTGAGTAGATTAGAATATTGTCGATATAAACTACGACCCACCGGTTGAGCATGTCTCGGAACACATCATTGATGAATGACTGGAAGACTGAGGGACTGTTGGACAGGCCGAAGGGCATAACCAGGGTCTCGTAGTGACCGGAAGAAGTGGAGAAGGCAGTCTTCCACTCGTCGCCAGCTCGAATGCGGATGAGGTTGTAAGCACAGCGCAAGTCTAGTTTGGTGTAGAACTGGGCTTGACGGAGTTGTTCCAGAGCGGCTGGTACTAGTGGCAGTGGATACCGGAACTTAATAGTGATATCATTGAGACCACGGTAGTCAATGCATGGACGAAGACTGCCATCCTTCTTCTTCACGAAGAAGAACCCAGACGAAGCGGGAGAGGTGGATGGTCGGATGAACCCTTTGGCCAGTTCTCCCTCGATGTAGGCCTTCATGGCCTCCTCCTCAGGTTGTGACAAGGGGAAGATTCGACCTTTAGGTGGCGTGGTTCCAGGCAGCAACTCAATGGCACAGTCACTAGAGCGATGTGGAGGTAATTCTGTGGATTTAGATTTACTAAAAGCAATACTTAAGTCACTGTATTCCGCGGGAATGACTGACTCGTGGTCGACGGGTGCTTCATTGACCGCTATGGTATGCACAGGGAGAGGCAGAACTGGACTCAAACAGCGTTGTTGACAGGTTGATCCCCACTGGATAATTTGTCCCTCCTTCCAGGAAATAACGGGATTATGTGTGCGAAGCCATGGCAGACCCAGGATGACTGGATTATTGGGTGAATGGATGACGTAGAATCTAATCAGTTCCTTGTGAAGGGCCCCAGACTGAAGAGTGAGTTCAGATGTGATGTGTGAAACTCTCCCTCCTCCTATGGGCTTGCCGTCTAGCGCCTCCACTGTTAACGGAGAATGACAGTCAGTTAGTGGAACGTTGTATTTGCGAATGAAGGTGTCAGACATGAAGTTTCCCGCTGCCCCGGAGTCCAGGAGTGCCACCGTGGACACCATGCGACCATTGCAGGTGAGTTGGATGGGTATTTTCAGACAGTTAGAGGGGTATTCGGAACTCACCGATCTGGGATTGGAGATGTTGGGTTTGATTGGGCAGTTCAGTTTGACATGGCCAGCCTGTCCGCAGTAGAGACACAGATGTAGATTTCTCTCCTCTCGCGCTCCTCTGGCTGCAGCGGAGTATAGCCCAGTTGCATGGATTCGGGAGTGGATACGTTGCTGGTTACTGAGAGGAGCGGCCGGCGTGAGCGGAGAAGATTATCGATGTGTATGGCCAGTTCAATGAATGAAGATAGCGATCTGCCCTCCTCGCGACATGCCAGTTCCGCCTGAAGCTCCAGGTTTAGCCCCTTGCGAAGAGAAGTTTCAAAGTGTCCTCCACCCAATTGGTCTGAGCGGCCAGAGTGCGGAATTGCAGTGCGAACTCGGCGGCTGCGGATTTCCCTTGTATTAAGGTTAGTAGTTGATCACCTGCACTTTTACCTCCTTCGGGGTGTTCAACACTCTTTGAAGCTTTGAAGAAAGGCTGAGAAAGTGGGAAACACTGAGCTGTCCTCCCTCCATACCGCCGTGGCCCACTCTAAAGCCTTGCCTGTGAGCAGAGAACACACAAAGGATATCCGACTGATCTCTGTTGAATACATGGATGGTTGCTGGTTAACAAACAGAGAACATTGTAACAAGAAGCCCTTACATTTGGCGGATTGCCGTCGAATTTCTCTGGCAGAACGAGACGTGGGTTCACTGGAGAGGGCGCAGTTCCACGCTGGTTATGGCGGGAGATGGCGGCGTGGCGGCCTCGGAGAGAGGATAGCGGAGGCTCTGCAAAGTCTTACCAGCTCCTCGGTGAGGGAAGTGAGGCGGTTTAGTTGATGCTGGTGTACAGCGAGCTGGTTGGCTTGGGCTGAGAGTTCAGGAGATCTGCATGAGAGCTGCTGGATCGTTTGACGGCGAAGTCTTCTGTAATGATGGGTCAACAGCGTGAGGATCCATGTGCAGCGTGTTTATTAACAGAAGACAATACAGAACAAACAGGGATAGAGCAGAATCGTAAACGGGGACAGGCTTAGGTCGAGACAGGCGGCAAGTAATCAGGGTCTTACAACAGGCAGGGATCGTGGCAGGCGGCAAGCAAACAGAGTCCAGGAAACAGGCAAAGATCAGGGTCGGCAGCAGAGGTTCACAGAGAATAAACAGTCCAATCGGTAACAGGGAAACAGTCCAACAAAGAAACGCTCGGAAATGATCACCTAGGCAAATCAAGACTTCGCGGTGCATGTATGTGTGTGTGTGTGTTATATGGAGTGTGTGTGATGACGTGCAGGTGGGTGCGCAATCAGTCCCAGGAATGAGGGCCTATGGGAAATGTAGTCCAGAATGGGAAGAGTCAATATTCCGGTGACGGCTCCCTCCGGCGGCCGGGATGAAGAGCCGCGGGAGCCGTATTTGTTACAGGTACTTTACGTAACATTATGTAAGTTGACATTTGTGCTGGCTACTGTATACAGGCCACCAGGACACCATACAGACTTTATTAAAGAATTTGCTGATTTTCTATCAGACTTAGTACTAGCTGCAGATAAAGTCCTTGTTGTTGGTGATTTTAATATCCATGTAGATAATAAAAAAGACTCATTGGGATTGGCATTTACAGACATTCTAAACTCTATCGCTGTAAAGCTGCTTTGACACAATCTGCATTGTAAAAAGCGCTATATAAATAAAGGTGACTTGACTTGACTTGACTAGAGCAGGGCTATTCAACTTGCGGCTATTCAACTGGAGCTAATTTGTTCCGGCCCTTTCAAGTATCCTAGTGTGAAAAAGACATCTCTAGAATAAATTTAGTTAAGTCGGAAAAGCACGAGCTGTCCATAAAGCACGAGCTGCAGTCGCATCGCAGAGCATGAGTCACGTGACGTTAGGCGAGTGGCGCGAGTAGCCTCTCCCGTGAGACACGATGAGAGGGAGAGAGGAAACGCAAAATCCAGGTTGCAGCGCCACTTCCGGTGGCATCCCCAGATGCCATAGATTTCCTCTAGCAGCTGCCAGAGTTTGTGACAGCTGCCACGGTCTCGGTCTCGCTGTTTCTGCTGTTTGCTAGGTAAAAACTACACTGTTCTCAGTGGCGTGCAGTGGTGTTTTAAAATAATGAGGCAAAGTTCCCACAGGATTATTATTATTATTATTATTATTATTTAAAAAAATGTATCAGCTGCCAGAGTTCATGCCAGGAGTCACAGGCAGCTGCCACGATCATTTGTCACCGTTTCTGCTGTAAACTACACTGTTTTTTTTTTTTTTTAAATAAAAGATTTGATGATGCATATTAGATACCAGCAAGCAGATGCTACAAGAATTTGAACACAATAAGCTAAATTGCATAAACATTTTCCTATAAAGAACATACACACACAAAATATTGTTGTTATGCAGTTTCAAAATACAACATAAGCATGTTTAAATATATAGGAAAAAAGTCTACTTGGGTGTCTTGTGGTGCAAAAATACAACATATGGGCTCCTATATTGCTGTGTGTCATCACTCAATATTGCAAGGCATATCTCTCCCAGCCCCTCATTTGGGATGCTTTTCATGAACTGGGCCCCATGACAAACTAGTTGAATAGCCCTGCACTAGAGGAACAAAATGGTTAAATCTATGATTTCTTATCGTCATGTTGGGTCACCTTCACGTGTCATGTTCCTGCCAAGTCCCGTTAAGTCTTGATGCCTGTCTTGTTTCCCCCCATGGAGTAGTATTTGTTGTTTTTGTTTTATTTTTATTAATAATAAAAAGCCCTTTAATCTGCATTATTGGGTCTGCATTATCCTTTCATCCCTCACCAAACCCTGACAGAATGACTGTACTTTTATTAACTAACATTAACAAAGATTAAAACTGTAACAAATGTATTGCTCATTGTTAGTTCATACTTTAACTAATGTTAACAAATGAGACATTATTGTAAAATGTTACCATTAGCGTATATTAAATAATATTGGGTAATAGCTATAAGGGCAATAGGCATGGGCCTAAGTCCACTTATACCAGAGGATTTATATATATATATTTATATATATTATATATATATATATATATATATATATATATATATAGTTATGTGTTTAAGATGTTTTTCGTCACTAATACCATAGTTTTATTATTAGTAATAATATCATTGTTGTTGTTATAGAAACCATAAAACCATGGTAATGGGTTGTGCCTGCATGTGTTATAATGTTACAGTTAAACTCTAAATTCTATGCAAGAATTGTAACTTGTCTGGATGGATCCCATGAATTAATGATGAAGCTATGACTTTTTCTTCTGTGTAAATATGTTCAGTTATAAAAAAAATATATGATGTTTTATAAACGTAGTTCAGGAGGAACAAGTCAAAAGATACCCAATCATTACATCATCTTAATCATTACGTCATCTCAACCAGCTGTCGACAATCTGTAATTAACGTATCTACCCAATCGGAATGAGTTCAGGCCTGTATATAATCACAGTCAAACTCACCCAAGGATCCTCGACAGTTTCCAGCATTTGGTCTCGCTCTAAGTTCCTAACATGTCCGAAGTCGCGTCCGATGAAGACTCTTTCATCCTCGAGGAATCTTTGCCACAATCCTCTGGCCTTAAGAACAATTTTTCTCCAATCCAACGGCATTATTTCGGAGGGGCGTCAGCCCAAACAAACGGGTCCCTGCATGCCAAAACGCCGAGGCCTGTCACCACGTCCGAATCATCCGCGATATCCTTCTGTGTATTTCCCTACTTCCTTGCGGTTAAACACGCAAACAGTGGCTCATATATCACGTTCAGTTCGCACGCTGAATTACTATGAAACTCGGAACTTATTGTCATCGCTGTTCTGCGATTTATCAACAAATCGCTTGGAAACTTAAAGTAATAGTATGCATTTCTGTAACTTCAACCCACAGCTTCACTATTGAGACGAGGCACAGACTGGTAGGACAAATTCTTAAAATCGTTCTTTTGCTGATGCATTTAAATAAATTTTACCGTTCCTATATCATCTGTATGTTCATCTATATTAGAACTAGCAGAAATCTGTAAGTAACGTAACGAACCATAGACAATAACCATGAATAAACTGTTATGTTGTGTTCCTACGCAGTTTTGATAAGCATGGAATTTGATTTGAGCAATTTGAGTACCAGGTCTGGATAAGTATTGGGAAATAGAACTAAAAAGTAAACAATAAATTAATTAAATAAAAAAATCATTCAAGCGCGTGTTCATGGTAAATTTAGTGCTTGTTGAACACAATTGAATAAATCCAAGTTCACATTTTTATTATGCAAAGCTCTCTTTTTACAAGCTAGTCTCTTTTGATCTTTACTAAATGAAGGTGCACGTGACTCAAACCAGCAACAGTTAAAAGAACAAACGATCATCTAAATCAGTCTGTAGCCTACTTTGCTGTTTGATGATTGCTCAACATCAATCAATTGCAGTACAAACTGTAAACGACAGTATGGTATCAAACAATCGTGCCAGAGGTGAATATATGCAGGTTATAAAGCATTTTAGGCTTATTAATAAAAATTAAATCGATTCTCAGCCTTGCACGTTTTGCTGAACTCAAACTGAATTTATGGGCTTTAACTTAAATACAGTTAATTTCTAGGCCTCACCACATAAGGAAAAATAGGATATTTTTTTATTTGTTTCCATCTTCATAGATGGTCCAAACTGTTCTAAACAGGAACTGCTATCTTTGCTCAGCTATCTTCATGATGCGCATAATCCCGCAGGTCGCTTTTTCATCTCCTCTCTCTTGCTTCTTCGATTCATGCACTAGAAGACAGGCGTCAGGCCGCAGTGAGCCTGGGCTGGGCCCCAGATTCCCCACTCTCCTCCTCCCTCCGCCTAGCCACACACCGCAGTTTCCCAGGTGCCACACCACATACAGCTCTCTTCGCCCTCTTGGCGAATGCCTTCCCTCCTAGCGTGAGGATGCCTCCGCTAGCAGAGCAAGCTCCGCTGTTTCAGCCATTTCATCCCACCGTCCTCTTACCCTATCCATTGTCTGTGGCCTGTAGATGTTAGCGTGAGGATGCCTCCGCTAATAGCGCAGGCCGGTCATCATTCTCAAACTCTCTTTTTGTCTTTGGTCTACAGCTCAACCACGGACCTTAGTGTGAGCTTGCCTCCGCTAGCGGCGCAGGCCCAGAGCCTTATATGGACTCCCAGCTTCCCTCTTTCTACACTTCTTGTTCCTCCCCAGGCTCCAGGGACTGACCCAGCGTGAGGTTG
>JAOTNS010002297.1:0-110064 GCA_028476615.1 Culter alburnus
TCCGCGGCGGGACTTAGCCTCCCCCTCTTCGTCTCTTGGACATCAAGCCAACTACTGAGGCGCAGGGTCCAATGCTATCTTGGGCCGGGGTCCCTGTCCGGAGGAGGGTTGCACCTAGCAGAGCGCAAATGCCATCTGTGCTCTGAACGTGGCGTGGGCTTAGTGGCTGGCAGCTTGTCTTTGGGTGGCTGCTGCTGAGCTGGCGCTGACTTAGGGAGGCTCGAAGCAGAGGAGCTGGAGCGTTTTGGAAAAAAGTGTTGTATGGCCTGGGACGACTTTTGTGCCGTTGTGAAGTGCTCAGCAAAACCATTGACGGTGGGCCCAAAGAGACCAATGGTTGAGCCCGGTGAGTCAAGGAAGACGGCCCTGTCCATGTCATTGATCTCAGTCAGGTTGAGCCATAAGTGGCGCTCCAGCACCACCATGCTGGCCACCGAATGCCCAATAACCTGAGCCGTGGTTTTCGTGGCACCCAGAGCCAAGTTCGTAGCACAACACAGCTCCTTGATGGTGGCTGAGTCGTGCCGAGCCTTATCCAGGTCTCTGAGGAGCTTCACTTGGTACACCTAAAGTACCGCCATGGAGTGTAAAGCGGAAGCTGCCTGGCTGGCCGAGGTGTACGCCTGTCCAGCAAGGGCCAAGGTGGTACGGCAGGACTTGGATGGGTGGGTCTTCACCTTCCATCCAATGGCAGTGGGCGGACACAGGTGTGCAGCCACAGCTTCATCCAAGGGAGGCAGCTTGTCATATCCTTTCTGCTTGGTGCCATCAACAGAGGTGAGAGTGTAAGAGGCAGAAGGATGCAGGCGGGCAGAGTAGGGAGCATGCCATGACTTGGTGAGCTTGTCATGCACTTCTGAGGAGGAGCTTGGCGACGTCCAGGCAGGAACTACTCATCTAAGCGGCTGCGAGTGGGTTCCTCAGGTGTAGACCACTCCAGACTGAGCTGCTCAACTGCTTTTGACAGCATCCGGGTGAGCTCTGAATCGATTGATGCCCTAGTGTCAATTGGCTCCAAAGACGGCAAGAGGGCGGGGTCAGGAAGTGAGCCCGACCACTCCTCGGCATCCGAAGCAGCCAAGGACATGTGGCTCTTCATCAGATCCCCCAAACGGAACCAAGTTGTTTGCGATGGCAGAGGGGCATTGGTCTGGGTGGGAGAAATGGACGGGGGAACCTCTCTATGTGGAGAGAGTGAGGCATGCGGGACCTGAGCCGACGTGAGCTCACTCTCATCCGAGCACTGGGATCCTCTGCCCCACCGTTTTTTCCTCACAGGTTCCTGGGAGGAAGAAAACGGGAGGGTGCGAGGGGCAGATTCGCGTTCTGAAAAGAACACCATCTGCGGGAGGCAAGACTCATGCTCTCAAAATGAGAGCAGGTCGATTCAGTGAGCACGGCTTCTGCGTGGGACTTGCACAGACATCGCACACACTCACTGTGCCCGTCATCAGTGCGCAGAGGAGCTCTAGACATGCCACAATCATGGCGCGACATTTGAAGCAACGTTGCAGAGATTTGTTAGAAAAAAGCTCTTTTAGAAAGCAACAGCATTCTAAAGGATACTCCATAGTGCACTTGCACAAACTGCAGGCGGCTCGGGGACGAAGCACTGACCTGGCTGCTGTGAAGCAGTGGGCAATTAGCGCTGCACAAGAGCGGCGATCTGAGCGGCGAGCTGAGAGCGGCGAGAGAGCTGCAGGCTGCTCGAGGTGGTGGCTGCTAGAGACAGGCGAGCTGCTTGAGAGCAGCGAGCAGAATAGAGAGCGGCGAGCAGGGAGGCGAGCAGATCAAACTGCTGCAGAGCGGCGAGTCAATCAGCGGTGAATCCAGTTGCTTGCAGGTGAAGGCGGCTTCAAGTCTTGCAGATCAAGCGAAGAGATGATATCTGCGTCAGCAAAGGAGAATGAATCAATTTGCCATGGTGAGACGGCCACTTATAAAGCCCGAGACCCCGCCCCTTTTGGCGGGCTCAAGCGGGCTCACTCACCATTGGCTCGTGCGTTCCGCTCCATCATTGGTTTATTTTCTTTAACTTTAGGAACCAATGCCCGTGCAGTTCACACTGCGTTTTCCCCATAGCATCTTGTCTTATTAATAATCTATATCAAGCATCGCGTTAGTTCAGGCAGGCCACGACAGTCAAGCTTGCACCAGTTGAAAGTCAGCTGTTTCATGACGTGTACCAGTCCAGTTGTGACACCTATCACAGCAGTTCATTTAAATCACCATTCATTATGCCTCTATCTATTGCTTAGCTGCACGTTGCATTTAACTCCCTCCCCCATCCCCAACTCCACCTATCTGGATTCTTTAATCTAATCTGTTGTCTGTTTATGACTGTCTTTTGCATACAGTAATTTTATTTATCATTCTTCCCTGTGTATTTAGCTGTTTACAACACTAATGTAATTGTGACTGTAATTATGTATGTATGTATGTATGATACTGGATCTGTTCTGTACCCCAGGGGGGTTTGACTTGCTGCTCTCCCCGCTCTGTCCAAGCAGGGCTGCATGGACGGGTGTGTGGAGTTTGCCCATAACTGATCCATACTGCCAACACTAAGTGTATGCATTTATCATTATAATAAATATACATTTGATGAAAGTGACTGTCACAGACACGTCAGGTTCCAACGTCACCCAATCACAGCGCGCACCATCTCCTGAATACTGATCACCGCCACCTGCACCTCATCACTCTCCTCATCAGCAGCACTATAAAACACTCACACTCACAGCACTCCACGTCCGGTCTCGTTTGCATACCCTTACAAGTTTATGCTTACCTCAAGGACTCCTCTTCGAATACCTACCTGTTTCCATTGTGTCGATTCCCATTGTGTTCCTCGTCTGCCTCGTGAGTGTGTTCCCATCTGCTTCCAAGTACTCCAGCGATCTCCAGTCTCCAGCGATCAACTCCCTGCAAAGATAAGGACAGTAACTATTCCAAGTATTACCCGTTCAAGTCAAACTACTTCCAGTTATCTCACCTGTTTCATTCTCCTTGCTCTCCTGTGGTCAAAATAAAGACTGTGAAAAGTTATACCTGTGTCTGTCCTCCGTCTACTGTAACAGAAGACCGGACCAACACCGCTGACCCAGGATGAGCCAACCCGACCCCTTTCAGGATTTGGTGGATGCGCTTCGGCGCACGCTAACAATTCATCCATCGCCACCATCTCCAGTTCCTCCATCTTCACCTGCACCAGCACCAGCTAGCCCCACTGAGCACGTCAACACACCTCCTTCACTGCCGCCGTACGCCAGTCCCATGGCCAAACCGGCGCCCTACTCAGGATCGGCGGAGGATTGCAGCGGGTTCCTGCTGCAATGCACACTGGTCCTGGAGATGCAGCCGCACCTGTACCCGAGTGATACTGCCAAAATAGCGTTCATTATCTCTCAGCTCAGCGGCAAAGCATTAAAATGGGCCGATTCCATCTGGTCCCAGCAGGGCGCTGTAACCCAATCCTACTCGTCGTTTATTTCCCACTTCCGGGAGGTATTCGGGAAACCCATCACAGACTCTTCAGCTGGTGAGAAACTCTATAATTTGA
Source organism: Culter alburnus (assembly GCA_028476615.1). Classification (NCBI taxonomy): domain Eukaryota; kingdom Metazoa; phylum Chordata; class Actinopteri; order Cypriniformes; family Xenocyprididae; genus Culter; species Culter alburnus. The sequence goes on from JAOTNS010002297.1 coordinate 3,563, forward strand.
GACAAGCTCCATGTCTGTTTATGATTATGCTTTGCAGTTCAGAACGCTTGCAGCCCTCAGCGGATGGAACGAACAAGCCCTGATAACGAACTACCGGCAAGGATTGGAACCTCGGGTGCGGCTGCAACTCGCTGCATGCGAGGACAACATCGGCCTAGAAAAGTTCATCCAGCTCTCCATCCGCTGCGCCACTCGCATGCAGGCGTGCCTCCAAGAGCACCAGGACCAGTTCTTCTCCACCGTGCCACTCTGCCGATCCGAACCCGTCAGCACTCCAGAACCAGCTCAAGAACCCATGGATGTAGAAAACTCTCGTCTATCCTATGAAGAACGCCGCCGCCGCCTCACCCTTCGTCTCTGTCTCTACTGTGGTGAACCGGGGCATGTGATTGCTGCATGCCCCACACGACCGCCGCGACCCCTGGTGAGTGCCATTATTCCTGCTACTCATAAGATGAAACCACTCACTACTGCCGTCAATCTTACTGCCGCCAATGTTTCACTTACAGTGGTCGCGCTCATCGACTCGGGGTCCGCCGGCAACTTCATCTCTGGTGCCCTCTGTCGTCAACTCCGCATCAAGACCTCTCCGACTCCGACCATCTACAAGATCCGCCATAACCGGCCGACCCCTGAGCCGGAAGCGCGTCCGCTCTGTGGCAGGACCCGTTCACATTCAAGTTGGACTTCTACATCAAGAAGAGGCGCATCTGCTGGTTCTGGAGGACTCAACGCTGACGTGGTTCTGGGGCGCCCCTGGTTGGAGCAGCATAATCCAACCATCTCCTGGAAAACGGGCGAAGTCCTGAAGTGGGGCGACACTTGCTTCAAGCACTGTTTGACGGATCTGCCAGTTCCAACCAACTCCTCATCTGATCTCTCTCTCTGCGCTACGTCTATCGAAAGTCCTGTTGAACAGCGTTCTGTGGAAATCCCCGAGTGTTACGCCCCCTTCAGCGACGTATTTTGCCCTCAGCGGGCTTCCAAGCTGCCTCCACACCGGCCATGGACTGTGCCATCGACCTGCTTCCGGGTGAACCAGTGCCCAAAGGAAAATCTACCCGCTTTCCATCCCGGAGGAGAAGGCCATGGAGGATTACAAGGAAGCCCTCGCCCAAGGTTACATCAGGCCGTCTACTTCCCCTGCTGCTTCCAGCTTCTTCTTTGTGGCTAAAAAGGACGGAGGCTTGCGGCCCTGTATTGACTACCGTGCACTCAACAAAATAACAGTAAAGTTCCGTTACCCCTTCCTCTCGTCCCAGCTGCCCTAGAACATCTCCGTGGTGCCACTGTTCACGAAGCTGGACCTCCGCAGCGCGTATAACCTCATCTGGATACGTGAGGGGGACGAGTGGAAGACCGCCTTCATCACCCCTACTGGCCACTACGAGTACTTGGTCATGCCGTATGGACTAGTCAACGCCCCCTCCGTATTCCAGGACTTCATTCATGAGGTGCTCCGGGAGTTTCTCCATCGGTTTGTCCTGGTCTACATAGACGACATTCTCATCTACTCCCGGAGCCAGGCCGAACATCGCCAACACGTTGCGGAGGTCCTCACCCGCTTCGCCAATACCATCTGTTCCAAGGCCGAAAAATGCACATTCCATCAACCCTCCGTTTCATTTCCTGGGATATAACATCGACCACAGTGGCATCCGGAGGACGAGAGGAAGGTGGAATCCATTACCAACTGGCCAGAACCCCACCATTAAAGAACTCCAGCGCTTCCTCGGTTCTCAAATTTCTACAGAAGATTCATCAAAGGTTACAGCTCTATCGCCCATCCACTCACCAGCTTACTCCGCAACCAGCCCAAGTCTCTGTCCTGGACCCCGGCAGCCACCAACGCCTTCAACCAGCTCAAAGAAGCCTTTACCACCGCTCCCTTACTCGTACACCCTGATCCAGAGAAAATTCATTGTTGAAGTGGACGCATCTACCACCGGAGTGGGAGCGGTGTTATCGCAGCAGCAGGGGACCCCAAGTAGACTCCATCCATGCGCCTTCTTCTCCCAAGCTCAGCCCGGCGGAAGTCAACTATTCCATCGGAGACAGGGAACTTCTAGCGATCAAGCTTGCTTTGGAAGAGTGGAGGCATTGGCTGGAGGGAGCCAAGCATGCTTTCTTAGTATTAACAGATCACAAAAACTTGGAGTACCTTCGCTCTGCGAAAGATTGAACCCTAGACAAGCTCGCTGGGCCATGTTTTTCTCCCGCTTTAACTACACCATCTCCTTCCGTCCTGGTACGAAAAATGTGAAAGCGGATGCTCTCTCCCGTCTGCATGCCCCTGAGGAAAAGACTGAGGAACCTGAACCCATTATTCCTAGCCCTCATCGTGAGTCCCATGGTCAGAAGAGACCATTCCCCTCCAATGCCTCCACTAACCCTCCGCCGGGCTGTCCACCAGGCTTGCTCTATCTTCCACGGACACGACGCACTCCCACCATTCACTCAGCCCACATGTCACTTGGCACTGGTCACCCGGGGGACGCTTCTGGTGGCCAGGGATGGCAGCCGACGTCAGAAGGTACGTGCAGGGCTGTAGGGAGTGTGCCATCTCCAAGTCTCCTCGTCATCTGCCAGCTGGGAAACTCCTTCCGCTGCCCGTTCCAGATCGCCCCTGGTCACACCTAGGAGTGGACTTCATATCTGATCTCCCTGTCTCAGACGGATACACCACCATCCTAGTTGTTGTGGACCGGTTCTCAAAGTCATGTCGTTTAATTCCACTTCCTGGATTACCTACTGCAATGGAGACCGCCGAAATACTCTTCAACCAAGTCTTCAGATATTTCGGAATTCCAGAGGATATCGTCTCCGACCTCCTCAATTCATATCCCGTGTATGGAAGTCCTTCTACTCACTCCAGGTGTGGCCGTCAGCCTAACTTCTGGATATCACCCCCAGTCGAACGGGCAGACGGAAAGGAAGGTTCAGGAGATTGGCCGCTTCCTCCGTACCTTCTGTCATGACCACCAGGACTCTTGGAACCAGTTCCTGGGTTGGGCCGAGTACGCCCAAACTCTCTCCGACAGTCAACTACTGGGCTTACACCGTTTCAATGCGTACTCGGTTACCAACCCCACTGTTCCCCTGGGATGGGGACCCTCCAACGTTCCGGCAGTGGATTACTGGTTCCGAGAGAGCGAGAGGGTCTGGGACTCAGCACACCACCAGTTGCAACGAGCCCTGCGCAGACGCAGAATGGTAGCCGACCTCCGACGCTCTAACACCCCAGTATTCCAGCCTGGTCAGATGGTCTGGCTATCCACCCGTGACATCAGACTGCGTCTGCCCTGCAGAAAGCTGAGTCCCAGGTTCATTGGCCCATTCCCCATCGTCAAGCAGGTCAACCCGGTCACCTATCAACTCCGTCTTCCACAAGGGTACCGTATACATCCAACTTTCCATGTGTCACTCCTCAAAGCTCACCATCCCTCTGTTCTTCCCACAGGACCTGACGTGGCTCCCGCCGAACCCCCCCTTCCACTCATCGTGGAGGACGGAGCTGCGTACGAGGTGCGAGAGATCTTGAACTCCCGGTCGTGGTGGTCAGCTTGAATACTTGGTGGATTGGGAAGGATATGGTCCCGAAGAACGCTCCTGGTCCCAAGGGACGACATCTTAGACCCCAGTTTACTCCAAACCTTCCATGACAGTCACCCTGAGAAACCGGCACCGCGGGGAAGAGGACGACCACCACGGCGTCGGGGTTCTCGGCCCTCTGGAGCGGGCCGTGGAGGGGGGGGTACTGTCACAGACACGTCAGGTTCCAACGTCACCCAATCACAGCGCGCACCATCTCCTGATACTGATCACCGCCACTGCACCATCACTCTCATCATATTCACACTCACACTCACAGCACTCCACGTCCGGTCTCGTTTGCATACCCTTACAAGTTTATGCTTACCTCAAGGACTCCTCTTCGAATACCTACCTGTTTCCATTGTGTCGATTCCCATTGTGTTCCTCGTCTGCCTCGTGAGTGTGTTCCCATCTGCTTCCAAGTACTCCAGCGATCTCCAGTCTCCAGCAATCAACTCCCTGCAAAGATAAGGACAGTAACTATTCCAAGTATTACCGTTCAAGTCAAACTACTTCCAGTTATCTCACCTGTTTCATTCTCCTTGCTCTCCTGTGGTCAAAATAAAGACTGTGAAAAGTTATACCTGTGTCTGTCCTCCGTCTACTGTAACAGTGACCTGACTGAAATTAATTAATAAGACGGACGACGCAGTCTTTCTCTTTCTCTCTCTCTCAAAAAAAGAGAGAGAGAGAAAGAGAAATTAGTATTATTTTATAAATTCATAGGCATCTGTATTGGTATCGGCAAATACTAGAAAAAAGTATCCGTACTCGTACTCGGTCCTTAAAAAATGGTATCGGTGCATCCCTAACTATCACCTATTACACATCTGGTCTTATATTCATTTAACTCAATAGAGAGATCATCCATATACAAATTAAACAGAAGAGGTGACTATATTTCCCCTTGCCGAATCCCATTTGTCATATAAAAGGGCGCCAAAACATTCCTACCCCATCTGACTTGTATGGATTGATGTATATACCAGTAATGTAAAATCCTAATCAGATATGGGGGAACCCCTCTTTCTTGTAGCTTAATAATTAATATGATGAAATGCCTTAGAAGTATCTAAAAAAAAAACATAAATACTGTTGAATTGTGCCTATTACTAACCACTTCCTTTAATGAATATATGCTTAAATCAGTGCCGTGCTTCCTTTTAAAAAAAAAACTGATTATCTGTAGTTATTAAATATTTTCTTAAATAGTAAATATCCCCATGATATTTGCTCCACAATTTAACAATATTCTCAGCCCCAACAAGACCAGCTATGCTAGTTGGCTATGGTATTTTACTATTATTAATAGCCTTAACTTCTTTCCAAAATTCATATGCATTATTTTGCTGAAACTTCTTGGCCATTGAGTTTGCTCTCATGGTTGCCTCATTTCTTTTGATAAACCATACAGCATATTTAAATTTAGCATTTGCCACTTTCTTTTTCTCGTATTCTGGGCCATATCTCACTTTACCTGTTATGACCCAGTTTTTAAATGCATCTCTAGCTTTCTAGTCCTAATGCAGTTCAGAGACATATTGAACTTAAAATAATGTGCACTAATGAGAACACAAAGGGGAATTTTGTGGCCAGTGAACAAAATGATTATCAAAACTAAAGCTGTGAGCAGTACATTTACTTCAATATACAGTACAAGTATTACATCACTGTGTTGTCTGAAAGCTCTCAAGAGACGAATCAGTAGATATATTTGGATTCAATGACGCAGATGTCCAATGATCTTTGCGACATGAGAGAATAAGGACGAGCATTTATAACAGACTAATTTAATTCAAAGCAGCTCACAAGTGTTCAGACGCTGTCATTGTTTGCTCTGGCTCTAAAACTTTTAGATTATTTAGACAAGTCTGTGATTCAAATATTATGCAGAAAGTCTGCATAAAGATATTTTTTCAACATTTGAAAATAGACATTAAAAGTGTGAGATGACAGTTTAGTAAAGTCCATATTTTGGTTATTTCTTCATAGTAATTTATATTTTCAGCCTGTGCAAAACAACAAACGCTAAGCTGTCATGAGTTTATCCCAGAATATCTCAATTGTTCATCCAGACTTTTTCATCACTGGGCTTACAGGTACACCATACAGCACTTATTTCTATATATTCTTATTTATCATATATTTTATTTCTATAATTGGGAACTCGATAGTCATTCTCATTATAGCTCTTCACCGGAGCTTGCACAGTCCAATGTACATTGGTGTGTTTAACTTGGCCTTGGCGGATATTGGTGAAAGTAATGCACTGATCCCTAACATGATGAAGATTTTTTTTTTCGGACTCACAGTACATCTCATATAATGATTGTTTGGCAAACATGTTTTTTGTGAACTTCTTTATTACTGTACAGACTTACACTCTTGTTGTTCTGGCATTTGATCGTTTCATTGCAATCTGTTTGCCACTAAGATATAATGCTATAGTGAATAATAAGTTCATGACTATATTGTTTTCAGTAATATGGGCATTTAACACCTTTCTTGTAACACTGTCAACATCTTTGATGACCAGACTTTCATTCTGTAAATCCAACGTGGTAGAGAGTTGGTATTGTGACTATGGAAGATTGTTGAGGCTGCCATGCAATGACAGTAGCATTAATAATGTTATAGCAATCATCATTACTGCTTTTTTCCTTGTAGCACCACCATTCATTATAGTCCTGTCATATCTGGGCATTTTTATTGCTTTATGTAAAATTACAACTTGGGAAGGACGTTTTAAAGCACTGAAGACCTGTGTTTCTCACCTTTTGGCAGTTGGATCATTCTTTCTTCCCATATTATGCAATATGATTGCTGCACCTTCTATCAATGCCAGGATCATCAGTGGATCTCTTTCATTTGCTCTTCCACCAATGCTAAATCCCATCATTTATGTTTTAAACACAGCTAAAATCAAAGACTTAATCCGAAAAGTGCTTAACAACAGATCTGCACCAATTAGAGAGAATGTTTCAAAATGACTGTAATCACTGTCTATGTGTTCTTCAATCATTGTGAATTAAATTACTTAAAATTACATTTATATGTATTTCATAAATATTAGATCCATTAACTGGAAAATAAAAGTGTACAAGCAGAAAATAAATTCAGTCTGCTATACTCTTAACATGTTGAGTGGACACATTAGACGTGTGTGTTGGTTAACAGCAGTGAAATGTTGTTTATTTATTTATATGAATGAATCCATCTGATTTCAAGTGTATGTAGTGTACTGTGTTTGTTCTTAGTTACTGAAACCAAGACAAAACAAACTGAAAAGACAAAATATTTAAGCAAGCAATTTGAATTATTTTATTGTTAAAATTTCTATCAGTAATAACAGGAATACCATAGAGCAGGTTTGGTAAAGGTAATGTTTTAATAACAGTTAATGAATACAATGAACAACAGCAAAAACATGGCAGAGATGATGGTAATAAAAACAGAAGAGGCAGATGTGGATGTCAATGTTTCAATGTTCAGTATATACTATAATCATTAAAGAAACATGCACAAACTGTTGTGGGGAGAAGGCCAGTGAAGGAATAATGCAGATTGTTTGTATATAGACCACATCCGTGATACAATAGGGAGACACACATAACAAACGTGAAATAATCTAGACACCTGAAAATAATTTTAATGTCAGCCAACAAAGTGTTATTTTTTTCAATGTCATTGAGTGCAAATTCAAATAAATGTATTTCACTTTTCTTTTTTTTTTTTTTCCTTTTTTTTGGCAAAAATGTCAAGTTATGGGTAACACTTTATAATTGTAATGAGGCGGGATTCAGGATCGGATCCATGTGCAAGCTTTATTAAAGCAGAGTTCGTAGGTAAACAAGCAAGAGTCAAACAGTGGCAAACAGGTATGGCAGAGAGCAGGCAGAATCGTGATCGTTGAACAGGCAGGGAATCGGGACAGGCAGATATCATTCATATATTTTAGGTTAATACTTGATACAGTAGGTCCAGAGCTGGTCTCATTTTTAAATAAATGCTTGAAATCTGGAGAAATCCCAAATATTCTAAAAACAGCTACGATAACACCTATTTTAAAAAAAACCTAACCTTGAGTCTTCTATTCTATTAAATTACCATCCAATTTCTGTGTTGCCTTTTCTGTCTAAATTACTGGAAAAGATTGTGCTTAGTCAGCTCCAGTCTTACAGATGATAATCATATATATGAGATCTTTCAATCGGGCTTCAAAACACTACATAGTACTGAGACAGCTTTGGTAAAATTTCTTAATGATATTCTAATGGCTACAGACTTGGGTGATTCTGTGATTTTGGTTATGTTAGATTTATCTTCAGCTTTTGATACTATAGATCATGAAACTCTTCTTTCTCTAGGCTAGAACATTATGTGGGTTTAGGTGGTGAAGTCCTACATTGGTTTAAATCTTTTTTTTTTTTTTACAAATCGCAGTTTCTCTGTTAAAATTGGTAGTTTCACTTCTTCTCTGGGGCATTTAACTTGTGGAGTTCCTCAGGGCTCGATTTTATCTCCTATGCTCTTTTCCTTATACCTTCTTCCTTTAGGCTCTATTTTTAGGAAGTATGATGTATCTTTTCATTGTTATGCAGATGATCTGCAAATTTACCTGCCTGTGTCTAAGAAAAACCCTTGTGCTTTAAACACCCTGCATGCTTGTTTAAATGAGATCAAATCATGGCTTTCCTCAAATTTCCTCTTTTTAAATTTTGATAAAACAGAAATCATTGTTTTTGACCCCCCCAACACCAAAGCACACCACCACCTTGACCTTCAGTCACTTTGCTCTACTACAGCTTCCCATGTTAGAAATCTTGGGGTTATATTCGATACTAATCTGTCATTTGACAAACAAATTAACTCAGTTGTTGGTTCTAGTTTCTTTCATCTCCGTCTGCTTTCAAAAATCAAACCATTTCTTTCTGAGCGTTCCCTAGAAACTGTCATCCATGCCTTTATTACATCGCGGCTGGATTATTGTAACTCCTTATATTATGGTATCACAAAGTCTCAAATCTCCTGGCTTCAGTTAGTACAAAATGCGGCAGCTAAATTTTTAAAGGGCTGTAAAAAATTTGATCATGTTACACCTCTGTTAAGATCATTACATTGGCTGCATATAGAGTTCCGTATTGAGTTTAAAATTCTGTTACTTGTATACAAATCTTTACATAATCTTGCTCCCCCATACCTATCTACTCAATTTTATCGGTATAGCTCAAATAGGAGCCTTCGATCAAATGATCAACTTCTTCTTCACATTCCAAAAGCCCGCTTAAAGACAAGAGGAAATCGTGCTTTGGCTGTAGCCGGCCCTACCCTCTGGAATAAGTTACCCCTTGCAATTAAATCGGCCCCTACTATATCAGAATTTAAAAACAGGTTAAAAACCTTTCTTTTTACTTTGCCTTTTAATTAAATTACGTTCATTGAATTACATGTGATTGTTTTAAGTTTTTATGTTGTCAACTTTGTTTCATCCTGTTATTTATTGACATGGCTTTTTGGTTTTTATTTGAATTATGATGTGAATTTGACCTTGAATTATGTTATGTTTTATTATTTTGCTCTTTATTGTATGTTTGATCTTGTTCGGCACTTTGGTAGGTTCTACCTTGTTTAAAGCGCTTTATAAATAAAGGAACTTGAACTTGAAAGAGTTCGTAGGAAAACAGGCATGGCAGAGAGCAGGCAGAATTGTGATCGTTGAACAGGCAGGGAATCGGGACAGGCAGATACCATTCACAAAAACCAGGAAACACAATAAACAGTCCAAGGGCAGGCGGCAGAAAATCGTAACTGGGAAACAGACAAGATCAGAAACAGGCAGACAGATAGGGTAAATAATGCTTAGAATTGCTAAAGAGTAAACAAGACCTCGCAATGATGTGTGGTGAATGTGCTGCATGTGCTGCATGTGTGAATGTGCTGAATGTGCAAAGTCCGGTTAATGTGCTGCAGCTGGGTGTGGTGATTAGTGATTAGTGTGGAGTGTGTACAGGTGACTGGCAGGGAGGATTATGGGAATTGGAGTCCGGGAAGTGACAGGAACATGACAATAATACAGTTGTCACAGAGTCACAGCCAATGCCCACCAACATCCACACATCGTCACCGGATCTCCATGCTCCACCCACTCGTTGGACAACAGTGACAACAGTGATAAAGTCATCATTTTTTTGGAAATCATTTGCAAACTATTTATATTTAGTTTATCGTTAATATATTGTAGTCTCTACATTGTAATATATTAATAATTAACTAAATTAATTAATATAGTTAATATAGGCTATATTCTTTAATTCATTATCACTGTAATTAACCAAATTATTATTGTTTAATTAGCTCATATGTGAAGAGTTAGATATTTTATATGATTTGTTAACAATATTAACCGTAACTAGTTCTCACTTTAGATTAGGTCACAGAAAATGGGAAAATGCCATTAATAAAGTGCAATCTTTATCGGACATTAATTGCATTTATATTCAGTGTTCCTTAAAATGTTTATAAATACAGTAAGCACACACATACATATACAGTACACGTTGGCATATGTGGTTTACAGGGACTCTCTATAGGGAAAATGGTTTTTATAATGTATAAATTGTATATTGATTAGTGCATACCCCCTCCCTTTACAGTATAGTAAGGAATAAGTAATACTAATGCAATTAATGTCCAATAAAGGTTGGTTTAAAGCACTTAATTAATGACATTTCCCCTTTTTCTGTGACCTAATCTATTTACTCCTAATAACCAATTAACAATTCCTTTACTATGAGCTAATTAATTACACAATAATAACTGTGTTAATTACAGTGACAATGAATGTGTTAAGATCACCCCTTCCCGGACTCCAGTTCCCAGCATCCTCCTGTTCTGCACACCTGTCTGCACTTCCCTCATCAGTCTTCCTACCATCTCCCCGGATTCCCAGCACCTGTTATCCTCGTCAGCACTTTAAGTTGGACTCACTCCCTGCACTCCCTGTCCATTCTTGTTGTTGTATTGTTGCTTGTGTTGTAGTTCATCTGCTCCTTGGTATCATTAAAGCCTACTTTATTGTGGATTTCCGTATTCGCCTCGTCTATACAGCACAGCCCATAACAGAAGAACAGACCAAACTGTTGGAAATCTACCAAAAAAAAAAAAAAGGGCTTGTTCTCTTTGTTTCTGAGCTTCCCATGGCTCTCGTGTCTCCTCAACAAACCTCAGCGGTGGATCGCCTTTGTGGGTTCCAGCAGGACGGTCGCTCAATGGAGAGGTATGTGGAGGAATTTGTCGAGCTTGCTTATTTGGCGAATTGGCCAGATGTCTGTTTGAATGCCTGTTTCTGGCGGGGCTGGATGAGGACACGATTCATTTTAAAGAACCTGCCTGTTATTTTTCCCTAGTCGAAGCAATTAATCTGATTTTGTTTCTAAATTGTTCGGATTTTGTCATTGAGGAGGTTCTTGACAAATCGTGTAATCCTCGTCCAGTCCCCGCAGAAACACAGACGGCCTGGCCAGTTCGCCAATCGCCGCTTTCCTCCGCCTGCCCCTCCAGTAGGAATTCCCCTGGTGTCCTGCCGGACACAAAACCCCATATGGCTGAAGAAATATCCCCCACTGGGCCCAGACGGCCAAAGAGGAGAAAGAGAAAGGCCGTGCAACCCCAGTCTCCTGAGTTTTCTGCCTCTGTGCAGCCCCAGTCTCCTGAGTTTTCTGCCTCCGTGCAGCCCCAGTCTCCTGAGTTTTCTGCCACTGTGCAGCCCAAGGCACCAGTCATTAATAAGGTGGACTGGTTAATAGACTTTTGGGCTGAACCAGCTCCCAGTCCACTCGACCTTGCTCCAGTCTTCACCGAGCCCTCTCCATGTTTCCACGAGCCCGTCCCATATTTCCACAAGCTCGCTCCATGTTTCCACGAGCCCGTCCCATATTTCCACGAGCCCGCTCCAGCCCTCGCCGAGCCCACTCCAGTCCCGGCTGCCAACAAGTCCAGCACGGCTGCCAACAAGTCCAGCATGGCTGCCAATGAGTCTGCCCTGACTGCCAATGAGTCTGTTCCAAGCGTTCCCAAGAAAGCTCCAGCAGTCCCCGATCCAACTCCAGCAGTCGACGGTCCAACTCCAGCAGCCGACGGGCCAGCTCCAGCTTTTTTTTGGGGGGGGGCAGTGTACCCGTGGGGGGGCAGTGTACCCGTGGGTGGGCAGCATGTGGGTGGGACACGAGACCCGCCAGGACTGTCTACGACTCGAGATGTCATGGCCGCCCTCAGCTCCAGACCTGCCATGGCCGCCTACGGCTCCTGACCCACCATGGCCGCCCTCAGCTCCAAACCTGCCATGGCCGCCTATGGCTCCTGACCCGTCAAGACTGCCCGAGACTCCTGACCCGCCATGGCTGCCCACGGCCCCTGACCCATCAAGACTGCCGAGAATCCTGACCCGCCGTGACAGCCCGACGCCCTAGAACCACCCTGGAGACCTCCGCACCCGTCTGCACCCCCCCGCACCTGCCTGTAGGTCTCCAGGGCGCCCACCCCCCCTCCCCGTTGTATCATCTGAGGCGCGTGGACGCGCCTTCCGGGGAGGGGGAGGTAATGTTACAATCACCCCTTCCTGGACTCCAGTTCCCAGCACCCTCCTGTTCTGCACACCTGTCTGCACTTCCCTCATCAGTCTTCCACCCATCTCCCCAGATTCCCAGCACCTGTTATCCTCGTCAGCACTCCCTTTAAGTTAGACTCACTCCCTGCACTTCCTGTCCGTTCTTGTTGTTGTATTGTTGCTTGTGTTGTATTTCTGCTCCTTGGTATTCCTTGGTTCCTTGCGTATTCGCCTCGTCTATACAGCACAGCACATAACAGAATGAAGAACTATATACAATTATTTGTATTTAATATATTAACAATGTACAATATATTAAATATAACTAAACATTTCATTTAATAATAAAATAAATATTTCTGTAATTTTAGGGTCATTTAACTAGTTGCTTATTAGCATGCATATTACTGAAATATTGGCTGTTTATTGGTACTTATTAAGCACATATTAAAGTGCCCCTATTAGGGATTTTTGAAAATTACCTGTCATGTAGTGTGTAACATGGATCTAAGTAAATGAATACATCTTGAAAAGTTTTAAAGAGCCCCTGTTGTGAAAATCAAGTGTTTAATGTTGTTTATATGTCTATGTAGTGTTTTTAATATGAATTTTCACATGGTTTGTCTTAAAGCATAAGTCTGCACCATTGCTGAGTATTTTATGTTTGAAACTGCAGTAAGCCAAAGATAGACTAAAACCTGCAGTTTGAAATCGTGGGTGTTTGTGACATCACAGACTACCTTGTAACCAATCACAACAACGTGCCGGCAGTCTTTAGCATATCATTAACTATGACTGCTCTGATGCAGGAAAGTCTTGAGAGAAGCCAGGTTATCCCGGTATATTTTCTGTTGATATGAAAAATTGTGTAGATTTAGCAATATAGTGCGTCTATTACGATGTTATGATGAACTATATGCCTTTCTCCACTGACATTCTGAGTTGTTCAAAGCATTTGTAAGGATACTGATTGTTAGAAGGCAGCTTTCTGACTGTGAGATAAAGAACAGGAACGGTGTGTGTAACATGAGCAACACATTATTAGCTGTTTGATTACGTAGTCAAGCAAAAGGCCAATTATATTAATTCATATTAATAAAAAGGGCTGTGCCAAGTGTGCGAACACATAGGGGCTCGCGCCAAAGTAAAGTGACAGCTGACTTGAAGTAAAGCCAATAAAGTTCATGTTTTTGTCTTGAAACATTTTAATACTATAAAACATAGCTAAAACAATATTGCTCTATTGTGTGACTATGATTCAAGTGCATATGTCAGTCAGTGTGGCATCGCACATCAAGTTCTGAGAGAGCTATTCAGTCCATTATAAATTCTGATTTTGGCCGCTTCTGGAATGGATCAAACCATAGATATTAGCCTACCTGATAAGTTCAAGTAAATACGCTGGAAATCCACGCTCATTCAAGGATGTGCATTTTTTTTCATGTACGGAGAAGGCATGGGCGCCTGCAGGATTTCATCTGAATGTTTTTTAATATCTGAAAACTCCAAAAAGCAACAAAATTGTCAAACATCCTTTTATTGTATGTTAACAGAGGGAAACAGCTGCTTGTTCTCTCAATACTATCTGTTTTACTGAGAAATTGCTTCAGGTGATTCAGTGAGAGAGCAGTCCAACAGAATGCAAGTGGATTCAGAACATTTTACAAAGGCTTTTTACCAATTCATAATTTAAAACACAACTTAAGCGTCAGAAATTAAACTGAATATATGAAGCAAAAAATATCCACAATACAAACAACAAATTGCTCATCACTATAGCAACAGTAGACTCTCCGATCTGGCGTGAGCGAGTGGAGGCGTGGCTAATTCGCATATTCATTGATCCGTGTATATTAAATGAGGTAAGGGTGTAGAGTTATATTCATTTTGAGTCATATATTGTCATTTTGGTGATCAAAGATGAGTTTTAAGGGATAAAATAATTGGCTACAGGGGGACTTTAAATCTGAAAGTGCACCAGTTGTTTGTAAAACAAATCTCAAGCCGTTTCGTTGTGACGTCATAACAAAACATTGGCCACCCACTTATTGCATGCACAGACACCGGGGAAAATTAATTTTTTCAACAATACCACAGCAGTACAATCTTGTTGTGTTCCCGTCATTTTACTGACGACTGCATCTCAAACCTTGGGGGGTTTAATGCAGGATTCACAAAACGCTTGGTCTTAAAATATGAATCAATGCCCAGTTTATTTGGACCAGCTTGATCCTCTGAATCTCAACCTGTAAATATGATTAATAATTGATGTTTGTATTTTCTAGCATTCGTTCAAATTTAACGTACACCCTGGTCTGTATTTCTCCTGATAACCAGCTAACTCACGTTTCTGTAGTTCTGCTATTCAGATGCGGGTTCAATATTGTCTAAAAATCTGTCTTATTACTTGAAGTAATAATCAAGGATGGAGCATGACTTTTTTTACAAAGTGAAATGTATTATCAGCTATTCACGTTTGTGCTCGGCTATTGTGGGAGTTTACAACATACAAAACAAACTGTTTCTTTTTTGCTTGAGACCGGCGAGCTGATCAAACTGCTGCAGAGCGGTGAGTCAATCAGCGGCGAATCCAGCTGCTTGCAGGTGAAGGTGGCTTCACGTCTCGTAGATCAAGCGAAGAGATGATTTCTGTGTCGTTGAAGGAGAATGAATTAATTTGCCATGGTGAGACGGCCGCTTATATAGCCCGAGACCACACCCCTTTTGGAGGGTTTGAGCGGGCTCGCTTACCATTGGCTTGCGCATTCCATGCCGTCATTGGTTTGTTTTCTTTAACTTTATGAACCAATGCCCATGCAGTTCACACTGCGTTTTCCCCATAGTGTCTTGTTTTTGCCGAACGTCTGCGACACATCGAGCGCCGTGTCCTGTGCGGCGTGGGGTCGGTAAAAGACAGGGTGACCGCAGAGTGCGTACTGGGACCATGTCGAATATGTTACGTGTGGGAGGTCCGTGTAGTGCTTTTCTGTCCCCTTCCATCCTATTCCGCAGCATCCCACCTGTGACTTATCCAAAGCAACCCCTGTACACACTCCGTGGACAGACCCTTTCAAAAGACTTGCCGAACGGCCGTGACGGGCGACATGGGGTCGGTTGAAAAATGGATACAGGGCCTTTTTTCCTCAAAGACCCTTGCACTTACCCGCCTGGCTCGGTTCTGGAGATGCCTTGGGCGCCCATCTGGCATGGCCTATGGGCCGTGGGGGCGTTGCCCACGGCTAACCTGCCGGTAAGGGAATTTGTCGGTTGTTAGTCAATCTGTGTACACGACTGGGGGCAGTGTTGAGCCTGGGTGTCCAGGGACAGCCTATTAGTCCCCTTCCGGCCTAAACTGGGAGAAATGGTGGGGGTTCGGGGAGCGTTCAAAGCGCCCCCGGGTGGGCCGTTTCGGGTGTGGGTGTCCTGCCTGGCGTGCATTGGGGTTGCATCTACGAACGTCCTATGGGTCCTGGTCGGATAGGCCGTGTGTATACCCGGGGAGTAATTTGGAGTAATTTTGCAATCGATCAGGCTGTAAAAGCACACTTACTGGAAAATACAGCCGCAACGCCCGGGGGAAAGAAGGACGGGGGTTCATTTTGGAGTAATTTTGTGCAGTAAAAGTGCACTTACTGGAAAATACATAATGTCCAAATATTCAGATTTTCTCCTATATATATATATATATATATATATATATAGGTGGCACTCCTGGAGGACGAGTATGAATGGACGAGGCATTTCCTGGCGCTGATGAGAACGCTGCTGGCGGCCAAACAGTTTTTTTTTTTTTTTAACTCCACGCCAAACCCCTGCAAAAACTTAAACAGTTATTTCCAGGAGGTGTGGAAGGAGATGAAACTGACCAGCTGTCCAACCTTTACCGACCTGAGGACCTCGATCGCCAGCCACGTAAGCATCTTTCTCACAACAAGTACCTTAGCATGGCGGTACATATCAATCTCACCCCCCTTTTTATTTTCAGGCCAAGTACACTCATAGGGACGAGGATCGTATGAAAGTTGCCAAATTCATGTGCCATGATGTCAGAACAGCTGACAAGTTCTATGCCATGAATTTGACAGTGAAACAGGCGATGGAACACAGGAAGCTCTTCGAACGGGTGATGGAGGGTCAGGACCTAAGTCCTATCAAGCCGTCAATGCCGGCTCCTTCTTCCTCCAGCAGGTGAAAAACCTAGCAAGAGGAGTCAACTTCAGACTCGAGCCAGGTAAACTGAAAAAAGCAAACAAACAAAAAAAAAACACCACCAAAAAACAGTTTTATCGATTGTCAAACTAACGATCTGCTCTTCTTTGACAGGACACCGCCACCAGAGGAGAGACAGCTGCCACCGCGGCCTCCGGAAAAAAGACAGCCACCGTCACCGCCGACTCGACCACAAGCTAAGAGAGGGAACCCCACAGTTAGGCTGACTCTGCTGAAGTCATGCCTAAAATGAAAATTTACTGCAGAGCAAATTTCACCATTGAAAGTCAGGAAGGTGGTCCTGACAAAGGGCACCACGCTGGTGGGACTGCAAAAAAAAAAAAAAAAAAAAAAAAAAAAGTGTGACCGGCGGGTCAAAAAGGCCATCCAAAAGCGGCGCAAGGAGAGGAGGGTCCGTGAAAAGCGTCAGAAGCTTGAAACCAAAAAGAACATTTTCATATACATTTTCTTCTATTTCTGATTCTGTTTTAATAAATGTGCTTGTGTGGTACACTTCTTGTCTGTCATTTTGTTTCCTACCAAAAAAGGTTAAAATTGAATATAATCTTTTTAAAACACACACACCCTGTAATAATATGGTAGTTACACTGTAGTTATAAATGTATAAGCAGCTCCAAAAACCACTTTCACCAGCACCGACCTGTAAAATTAGCTGTTTTTTTTTAAATGGTAAAACCTATAAAATAAAACCCACTGTGGTCACTGTGAAACGAGCAGCATCCACAAACATCCTAGAGGGTCTACGTCGAATAGATAGCAGGTGAGAGGCTGGTGGGTAAGGGAAGCTGTCTCCCAGCTGCAACCTATTTGACAGGGACCCCATAAGCAATCGGTGTACAAATATATGCATATGTTCAGGTTTTTCAAATCATAAAACCCATAAAATGAAACCCATTGTCACTGTGAAACGAGCAGCATCCCCAAACATCCTACAGGGTCTACGTCGAATAGATAGCAGGTGGGAGGCTGGTGGGTAAGGGAAGCGGCCTCCCACCTGCGACCTATATGAGGGGGACCCCGTAAGCCATCGGTGTACAAATATATGCATATATTCAAGTTTTTCAAATCATAAAATCCATAAAATAAAACCCACTGTCACTGTGAAATGAGCAACATCCCAAGACATTCTACACGGTCTACGTCGAATAGATAGCAGGTGGGAGGCCGGCGGGTAAGGGAAGTGGCCTCCCCGCGACTTATCCAACGGGGCTTCAGTACGCAGTCAGTGTTACATGCCACCCTGACCGGCAGTTTTTTTTTTTAGTTTTTTTTCCTAACGGCCTATTGTGCAGGGCGCGGACATGGGTCCATGGGAGCTCCGCCCGACGTAGCCCAGAAGGGCAACCCCCATGTCTCTGGGCCCAAAGGGGGTCCCGCAGCGGGGGTCTGAAGTTGAAGCGTCGAAACTGCAGTTCGGGCTCTGGCCACGGGGTGGCGTGCTTCTCCACGGACAGCCTAAATGTCCCCTTTCGGCCTATGTTTCCACCAACGGCCTAAATGTCCCCTTTTGGCCTAAATTTTCAATAAAGGCCTAAATGTCCCCTTTCAGCCTAAGCCAGGGGTAAGGGGAAAAGCGTATACTTCACCACTCATTTAAGAAGGAAAATTTGTCCATTTGCATCGCTCCCACCGACTTACTAGAACAGTGTTTCTCAAACCTGCTCCTGAAGGACCCCCAACACTGCACATTTTCTTTGTCTCCCTAATCAAACACACCTGATTCAACTCATCAGCTCATTAGAAGAAACTTCAAGTCATGAAATTGGTATGTCAGAAAGAAGAGACTTTCAAAATGTGCAGTGTTGGGGGTCCTCCAGGACCAGGGTTGAGAAACACTGTACTCGAAGTACAATGGCAACTTAAATGAGTGGGTTTTTTTCCAGAAACGACCTAAATTCCCTTATTTGCCCCAGGGAAGTGCCCTTACTCGGGAGTGTCCGAACAGCCTATTTTGCATGCCGTGGACCGCCATTCATGAACGCTCCGCGTCGCCCCCTAGCAGTCGCACCAGTACAGGAATGGCCTATCTGTCCCCTTTCGGCCTAAGCCAGGGGTAAGGGGAAAAGCGTACACTTCACCGCTCATTTAACCCTTTAAGACCTGAAGGCTTTTTTAGAGTTTTTTGTGTTTTCACACACAAAAGTAAAGACTCATAACTCCAAAACTCTAGCAAGGAGAGTCAAAAGGTAGGTATCATTTGATAGAAAACATTTTAAATTTTAAGAAAATATAAATTATATTTGGACATTTGCTTGCTGAGAAACAGCTGATAAAAGACAAAAAATATATATAATTTTTTAAAAATAATTTCTTTTTTTTTATTTGACATGGAATAACTCAGGAACACAATAAGATCGCTAAAAAATTCGTTTTATATATATATATTTATTTATTTATATGTATATAAATATAAATAAAATAAACCAGCAATGGATATTGAAACAAAATAAACAATGAGCATGTGAAAAAACAGACTGTGTGAATGTAGGCAGGTGCAGCTTTAACCCTTTCGCACGTAAGTTTCAAATATTCTGTCTGACCCCCCAGCGTGAGTTTTTTAAGGCGACCGTTATTTAGAACGTATCACTTTATGGTTTCCATGGTGACGCGTCATTGCTTATTACGTGACACACCGCACCACTGTATGAATGATGATCTGCTTTCATTTAATTTTTCCTTTTTTATTCAAAATATTCACAAATTTGTTAACTATAGCATGAAATATCTAATATTCCTATTGCCAAATATGTGCAAGTGGATGTGTTTTGCTGTTTAAACACCTTTATAACGATCGCGTTAGTTGAGCCATATGAGCGATGGGCGCCGCCATGTCAGTTTGCACCACGCAGAGAATCGGATCTGTTGGATTTACAACCCGTGAATTTATCCACTTTTCCCGAAATACATGAAAGTAAGTGTACCGGTGAACTGGGGAAGAATAGAGTAAGCTTTTAAGTTACTTTCACAATGTGTATCTGATATGAATTAAACGTGTTGTCAAGTTATAATGGAAAGGGTTGTTATTTCCGCTTCTATAGACATCATTGTGTATTTTACAAACTCTAAATATATTGTTTTGTTAGTACTCATGTGCATCTAAATGTCTGAAACCTGAAAGGAACATTATTTGGTTGAAAACACTGCATATATGTGATATATGAAAAGCGCTGCGCGCGTCTGTCTCTGGTTTAGCGTCAAAGCGCGCACGCACATTTGAATTTGGCAGTTGATCACGTAATGCACTGAACGTTCTAATCACACCGGTGTGATCGTACGCTCCTGGGACCAGCCAAGACTGATCACACCGGTGTGATCGTACGCGTTAAAGGGTTAAATAGGTTTCACAGTCCTTGAAACCAGTAAAGATGGCAATTTGTAGTCTTGAAACACAGAATAACTCCACTCCACAAAGAATAAATCCAACGTGCAGTCAATCCCAAAAAGAACAGTTAAATCTTCACAATCCTTGTGCATAAGATCCAAAGATCCACAAGGTGAAGTAAAGACACAGTTCATGAATGGACATCATCTTTTGAACTCCCAGCAATGAAAGGTAGTCATAAAACTGCCAGTAGCAATAAAGAGTCCTTTCTGATTGAGCTTAAAACCTATGTTTCCCAATCAGGACTCAAAGTGGTTTGTGTTTTGTGGTAACACAGAAGGTAGGCCATGCTTCCTCTGCCCAACAAATCTAACTTGCTCTACTACACACCTGGGTATAAACCATACACCCGAGTCTCCTGGCGCCTCTGGTGGTGTGTAGTAATATTACACTCAGTCAGAAACGACATGTCAACAGGCCTTTGCCTGTTACAGTGGATTGTGGGGATATATCTGTCATTCTTAAAGATAACGATCCAAGACTCACCAAAAGTTTAACTATGGCAGAATTTAACGTTTCTTTCGGCGTGTTCAGAGACATTATCTGTGAAGTGTATCCAGACAGGAGAAAGGAATTAGATACCTATCTAGCCATTATTTCGGATCTCGCCATGTCTTACAGAGGCACACTATTCTACGAATACCACAAATCATTTTCATCTAAAGCTGCAATGTACATACAATGCTTTAATCAGTGACTGGACTGGTCCGTGGTCAATCTTGCACTCATTAGCAGACACTTTACGGGACACCGAGCACTGTCATGCTCATTCTGCGGTTTGTTTTCCCACACCGTATCTCTCTGCACTAAGACTGCTTCAACTCACGACACTAGCGCTTCAGCGCCAGAACAGTTATTGCGGGAAAAGTCACCCAAAGTTTTCTCTTGTCTACGGCACACAAAATTTCTAAAAAAGAAATAAACACTCCGGTAAACACCAAGGAGCTATCTAAAGCTCAGGAAAAGCATCCAAATCACCGTTTTGTGTCTTACCTCATTCTAGGGCTCATGCATGGGTTCCTAGCTGGTCTTTCCTATCTGCTCACTTTCTCTTTCACCTGTCAAAATCTCCAGTCGGCTATCAAAGATCCACAGACCATAGATGGTCTGATGGGGAATGGGGAATTATCTATTAATTTATTTGCAACGCTGCTTTTATTTTGTGTGTCAGTCTAGTTTGAGCTTGCGATTCAAACTACCATTCGTTCTTCACCTGTTGGATGACTTCCTGCTCGTCGACTTTCCAGATGCCAACCCATCACGGAGCATCAGTTCCCTGGTTAAAGCATTCAATAAATTTGACATTCCTCTTGCAGAAGAAAAAACAAAAGGCCCATCTTGTGTCCTTGATTTTTCCTGGGGATCACGGTAGATTCAGTGAAAATGCAAGCATCTCTTCCACTAGACAAACTAGAAATTATCAGAACTTATTCCCAATTACAAAAAGGGATCTTCTTTCTCTGCTGGGCCATCTCAATTTTGCTATGAGGATTATTCCCCAAGGTCGTTCCTTTATTTCCAGACTTTTAGATTTGTCTAAAACGGTCGAGAAAATGCATGACACAGTCATGTTAGATGAAGGCTGCGGGTCCAATTTAATATTCTGGTCTAAATTATAAGACAACTGGAACAGCATTTCCTTCTTCTACAAAGAAGATATAGAAACCTCAAGTAAACTACAATTGTTCACCAATGCAGCTCCTTCCATCGGGTTCGGGGGGATTTTTAACAAACAATGGTTTGCAGAAAGATGGCCAAAATAACTTAAGGAACTGGCTTCCTTTATCCAATCGACAGCACTTATGGAACTATACCCTATAGTGATTGCTTGCGTATTATGGGCAGATCAATGGACTAGGAAAAACATTCTCATTTTCTGTGATAACGAAGCCACAGTGAACATTTTTAGCAAGGGTCGCTCCTCTGTGCCTTTGATTAACCGTTTTATTAGCCATCTAACCTGGATCACAGTTATGAACAACTTTACAATTAAAGCTACTCACATACCTGGGCTGGATAATAAAATAGCTGACTCTCTGTCTCGATTTAATATCCAGAAATTCAGACAATGATGTCCGGGAGCGGCTTCATTACGTCTGGGCTGCCCGAACTTCAGTCAAACAGTCCTAGACTGAATGCAACATTGCAAAAATACCTTAAATCAGCTGCACACTGCATGAGATCAGGGCTAGCAAAAACAACACTTAAAACTTACGACTCAGCGTGGTCGTCTTTCTTCAGATTTCTGCAACGCTTTCTCTGTGCCTAAACTCCCAGCTAACATACTGTTACAATACAGACAGGTCGGAGACTGGAGAATACAGTTAATGGTTGTTTATTGAACATACAGCAGAGTATACAGAAGTGCAGGTAAGTTGAATGAAGATCTTTAAGTGAATGGTGAGTGATATATGAATGATACTGTCCTTTTTTGTTTGTAGTAATGATGATCCGGGGTGATGGTTGAGAGAGATGAAACACTGAAGACGTTAGATGACTCATACACACACACTGGGAACAGAGGAGAAGACTTGGAGACACTGGAGACAGGTAAGTAGACCGACAGGAGTCCTTGAGGTAAGCATGGAGGTAAGTCCTTAATGCGAACGAGACCGGACGGTAACTGAGTGTGTGTGAGTGTCTTTTATGTGGTGGCTGATTGGCGTGCTGATTGAGTACAGGTGCATGTGATCAGTATTCAGGTGAGGGAGTGTGCTGTGATTGGATAGTGGTGGAGCCTGGCGTGTCTGTGACACATACATGACGTTTTATTAACAAGGTTCAGGAGGAACAGGTGCAGATAATTAACCTAACTAGCTCAGGTGGAGAGCATTCAGTTAATCAATGCAACCATGACAAGATGTATAAATACAGCAGACTTACCTCTGTTCGTCTGACAGTTCATCAGCATCCCTCCTCCACCCCTTCTCCTCACTTCAGTTCTATCTACTTCTATCACAACTGGGGAGTACTCTGGGTTCAGGCCAAAATTTCTGAGCTCGGAACCCTCCCCTGGACAGCACGGCAAATATGCATAACTCTTACTGTACCTAATTATATGTAAATGTGAGCTTGTGAACTATTATATGTGCTTTCATTACGCACTGCTTCGAATCCAGAAAGTTTAAGCCTTCTACCATCAAGATTATGATCTCAGGCATTCAATTCCACATTAGATGTTTAGATCCTTCCTCTCAAAGCCTGTTACAAAATCCCTCCATATGCCTTCTCCTCAACGGGTTAAAAAAGGAAAGCCCTGCTGTTCCAGATAAATGACTACCGCTGTCTCTCTCACAGGTGCACACGATGGTGGATAAATTAAGATCAGGCCTCCTCACTCCGCACACGAACTTGCTTCTAGAAGCAGCGTTCCTCACTGCCTATTATGGATTCCTCAGAGGAGGAGAATTCACTATTGACACCAAAACATTTGACCTTTCACATGATCTCACAATCAAAGACAAATCATTTCACACAGAATACTTTTCCATCTATCTGAATATTCCAAAACAGACAGTGATAATAACGGAAGAACCATTAACATTTCCAGAACCAACGACGGATATTGTCCCCTCACAGCCATAAACCGGTTGGCAAGCTCACGCAGTAAATCAAAACCTACAGATCCACTTTTCATCACAGAGAAAGGAGAAGCTATGTCTAAGCATTGGTTTGCCTCACATCTCCGAACTGCATGCCTCCACTGTGGCATGGACTCTGCACTTTATACCAGCCATTCATTCCGCATAGGTGCAGCAACCACTGCAGCTTTAACAGTCTCCATACCCATCCTCAAAGCAATGGGTCAGTGGTCATCATCAGCATATCAACGATACATTAGGCCTACAACTCAGGATGTAATATTAGCGCACAAAGCCTTGAGCAGCTCTTCCATTTAACCCTCTACCGCACACATTATGATAAATTTATAATATATATATATGACTCTTTTTCTTTTCTTAGAATGGCTTAACTTGAAGTGCTGTAAAAAAAAAAAAAAAAAAAAAAAAAAAAAAAGGAAAAAAATATTATTTTAAGGTACTTTATGATTTTATGATATGTTACCATATGGCAACAATGTACACTAGTGGAAATAA
The DNA here is from genome assembly GCA_028476615.1 of Culter alburnus. Classification (NCBI taxonomy): domain Eukaryota; kingdom Metazoa; phylum Chordata; class Actinopteri; order Cypriniformes; family Xenocyprididae; genus Culter; species Culter alburnus. The sequence continues at coordinate 27,471 of JAOTNS010002297.1, forward strand.
CTTAGAATAAGTGTAAGTGTATATAGTTAATATTTTTCCTCAAAAATGTTGTTTGTATTGAATCAATTGGTGCTATTATAAGCTCTAGCAGTAAATATAAACAACACCTTATATTTATTTTCCAACATCTTGTGCTTTTATTTATTCCATTCTCTTTTGCTGAATAATGCTGTATATTCTTTGAATTTCATTACGTTTTTCATGAATATTATTTAAATTGCAAATGTAGACAGTTAAAAACAAATCTAATACTTGACATAAAACCAAAAACATTGCAGTTCATGACAATTCAACATTACGCAATCTTATGAGAGGAAGGTTATGAACATGAACCCCCATAATCCTTGAAACTTCACTTTTTTTCCGTATGAAACTTCAAAAAGCATTTTTTCAAAGGTGAGACACATGTACACATCACATTTGGTGCCTTCACCCTAAAAATACACTTACATCCACTTGCACCTGCCTTTTTGAGACATCATGGTAGGCCAGTGGTCGGTCTGGGCCAGTATACTGGCTGTGGTAGCAGGTCTCCGATGTTGATTTAATCCATAATACAAATGTCATGGCAGTCCTTAACATATGACTAATAAACATTATATCACTAGCATTAATGTTGTTATTGTTACAGCTTAACAGACTGCAGCTGGCCTTTGCTAGCTATCTAACCTATTATAATAATGCCATTCCATTATTGCGCAGTGTTGCCATATGGCAACACAGACATTTTATCGATTTACCAAAAACTAATTTCATAAAAAAAAATTTGAGTGGTGAATATGTCATCATAACTTACCTGAGATGATGTTAACAATTTTTTTGTGAATGTGACATGGGCGGGTCCTTGTTTGTTACTGACGTTTTAATTTGCTTTCAGCAACTACATACAAGAGACGGCAGTCTGTCAGAAAATCGCGCCACAGAAAAAAATTGCATGTCATGTGACTTAACCAAAGCACATCATGGCTAAACTAAGGTCTTCTCTTACCAACAAAAAAAACGAGAATGTTCTCTTAAAGAGACAGTGGCAAGGAAATGAACACAAGTGTATGTTGCCATATGGCAACACTATGCGGTAGAGGGTTAAAAAAAAAAAAAAAAAAAACGCATTCTGCATTCTCGTAGTATTCACAATACCATAAGGGACGAACACCCCTCGCAAAAAAAAAAAAAAAAAAGAAAAAAGGGGGCTGCTGTTTTCTCCCTCTGGAGAGAACACCCTTTGCTGCTATAATTGCAGGGGCCTGCTGTTCATCCCTCAGCAGGGGATGAACACCCCTCGCTACTTAAACTAAAAGAGGGGCCTGCTATTCTCTCCCTCCTTTTAGAGGGGAGAATACCCCTCTGTTAGCCAGTAGGCTATTAAGATATCTCAATAACATTGTCTTTTCTCTTTTGCAGGAATGGAACAAGGATGGTTTTGGGGGGTTCTTCTTGGGCATGTTAATACCTTTCATTATGTTTGGGGGGTTAATGTTAAGCTCTTGTATGTTCAATTCATTTTGGAGCAAGAACCCCCATAAGGAACCATACCGCCAAAGATAAATTGTGTTCAATAAACTCAAGTGGTCCTGTCTGAAATCGAGTGCAGCGTTAGTTCAGTCAGGCCACATAGGCATAGTGTTGCGACCAGCCACTACCAATCGCTCCAAACACTACCATTCTCCTCCTATTAGACATGGGACATATATATACGTGGCATTACTGCTCTGTAAGTATGCTCGCAACTCTTCCTCCCTCCCCATTATAAGCATGAGCATATTACTGTGCACCTTCTGGTTGTCGTCTTCTTTTGTTTCAGATCACTAAGGCTTTCATGTCCCTCCAGAAACATCTATAGGCCTACCAAGGCCGCTCAAAGGCTTGGAACCAACAACTTCAACAGAAGGGGTCCCTTTAAGGGAATGTGGCCAGGGAGCCAAAAGGAGCCCCGGCTAGTCACTTCTCGGGGGAGCATAGTCTACCCTGACTGCCACCAGGGAGGCTGACCTGGTCCTAATAAGTAGTAACCTAGTCTGGCCAGCAACCTGTCTGTTACTAAAACAGAATGTCTAAAGCACTAGCCTCCAGAAGAGGGGTCCAGAAAAAGGGACTGCAAACTGGCAGTAACTGGCAGTAACCAACTCATACCGGACTTAGAGACGGGCATCCTGCGGAGCAGGACTCGGCATGGTGCTTTGAACCCTTGCAATCGAGGGGAGCTACTCTGCTTAACCTAAGATCTACAGAGCACTTCTTAATGAGCACTCTGGAGGCTGAGTACTCTAAATAGGGTCCCTAAAGAGAGACGTACCTTCAGCTCCAACAGGAGCTGATTGATCAAGGGAGTTCTTGCTAAAAAGAACCTTTTAAACCTCAATGACCAACTCAGGGGTGAGGTCCTCTGCCTTAACCCTCTGAGGTCTGAGGATTTTTGGGGCCCTGGAGGAAGTTTTGACATGCCCTGACATTTGTGCTTTTTTCAGTTGTTCATAAACATATTAATGGAAAAAGTGTCATTACACTGTATTCAGCACAAACTAGGCTACAATAATAGGAACATGTATGTACATGTTTGTGTTTTTGAAGGAATAACGTTTATGCATGGTTATTGAAAAAAACAAAAAGCTTAAGTCACTGAAATAAAGACAAAACAATATATATATTAAATCTGTGTTCACAAGACTTCTGGGTATTGGAGATTGTAGACTAGAGTTTTTGCTTCAAAATGATGTAAAAATTATGCTGCCTACTCGTTCATTTATAACAATATATTGATTTAGTTTTTGTAAGACACTTTTTGTCAAGAAACACAGTATGTGTGGAGGCATGAATCATCATCAATAATGGGTCATTTACATCTGAGAAGACAAAAGAATCGCATAATGAGTTGTAATGACCTGCATATTAATGAGGCCTTTCAGTCAGGTAGGCTGTGAAAAAACCATCTGTGATCATGTCTCAAACTCATCATGGTGTATATCAAACATACAGAAAAAAACAGCAATACTGTGAAATATTATTACAATTAAAAATAATGGTATTCTATTATATACTTTAAAATATAATGTATTTCTGTGATGCAAAGTGTCTGAACAATTATGTTACCTCTATGGCATTTCATATAGGCTTTTAGCTTAAAAGCATGCACATTTGGAGAAATATTGATGGATTCTCATATGTTTGTCAATTTTCTATACAGATGAGTAATATTTATTCAATATTTATTGTCATCACTATGAACGCTGGATACTGTTTTCAATTCATACTTGCAGCCGAAGGGGGCTCTGCGCACCTTTAGTCCACAAATGCCTCCTAAAATAAGAACAACCATGTGACTCTCCAGGAACTAACAGAGGCTTCCAGAGATCACTATAATATGTAGATAAACACTTTTCAAGATAATAAATACACGATTGAGACGATGTATTACGATTGAGACGATTGAGACGATTGATACATGTATTGCCTGTACGATGTATACATGTACTGAATAGCGCTGGCTTCGTGGGTGTGGCCGCATTAGCAGACAATGAGCTGAATCACGGACTTCTGACATGGCTCTTTTTTCATACAGATTACATAAACACAGAATTTTTGTTTTCGATTTGACTTACACGATTTAAAACCTGACATTTCAACGTTTTAGGCATAAGTCTAATTTTTTTGTGATTAGTATTCACTAAGTTACAGTTCATTTTCTGAGAACTATCAGATTGGACTTTGTTCAGAGGGAGACGAGAGATTACGCATCATGTTTGTTTTCTTTATTTTACAAAAAGCACAACATTTTGTTTTTACTCTGAGTGTACACAAAAAAAAAAAGATATTCCACAGATTAAAATGGTGTATAACTCTTAATTGTATGTGCAACATTGACAGAGTATTTTGAGTCTCTTTCACACTGGTAAGAAAAAAACCGAGGTGGTATCGCCGGCGTGACCGCCGACCCGAGGGAGTTAAATACTGACCTCCCAAGGAGGTCTCACAAGAGACTTTCAACCTTCCGATCAGACCTCGGAAGCGCAGTACTCTAAAGAATCACCCTCAAAGCGAGGGGAGTACCCACTGGACTCAACCGAGACGAGTATTGACCAAGCTCAATGCAAGTGCCAGGGAGGCTCCTAAAGAGTCTACGCTCTCATATAACTCTAAGGAGTCAGAATGCTATCTTAGCTGGAAGTGCTAAGCACCTACTCGACCCAGTGGATCTCCTTCAAGGTGGCTTGCTCGAGGGCCAACTACTTGGTAAAGATCTATAACTCCAGGGCTAGTATCAGGGAGGCTCCAATGGAGCCTGAGCTACCTGATATCCTTCTGCTCAATTCTAGGGAACTAGGACCCTCAGGAACCTAGCTCAACCTAGAGGATCATTTTCAAGGAGGGCCAACTACATAGTAGCAAATCTAACTCCAGCAGAGATAGCCACTAGAGGTATGCAGGCTTGGAATACTCGTTTGCATTGCCATAACGAGCTGTGTACTCAGCATATCACTTTCTACCCTTAAAGCAAGTGGAGTACAAATCTATGCGACCAGGCTGAGGAGGAGGCCTCAGTCAGGGCCTACTACTCTAGCATAACACGGCCACAGTCCCGACGCTAATGCTTGAGCTTTAAGGGAGCGTGCTCAACTCGTCCTGAAAGGGGGGAGTACTTGACACACTCAACCTGAGCATCACTGGCCAACTACATGGTAGCAAATCTAACTTCAGCAAAGATAGCTACTAGAGGTATGCAGGCTTGGAATACTCGTTTGCATTGCCATAACGAGCTGTGTACTCAGCATATCACTTTCTACCCTTAAAGCAAGTGGAGTACAAATCTATGCGACCAGGCTGAGGAGGAGGCCTCAGTCAGGGCCTACTACTCTAGCATAACATGGCCACAGTCCCGACGCTAATGCTTGAGCTTTAAGGGAGCGTGCTCAACTCGTCCTGAAAGGGGGAGTACTCGACACACTCAACCTGAGCATCACTGGTGTTGGGCACATATGGGGCACAGAGCTCTGGGAGCGAAGTGAGCTAACCCGAGAAAGGCTCAAAGGTAAAAACCTGAGCAGAAACTCTCGCTCCAAGATGAGAAATCAGCTCTGGAAGAAAGGAGGCCCAAACAGAAATAAATTCCACAGGAGGGGCCTGCAACACTTGACTCCGCGACTTGATGATAATCAAGGAGCTTTTGGTGGAGAGATGCTCCAAGCTTAAACTAGACAAAGCTACTACCAAAACTCTAGAGAGCGGAGACCCGGGACGACTCTCACAAAGAGAAGAGGCTTACTAGGATCACTAGCTGCTAGTCTTAAAGGGATAGTTCGCCCAAAAATGAAAATTTAATGTTTATCTGCTTACCCCCAGGGCATCCAAGATGTAGGTGACTTTGTTTCTTCAGTAGAACACAAATGATGATTTTTAACTCCAACCGTTGCGGTCTGTCAGTCGTATAATGCTTGTCAGTGGGAACTTCTGCTATAAGGGTAAAACAAAACGTGCACAATCAATTCAAAATTAAACCCTGCGGCTTGTGACAACACATTGATGTCCTAAGACATGAAACGATCGGTTGGTGTGAGAAACTGGACAGTATTTATATATTTTTTTACCTCTAAAACACCACTATGTCCAACTGCCCTCCACATCCGGTTGGTGAGGTCTGAACGCGCTCTGAAAATGGAAGTGATGTCTCGCACTCATTGAAGCAAAGCGCAAGACATCACTTCCGTCATCAGAACGCGTTTTTTGACCTCACTAACTGGATGCTGAACGCAGTTAGAATACTGTTCGGTTTCTTGCACAAACCGATCGTTTCGTGTCTTAGGACACCAATGTGTCAATATCACGAGCTGCAGGGTTTTATTTGGATTTGTCTGTGCGTGTTTTTTTGACTCTTATAGATGGAGTTCCTATTGCATTATACGACTGACAGACAGGAACGGTTGGAGTTAAAAATCATAATGTGTTCTACTGAAGAAACAAAGTCACCTACATCTTGGATGCCCTGGGGGTAAAAAGATAAACATCAAATTTTCATTTTTGGGTGAACTATCCCTTTAAGCTGGAGAGGCTCTCCTAGGAGTAGCCTACTCCAGGCTACTGCATGCTAGGAGGCGGAAACCTACAGCTGAACCGCCTCTGTCAAAAAAGACGTATTCTTGAGTACAAGCCTAGGCCAGATAGGCCGGCACACACACACTCATGACCTTCCTGGAGCTCAATAAAGCGTAGACTTCAGCCTAATAACTCTAAAGAAAGGAGGCCGGCTCACACAACACTCAGGGGAAATGACCACCTGGAGATCAATGGAGCGATGGCTTCAACAAAATGACTCTCCAAGTGAGAGGAAACCAACACACTCACCACAGGGAATGTCAAGGTGGCCTTAACAGGCCATCACTTGAGGACATCAACTACCTGGAGCTCAGTGGAGCAGAGTCTTCAATGAAAACTCTTAAATGAGAGGAAGCCAACATACTCATCATACGGTGATTGTCAAGGTGGCCTTGCAGTAGGCCAACGTCAAAGACCTCAACTACCTAGAGCTCAAATGGAGCGGCAGGCTTGAATAGACTCTCAAACAAGAAGAAGCCAGCTCACTCATCACAGGGTGATGTCAAGTGTGGCCCAGAGAGGGCCAACACCTACCGTCATGATCTATCTGGAGCTCAGGGGAGTGGAGGCTTCAGCATATCGCATTCTACTCTCTAAGCGAGAGGAAACCACTTCACTCGACCTAGGGAAGGTATCAAGGGGGCCTAACAAAGGCCAAACACCTAAAAATCATGATATTACCTGGAGCTCAGCAGAGCGATGGCTTCAACAAACGCTATTAAGACCTCATAAAGAAAAGAGGCACATAGTAAGGGTGCCACGATAACCTTCCCTAATAATGGGAGCTCCAGGGCTCCAGTTTAAATGCCCCAATACATAAAACATAGAATAAATATCCCCTTATTCCTTTCTACAGGGAACTGAGGTCACTAAATTTGTAATGGCTCTCACAGAGGGAGAGGTAACCTAAAGCTCAACCTGAGACTTCAAAAGAGCAGAGGCCTAAACGTAAAAGTGGCCTGCCATACTCTACAGTCTGAAAGGATGCGCCTGGGACATAAAAGAATAAAAGCCCCCCTATTATTCCTTTCTATAGGGAGCTGAGGTCACTAAATGTAAAATGGGTCCGTGTACGTTTTGATAGTTTGTTTTCCAATTTGAAATGAAATACGCAGAAACGAGAAAACGGTCTCTTCCCGTTTTTTCGTTTGTAAAAGAAAATGGAAAAACAAGATTTTGGCTTGATTTTCATTTTTTCAGGTCACGGATAGAAAACGGAAACACGACTTCAAAACTCGTTTTCCACATGTGGGCGGTCATTACACGCCCCTTTCAGCCGATTGGTCAATCAGATCTGAGCCAGTGACGTCATCTTCAGTCCGTTCAACAAAATAATAGTCCTCTGCTGCTATATCAGTAGCTATATGTCATATATCGGCTTTCTTCTGTGCAATCTAACCCATATTTCACCGAAATATTTATCTCAGAAATGTTAATCAGCACACAGACTGTTGTAATGCTGTTTGTAGTTTAATATGCATGGTGAAACTGCGCTACCCACACAGCGGAGCGGATAAAAAGCACAGATTTTTTTTTTAAAAAACTACAGTTTTTATTTGATTCTATTTTGAATAAATAGAATAAATCACAATAAATAAGTAGTGTAAGCAATTTTGAATTTGGGGGCACCACTACATAGCTATTTTAGTTTTGACAAAAATAATATATAAACGTTAAGCCAAAACGAATTCATTTAAAGCTAAATTGAAACAGAAACCAGCGTTATAACCTAGGCTACCTCTCTAATTTGGCACAAATCCAAATGTTTCCATATTCACGATTTGGAGGCTAAACTATATTTAATATTTAAACGCTTTTATTGTACACAGACTACTTAAAATGAGCAGTATAACTTTTTATATATTTGGTTGAACACACACACACACACACACACACACACAGACTTATTCTCACACAGCATAATTATGAAGTTCACACTATAAGTTCATGCAATTAAAATTCTTAACTTGGACATTCGTGGAGTTGGCTCACAACAAAAAAAAACAAAGTCCTAAATTACCTAAAAGATACACAAGCTGATATATGTCTAATACAGGAAACGCACTTCTCACAATCTACACAAAACAGCTTAAAAACTACACATTTTAACCACTGTTTTTCCTCATACTATAATTCAAAACAAAGAGGTGTATGCATCTTAATAAACAAAAAAATACAATTTAACCACCATACAACCATTTCAGATCCTGAAGGCCGTTTTATCATTATTAACATTTCAATCAACAATAATCCAATAACAATTGGCAACATTTATGGACCAAACTCTGATGACCCCTCCTTCTTTTCAAATTTCTTTTCCTCTCTTTCAAACCTTGCTAGCAGTCCAATAATTATAGGAGGAGACTATAACACCGTAATCAATCCACCATTGGACAGGTCAAAACATACAGGCAAATTCTGGCAGTCCTCCAAAACAATAAAACAGTTCATGAGTGATTTTGGTCTCGGCGATGGTTGGAGGCTACAACACCCACTCGCCAGAGAGTATACGTTTTATTCTAATGTCCACCAAACCTACTCATGCATTGACTTCTTTCTAACCAGCAATTCAATCATACCAAATATCATAGAAACCAAAATTCATCCCATCAATATTATTGACCATTCTCCGGTAACTCTCACATGGAACACACCCGCCATACAGAAGCACCCCGCTAGATGGCGTTTTAATACATCACTCTTGAAGGATCCAGAATTTGACAGCTACTTCAAGAGAGAGTGGACATCCTTCCTTGAAATAAATGACTCTCCAAAGTCACCAGCATCACTGCTCTGGGAAACATGGAAAGTAGTATTACAGGGAAAAATTATATCATATTCAGTTCATAAAAAAAGAAGGAAAAAGAAAAAGAAGTCCAACTAGAAGAAAAAATAAAAGAATTGGAAATTTTACACGCAAATAACCTCTCTCGAATTACCAGTCACTGAAAAAGAACTCCACTCCGCGCTGAAACACTTGCAAAGCAATAAGGCACCAGGACCGGATGGCTTCCCTGCTGAGTTCTACAAACATTTTTGGTCAACCTTATTCCCACTATTCAGTAGAACAATAACAGAAATAAAACAAATTGCTAAATTCCCATCCCACATGAACACAGCGCTTATATCACTCATCCCTAAACCCAACAAAGACCACACCCTCACATCTAACTACCGTCCTATTTCACTTATAAATGTCGACATAAAAATTATCAGCAAAGCATTATCCCATAGAATTGAAAAAAATTATACCATATATCATCCATCCTTATCAGACCGGCTTTATAAAAGGTAGACACGCATCCAACAATACTCGCAGATTATACAATTTAATGCATTACTCATCAATACAACAGAAAGATACTCTCATTGCCACATTAGATGCAGAAAAAGCTTTCGATAGGGTCAACTGGAAATTTTTATTCACCACATTACAAAAATTTGGCTTTGGAGAGTCATTTATTAACTGGATCAAGATTTTATACACATTACCATCCGCCACAGTCACAACCAATGGACTAACATCACAAAGCTTCACACTGCACAGGGGGACGAGGCAGGGATGTCCACTCTCTCCATCTCTATTTACCATTTTTATTGAACCCCTAGCAGCAGCTATCTGCCAAAATCGATCAAAGGTATTGAAACACCACAACAAACACATAAAATCTCACTTTATGCAGATGATATTCTACTATTTATACAAAAACCGTTAGTATCCATTCAAGAAATAATTAAAACAATCCAGTCATCCATCCTCCCTTTACATAAAACCAAATGGGATGTGGCACCCCACCAATCACCTATACCTATATGTCATGATCACTAATGATCACATGAAAACACTCAACAAACACATCCTCACAAACACTCAGGCAGGTGAGACAGGCAAGAAGTGGTTCACTGGGACAGCAGCTCTGTCCCAGGTTGACACACTCGCACAATGTCCCCCTTCTTTTAATGCACCTTAGACACCACACATAACATACAAAAAAAAAAAAAGAAAAAAAAAAAAAAGATAGGAAAACATAGGTAACGAAAAGATGCGGGGGGGAGAGTTCTCTTATATTATATTATATTATATCACTAGTTAAAATTAATTGATTTATTGAGAGTGGTGTGACAATGGTAATCATTACATCAGACAAAAAAAAAAAAAAAAAATAGTGATGGTGGTGAGTGGTGGTAATGGTGATGACAACGGTAATAAATGGGCATACACCACACACACACACACACACACACACACACACTTATACATTTACACATTTTTATTTCACTTCGGGAATTATGGAACTACTAGATTGTTGGTCACTGCACTATTATAGTCTGTACATCTGTCTGTCTGTCAATAAAAAAAAATAAAAAAAATAAAAAAATATATATATTTGGTTGAATGTATGTTATTTTGACAGTTAACAGGCTGCGATGTCAAGTTACTAAAACGTACTCGGTTACTAACGTAACCTCGGTTCCCTGAGATACGGAACGAGTACTGCGTATGGGGAAAAGTCTCCCTTTTTCCCTGTCACTGAAGCCTTTTTCAATAACGCAGTGTAACTGCACTGTCATTGGTTCACTCATAGACAAGTTGTTGAACCAATGGCGGCGCGGCATAGCTGCGCGGCCTATGGCGAGAAAGTGCGCGAACTTTCCCGCCGAAAGAGGCGGGGTAAAGGGCTATATAAGCAGGCGTTTCGCCATAGGATTTCAGTGCCAATCGACTGAAGCGACGACTCTGAAGCCGCAGCCTCGTGGCACGGCAAGTAACGCAGTACTCGTTCCGTATCTCAGGGAACCGAGGTTACGTTAGTAACCGAGTACGTTCCCTTTCGATACTTCATTCGTACTGCGTATGGGGAACGAATTCAACCGCGGCGTGCCGGCAGGGAACGACGTAACTTGTTCTGGACACCGGAAGGGGACCAAGAAAACAAGTATGAAGCAAAGCCGCCGTATCCCTTGTTACACTACAAGGAATGAATCCTGTAACGGTGTGACGCGGAACTCGCAAGAGGCCGCCCAATCACACTGAAAGCACCCGAGCTTGCAAGGTCGGGACGTCAAGATGATAAAACCTGACAAAAGTGGACGGCGAAGACCAGCCGGCCGCCTCACAGATGTCTTTAATGGAAACTCCGTTGGACCAAGCCCATGAGGAAGCCATTCCCCTGGTGGAATGGGCTTTAACTCCTATGGGGCAATCAGCACCCAGAGAGGAGTAACACAGGTTAATGGCGTCGACTATCCAACGTGAGAGACGCTGTTTTGAGACCGGAGACCCTTTGGTGCGGCCACCAAAACAAACAAAGAGCTGATCCGACTGCCTGAAGGGCTGTGATCACTCCACATAGGTCCTCAATGCCCTGACAGGGCAGAGTAGCTCTAGCTCTCGTTCATCCGTAAAGGGAGGAAGAGCAGAAAGCGAGATGACCTGTGCTCTAAACGGAGTTGAGAGCACCTTGGGAACGTAGCCATGCCTAGGTTTCAGAACGACCTTAGAGTCATTGGGAATTCGAGGCATGCAGGGCTTACAGAGAGGGCCTGCAAATCGCCAACTTGCTTAACCGATGCTAATGCAAGTAGCAGAGCGGTTTTCAGCGTGAGGGGCCTGAGGTCAGTTGAACGCAGCGGCTCAAAGGGTTTACCCTTGAGGGCCCTGAGGACCAGGGAAAGGTCCCAAGTGGGAACAGTGAGGGGACGAGGTGGATTTAATCGCCTAGAACCCCTTAAAAAACGGACCACCAGGCCGTTTCGACCCACTGACTGTCCAGCAATAGGAGCGTGGAACGCTGCGATGGCTGCTATGTACACTTTAAGCGTTGAAGGGGAGCGCCCCATATCTAAACGCTCTTGGAGGAAAGACAGTATGAAAGATACATCACTCTCCACAGGGTCTATGTTGCGCGTGGAACACCAATCAACAAAGACCGACCATTTCTGGGCGTAGAGGCGTCTCGTGGACGGGGCTCTCGCCTGAGATATGGTATTTAGAATGTCCCGGGGGAGGTTAGCCGGCTCCCCTCGAGGGACCAGAGGTGTAGAGCCCAGAGCTCTGGCTGTGGGGTGCCAAATCGTCCCGTTTGCCTGAGAAAGGAGATTCCGTCTCAGGGGAATCGGCCACGGGGCTCTCGTAGAGAGCTTGAACAGCTCCGAGGACCAAACTTGGCTCCTCCAGAGTGGGGCCACCAGAAGGACTCTGTGTTGGTCTTCCCTGATGCGCCTGATAACCTGGGGGATCAGTGTGATCGGGGGAAAAGCATAGAGGAGCGTTCTGGGCCATGTGTGGGCCAGAGCACCGACCTCCTTCGAGAAAAAATGTTGGGCAGTGAGAGTTGTCTTCCGAGGCGAAGAGGTCTACCTCTGCTTTCCCGAAGAACTCCCAAATCATAAGAACCGTCTGGGGATGGAGCATCCACTCGTCTGAGGGGATGTTGCTCCGTGACAACATGTCCGCGCCCAGGTTGGTCTTGCCAGGAATGTGAGTCGCTCTGAGCGACTGGAGTCTCGGCAGGGCCCATTCCAGGAGACGTTTTGCCAGAGCGCATAAGCGGCTGGACGAAAGACCGCCCTGGTGGTTTATGTACGACACCACTGTCATGCTGTCTGATTGGACCAAGACATGGCGTCCTGTCAAGTGAGCCTGAAAGGATTGAAGGGCTTTCATCACTGCTAGCATCTCGAGGCAGTTGATGTGTAGACGGCTTTCCTCGTGACTCCACGAGCCGAAGGCCGGTCTGCCCTCGCACACAGCGCCCCAACCCGTGTTGGAGGCGTCTGTTGAGAGCACCGTCCGTCGTGAGACCGCCTGCAGGGGTACTCCAAGATTGAACCAAGCAGGGTTCAACCAAGGTTTCAGGGCTAGAAGACAGGCCTGATTGACCTTGAGACACAGGCGGCCGTGCCGCCAGGTGTTTGGAGGAACCCGGAACTTCAGCCAGTACTGCAGAGGCCGCATCCGAAGAAGGCCGAGCTGCAGCACCGGGGAGGCGGAAGCCATCAGCCCTAACAACCTCTGGAAGAGCTTCAGAGGGAGATAGGCTTTGTTCTTGACTGAGGCCGCGAGCTGCTGAATCGCCAGAGCGCGTTCCGGCGAGACTACTGCCGTCATACGGACTGAGTCGAATACTGCCCCCAGAAACGAGATTTGCTGGCTGGGGCATAGCGAGCTCTTGGCTAAGTTGACCCTGAGACCCAGACATTGTAAATGGCTGAGGAGCACGGATCTGTGGTGTTCCAGCTCGGCTCGTGAACGGGCTAGAATGAGCCAGTCGTCGAGATAATTTAGAACCCGGATTCCCATTTGTCTCAAAGGGTAAAGCGCCGCGTTCATGCACTTGGTGAAAGTGCGAGGAGCCAGAGACAGCCCGAAGGGCAGGACCGTATATTGGTACGCCACCCCCTCGAATGCGAATCTCAAGAATCGTCTGTGATGGGGGGCTATCTGGATGTGAAAATACGCATCCTTCAGGTCCAGCGAGCAGAACCAGTCCCCGGGGCAAATGTGCGCGAGGATCTGCTTCAGCGTCAGCATTTTGAACTTCCGTCTCATGAGGGAGTGATTCAAAAGTCTGAGATCTAGGATGGGTCTGAGACCGCCATCCTTCTTGGGGACCAGAAAGTAGCGGCTGTAAAAGCCTGACTCGCTCTCTGCAGCGGAAACTATTTCTACAGCTCCCTTCCTTAGCAACGTCATAACTTCGGCTCGGAGAACGTGAGCGTCGTCCGTGTTCACCGAAGTTTGCAGCACCCCGCCGAAGCGAGGGGGCCGTCGTGCAAATTGGAGCGAGTAGCCCTGAGTTATGATCCCCAGGATCCAGTCTGACACATCAGGGATGGCTTGCCAAGCCTCGGCCTGAGTGACGAGGGGTCGTATAACGTCGGATGACAGGCCGCCGGTGAGGGGGCTGTACACCGAGAGAGGTGAAAGAGGAAATTTGCTCTTTTTTTTTGATGAAGTAAAATAGTGTTCGCCGTGAAAACGGCGGTTTGTGAGGGTGCAACAGGTGTGGGCCCAATTACAGCATGAAGCATGTTTCCCATGCCCGGAATTAGACGAGGCGGAGGGGAAACTGCACGCAGGAGCTTTGGGGGTGGTCCGGTCGCAACGAGACAATCCCCCATCCTCTTCCTTTCTGATAAATCAGGACGTCTTCGGAGCCGCCGGGTCCAGCACAATCTTGGGCCGGGGTCCCTGGCGTCTCGGGAAGGAGGGGCGCTTTGCAGGGCGCGAGCGCTGGCGGTGCTCCTTTGGTGGCTGCCTGGGAGGCGGGTGGGGCTGGCTTGTTCTGCTGAGCCGGCGCAGTCCTGGGGCGGCTGGAAGCAGAAGCAGAGCTGGCGCGCTTGGGCAGGAAGTGCCTCATAGCCTGAGACGACTTCTGCGCCACGGTGAAGCGCTCAGTAAAGCCATCCACTGCTGGCCCAAAGAGACCGGAGGGTGAGACCGGAGCGTCCAAAAAGGCCGTCTTGTCTAGGTCCTTGATCTCAGTTAAGTTGAGCCAAAGGTGGCACTCCAAGACAACCAAGCTGGCCATTGAGCGGCCAATGGCTTGGGCCGTCGCCTTCGTGGCTCGCAGGGCTAGGTCGGTGGCGCTGCGGAGGTCCTTGAAGGCCGACAGGGCTTGGAGGGAAGGGACCTCTTCGTTTTCCATCCTACAGCCGCAGGAGGACAGAGATGAGCTGCCACCGCTTCGTCCAGGGGCGGCAAGTGCTCGTATCCCTTCTCTTCGGTGCCGTCGACGGCAGTGAGGGCAGAGTGATGAGTCGTGTGGAGGCGGGCAGAGTAGGGGAGCGCGCCACGACTTTGTAAGCTCCTCGTGGACCTCAGGAAAGAATGGAGCTGAACGCTGGCGAGGTGCTTGGCGGCGACCTGGCAGAAACCATTCGTCCAGGCGGCTGCGTGATGGTTCCTCTGGAGGGGCCCACTCGAGGTCCAGCTCTTCCACAGCCCTGGACAGGATGCGGAAAAGCTCGGCATCCATGCCCTGGCCGTGCTCAATGGGCTCCAGAGGAGGTGGGGGAGCGGGATCCTCCGGCTCGCCAGCCCATCCTTCCGCTTCGGAGGCAGCAAGGGACATAGAGTCATCTGCTTCATCGTCCGATCCTCCAAACAAGACGAGGTCACTTGCATCAGCAGAGGGACGCTGCTCGGGTCGGGAGAACAGGACGGGAGAGTGTTCCCTTGGAGGAGAGGGCGAGGCACGCGGGGGCTGGGCCGGCATGAGCTCGCTCAACTCCGGGCGCTGTATCGCTCTACCCCGCTGTCTCTTCCTAGCTGGCTCGCGGGAGAAAGGAGACGGGAGGGCGCGAGCGGCGAGATCACCCTCCGTGAAGAAGGCGACCCGCGAGCGCAGGGAACCGAGACTCATGCTCTCGCAGTGCGGGCATGAGGCTCCAGCAAGCGCGCCGTCAGCGTGGGACTTGCCCAGGCAAGTGACGCACTCGCTGTGTCCGTCATCATCGTGCAGAGGGGCTCTGCACATGCCACACGAGTGGCGCGGCATTAGTAGAAATGCCGCCGCCGTAATAACGGCGATTGGGGGGCTCTTTAAGAGCGGCGAGGGCCTCGGAAGCTCTGAGGAGCAGTGAAAACCGCTGTTGTTTTGCTCTTTTAGAGCGGCAATGAGCCGCGGAGAAGCTCTCAGAAGGCGCGCCGGATGGCGGCAGGAGACACGCTGGTGAAACGGCCGGAGCGGGAAGCGGGAGGCGGCGGCTCGAAGACGGCGCAGAAGGCTGCAGTCAGCGAGGGCGCCGGCGCTGGCGCTGTCTCAGACCAGCGAGTCCAGCTGAGTCCGCTGCAGGAGCCTCTTCTGACGGCGGCGAGAGCTTCTTTGAAGGCAGCGAGCTTCTTCGGCTTCAGGCGGAGATCAGCGAGGAGAAGTAGAAGTCATCGCTGAAGGAGAATGCACTGAAATCCTATGGCGAAACGCCTGCTTATATAGCCCTTTACCCCGCCGGGAAAGTTCGGCGGGAAAGTTCGTGCGCTTTCTCGCCATAGGCCACGCAGCTATGCCGCGCCGCCATTGGTTCAACAACTTGTCTATGAGTGAACCAATGACGGTGCAGTTACACTGCGTTATTGAAAAAGGCTTCAGTGACGGGGAAAAAGGGAGACTTTTCCCCATACGCAGTACGAGTGAAGTATCGAAAGGAAACTGATGTTGTGCGCACGAGGCGTCGACGAGTTCACTTGAATTTTCTTATAAAAGCGGAAACAACTTCAGACATTTATGGTCAAATATATGTAACACCATTCAAATCTGTGAAGGGCTAAATAGGCCTATTATTTTTGTACACTCAAAATAAAAACAAAACATTGTTCGTAAAATAAACAATGAAATTTCTGCAGTCTCGGTTTCCTTTCTGTGAACTTCTCAAAAATGAACCGACACTCATATTGTCGCATTTTTCCCCTTTCATTTTGGTAAAATGTTAATTATTTAAGTGAAATAAATTTCCCGCATAGACATAGGCTATTTATTCCATTTATATATTTTAATCCTTTTTTTTCTCCGTTCACAGAAGCGCTGCAGGTGCGTGATGATGAACACTCATGTTCTGTTGTTTATTTTGTTATTTGTACATGTAGGCTAAAACTAAACCCCTGGTATTTTTTTAATGATTCACAGACATTTATCAATTCTAATTTCATTTAATTCTAATTTAATATAATCTTGTCGGTTAATGAAACGATCGCGTCAGTTGAAAGTCAGGGGGAAAAACAGAAATGATATTGACAAGGCAACAATAATTTTCGTTTAGTTTAAGTTTTTCAAAACATCCACAGAACTGCATTACAGTAAATTTTCTCGCTGTTTAAGCCACGAATATTTACAAAATAAAATAATTACAAAGATAATAAAAGTTCTATGTTTAATATATGAGAATTTTTGTTTTGCTGTTGTCCACTGAAGCAATTGACACAGAATCGCCAATTGCCGTTAAATCGAAATTTAAAGTAAAATGTTCAGCTAAATGTTTATAGCTAATTCATTCAAAAACGAAGGAAAGACAGAAAAAGTGAGGATAGCAAGTAAACTGTGACATATAATAATGTTCATTATGTTCATAAAAGTTCTAGGGCTATATATGTTTAATTTAAGAGAAAATATGCATGGCCATTTATAAGCTAAGGAAAACTAAAAAGCCCCCCGACGGTGATACCGGTAGGCCTATAGGCTATTAGGTGTTGTCACATGTCAAATAGGAATAACAGTTTTATTAGCCTATATTTATTATATTTCATATTTGTCTTTTTGTCCATAGGCTACATATTGTGAAAACAAATGTAACACACACACACCACCACCAACAACAACTATTTTGTGTTAAGAAGCTGCTCTTAATTGTTTATCGATAACTTCACAGCGCATTAGTATTGCTGTGCATGAATAACACTGAAAATATGAAAATAGCTACTGCGGGGCAAAGGATCGCCTTTTGACGAAACCATAGACTGTAAAAAAGACTAAACCCAGCACAGAGGTTATCGTGGCCATGGTGATAGTTGTCCCTGTGCGCCATCTGGTGGATAGCCTATTTTCTAATATGACTGCATAGCCTACTATATACTGCAAGGAATGCGTCTTCTAAATGATTGAATTTAAATGTATAAAATGTAAACAAAACATTAAAATAAGAAAAAAATGAGTGCAGTAGCCACTGATCTATAATAGAGAATAGCCTATCAGCTCATATATAGCCTATAGATCGGTAGAAGCCCAAAGGATGTCATGCGCTTGGTAACAGATGTAGAGGCATTTACATTTTAAAAACACAAACACAAAACAGACTTAATTAAATTTACTGTAGGTTTTTTAAACATTTTTTTTTTTTTATCTGTGCATACATATTTTTGTGAAATATGCGTTAGGTTGCAAAGAAGAAAGCCGATATATGACATATAGCTACTGATATAGCAGCAGAGGAATATTATTTTGTTGAACGAACTGAAGATGACGTCACTGGCTCAGATCTGATTGACCAATCGTCTGAAAGGGGCGTGTAATGACCCCCCACATGTGGAAAACGAGTTTTGAAGTCGTGTTTCCGTTTTCTATCCGTGACCCGAAAAAACGAAAATCGAGTCAAAATCTCGTTTTTCTTTTTTTTTTTTAACAAATGAAAAAACGGGAAACAGTCGTTTTCTCGTTTCTGCGTATGTCATTTCAAATTGGAAAACAAACTATCAAAACGTACACGGACCAAAATGGCTCTCACACCAGAAAGGCAACCGGCAAAGCTCAACCTGTAACCACAGTAAATGGAGGCCTAAATGTAGATGAGGCCTGCCATACTGCTGTAGACTGAAAGGATGCACTCAATACCAAGCCCTTATGCCGGACCAACAGTAGGGTTAATAATAATGGAACAGAACCCAACATCAGTCCTTCAGGCCTGATAAAAAGCACCTAATGTGAGGTAGCTGAGGTCACTGAAAATATAACAATTCACCAACGGTGAGCGACCTACAAAGCTCAACCTGTAAAAACAGAAAGCGGAGGCCTTAACGTAAATGAGGCCTGCCATACTGCTAAACTATTTCTTAACTGAAAGGAATAAACACTTACTAACAAGCCCTGCGCTGGACCAACAGAAGGGTTCTAATAAAGGAGCAAACTCATTTTTTGGACCACAGCATAATATGCCACCGTGTATATCCTGCCATATACAGACAGGACCGTTTTCTGCTTCATAACACAAACTCGAGTGCAGAAAGGAAACACGCAACTAGGTTGCCAAGGGAAACACTCAATTGCGAGAAAACAGCCTTATACAAGCGAACGCTACTACTCCTAATCCAAACAAACAATGCACAAGTAATGTGTGTGATAGATGTAAAGCTTGCACATCAACCTACGCATCGCTCGTCCAAATGTAAATAGAGCATTGCTTACTGATATAGAGGACGCATCCTAATCAGCTAAACACTCTCATAACAAAAAACCCAACACTCACAACGTGTGCCAACAGAACTCTCAAGCACTGGGCATGCATGCTCTAACAAAGACGCACGAGTCATGTGTGTTACCAGGTAACCATACATGGATGTGCACACTGACTGAAATGTATGTAAACAGCCGTTCTTACCTTTGAATAGCGCTTCAAACAAAACAGTTCCTGAAAGATGAAAGAGGATGACTTGTTCTCTAGGCGCCCCTTATGTGCGTTTCAGGTCGCACTAGTAGTGACGTCATAGGCTGTCGCCAGCCAATACGATTGCCATGATTTGATAGCGTTTCAGACACCGGTTCCCACTAAGGCGTTCCCCATTAGTGTTCTAGGACATAATGCAAGTTCCCTTTCCCTTTTTTGCAACATCAAAAAAAAAGAGAGAGAGAGAGAGAGAGAAATTAGTAAATGTATAGGCATCGGTATCGGCGAGTACTAGAAAAAAAGTATCAGTACTTGTACTCGGTCCTTAAAAAATGGTACTGGTGCATCCCTAACTATCAGCTATTACACATCAGGTCTTACATTCATTTAACTCAATAGAAAGATCATCCATATACAAATTAAAAAGAAGAGGTGACAATATTCCCCCTTTGCCAAACCCCATTTGTCATATAAAAGGGTGCCGAAACATTCCTACCCCATCTGACTTGTATGGATTGATACATATACCAGTAATGTAAAATCCTTATCAGATATGGGGGAACCCCTCTTTGTTGTAGCTTTACAAATAGTTTAACATAATTAATCAATCAAATGCCTTAGAAGCATCTAAAAAACACAAATACTGTTGAATTGTGCCTATTACTAACCACTTCCTTTAATGAATATATACCAAAATGCCAAACTTATTATACGTAGTTATTAAATATTCTGTAAGCCTATCCATAAGGATACGCTCCAATACTTTCTGAAATTATACTTGCTAAGCCAACTGGACTATAAATTTTCTATACTACATATTTTATCGGTTTTATCTGGCACTAATATATCCCTCTATGGTATGGTGTTGCCTCCAGGCAACATGGTCTATTTTAGTTTGTTTGTAATAAAATAAGGCACCATTTGATTGATCAGACCTATGTCAGGACTAAATAACTCAAATACTAATCAATAAAGGTGCAAAAAGTCCAAAACATGACCAACACGTCACATGACTCCATATTTTCTCCAATGAAAAGTGCTTTTTTTTCACTTGTTTGTATCCATTTAATCACCCACAGAAATATGAGTTACCGTCACTGGCAAGTAAAGAAGTATTTTTAATAACTTTACATTATATATCATCAAATATTTTAGAGAAAATAACAAAAGACTGTGTGTTGCCTCAAGGCAACGTTGTACCATAATGGAATCGCATAAGGCCATACAGGCATAATAGGTTTGTCACAAACACACAAACACAAGAAGGTAAGATCCGTGTGCAGCTTTAATTGGGCAATCCAAGAACATAATCCAGGCAGGCAAGGGTCAGAGTCCACAGAACAGTCCACAATAAACAAAGAAAACAAACACAAAAACTTAGTGACAGTAAATGAAACCTCAATAACAAAAGCAGAAACAAACAGGGTATAAATAGACAGACACAAATTATCAAACACAAAACAGCTGGGTGCAATCAGGATAATGAGTCCGGGAAGTGTGTTATGGGAAATGAAGTTCACAAGTGGGGTGAGGAACAGTCCGGGTTGGAGTGCCCTCTAGTGGCTACCTAGGGCACTCCAACTGGTGCTCATGACAAGGTTTGAATAAAAATGTATTACATTTGTAAGGAAAAGAGTGAGAATTATCTAAAGTCAAGTCAAGTCAAGTCAAATTTATTTATATAGCGCTTTTACAATTGGTAATTGTTTCAAAGCAGCTTTACATATTAGAAGCACAGAAAAAAAGGGAAGTGGTTAAAAATAAGGTGTACAAACAAACGTGGTAATAAGTAACATATACAAGATGGTGTTACATTAAGCCAATGTCGGCTGACTCCCAGGGGTGGAAAAAACCCCCTAGGAGAAAAACCCAGCGTGCTAACACTGGGAAAAAAGTCCTAGGAGGGAAAAAAACCCTTGGAAGATATATAATATATGTAAATGGATATGGATCAAAATCAGATATACATTTTATTATAGAGATTAAAATAGATTATATATAAATATATGTAAGCGGATACGGGGATTAAAAATCTGAATTATAGATGCAGCCAGAACTGGATCTGTAGGCCCATTGTCTCCTGGGCTACGTTGTAGTCAGGTCCAGACACAGGTTCTCCATCTGATCTGGATACGGCCTGGATCCAGCACCCGGCAAACCTCAGGATAAGCAGAGAGACAGATATTAGCGTAGATGCCATTCTTATTCTGATGTACAGGTATATCTAGTGTTATAGGAAATGTTCTCGGTTCCGGCCGACCTAATTATTGCAGCGTAACATCCTTTAACGGATTTGAAAAATGTTAATGTATTGATAATGTGTTATGTGTATGCAAGAGCAAAGAGAGTGTTTTTAGTCTAGATTTAAACTGACAGGGTGTCTGCTTCCCGAACAATGCTAGGAAGATTGTTCCAGAGTTTAGGTGCTAAATAGGAAAAGGATCTGCCGCCTTCAGTTGATTTTGATATTCTGGGTATTATCAACTGGCCTGAATTCTGAGATCGCAATAAACGTGAAGGACTATAATGCATTAAGAGCTCACTTAGGTACTGGGGAGCTAAACAATTTAGAGCTTTATAAGTAAGTAGCAAGATTTTAAAATCTATACGATGTTTAATAGGGAGCCAATGTAGGTTGACAGAAAACTGGGCTAATATGGTCATACTTTCTGGTTCTAGTAAGAACTCTAGCTGCCACATTTTGGACCAACTGTAGTCTTTATAAAAGCCGAGCAGTACAACCACCCAGTAGAGCGTTACAATAATCTAGTCTTGAGGTCATGAATGCATGAACCAACTGTTCCGCATTTGTCATTGAGAGCATATGTCGTAATTTAGATATATTTTTTAGATGGAAGAAGGCGGTTTTACAGATACTAGAAACATGACTTTCAAATGAAAGATTGGGTATCAAAGAGCACACCCAGGTTCCTAAACTGAGGACGAAGGTTTAATGAGCACCGTCAAGTGTTAGAGAGTATTCAAGGTTTTTTCGTGAGAAGTTTTTGGTCGAAGATTAGATATCAGTTTTTTCTGAATTTAATAATAAGAAATTTCTTGTCATCCAGTTTTAATGTCAGCTATGCATTCTGTTAGTTTTGTGAATTTGTAGGTTTCGTCAGGGCGCGAGGAATATAGAGCTGAGTATCGTCAGCGTAGCAGTGAAAACTAACACCATGCTTCCTAATTATCTCTCCTAAGGGCAGCATGTACAGAGTGAACATTTTTGCATTTTAGCATTTTTTTCCTCATTAATGTACACACAGCACCCCATATGACAGAAATACACAGAATTTTTTGACATTTTTGCAGATTTATTAAAAAGAAAAACTGAAATATCACATGGTCCTAAGTATTCAGACCCTTTGCTGTGACACTCATACATTTAACTCAGGTGCTGTCCATTTCTTCTGATCATCCTTGAGATGGTTCTACACCTTCATTTGAGTCCAGCTGTGTTTGATTATACTGATTGGACTTGATTAGGAAAGCCACACACCTGTCTATATAAGACCTTACAGCTCACAGTGCATGTCAGAGAGCAAATGAGAATCATGAGGTCAAAGGAACTGCCTGAAGAGCTCAGAGACAGAATTGTGGCAAGGCACAGATCTGGCCAAGGTTACAAAAAAATTTCTGCTGCACTTAAGGTTCCTAAGAGCACAGTGGCCTCCATAATCCTTAAATAGAAGATGTTTGGGACGACCAGAACCCTTCCTAGAGCTGGCCATCTGGCCAAACTGAGCTATCGGGGGAGAAGTGCCTTGGTGAGAGAGGTAAAGAAGAACCCAAAGATCACTGTGGCTGAGCTCCAGAGATGCAGTCGGGAGATGGGAGAAAGTTGTAGAAAGTCAACCATCACTGCAGCCCTCCACCAGTCGGGGCTTTATGGCAGAGTGGCCTGACGGAAGCCTCTCCTCAGTGCAAGACACATGAAAGCCTGCATGGAGTTTGCTAAAAACACCTGAAGGACTCCAAGATGGTGAGAAATAAGATTCTCTGGTCTGATGAGACCAAGATAAAACTTTTTGGCCTTAATTCTAAGCGGGATGTGTGGAGAAAACCAGGCACTGCTCATCACCTGTCCAATACAGTCCCAACAGTGAAGCATGGTGGTGGCAGCATCATGCTGTGGGGGTGTTTTTCAGCTGCAGGGACAGGACGGCTGATTGCAATCGAGGGAAAGATGAATGCGGCCAAGTACAGGGATATCCTACAGGGAAAACCTTCTCCAGAGTGCTCAGGACCTCAGACTGGGCCAAAGGTTTACCTTCCAACAAGACAATGACCCTAAGCACACAGCTAAAATAATGAAGGAGTGGCTTCAAAAACAACTCCGTGACTGTTCTTGAATGGCCCAGCCAGAGCCCTGACTTAAACCCAATTGAGCATCTCTGGAGAGACCTAAAAATGGCTGTCCACCAATGTTTACCATCCAACCTGACAGAACTGGAGAGGATCTGCAAGCAGGAATGGCAGAGGGTCCCCAAATTCAGGTGTGAAAAACTTGTTGCATCTTTCCCAAAAAGACTCATGGCTGTTTTAGATCAAAAGTGTGCTTCTACTAAATACTGAGCAAAGGGTCTGAATACTTAGGGCCATGTGATATTTCAGTTTTTCTTTTTTTAATAAATCTGCAAAAATGTCAACAATTCTATGTTTTTCTGTCAATATGGGGTGCTGTGTGTACATTAATGAGGAAACAAATGAACTTAAATAATTTTAGCAAATGGCTGCAATATAACAAAGAGTGAAAAATTTAAGGGGGTCTGAATACTTTCCGTACCCACTGTATAAGAATACT
The DNA here is from genome assembly GCA_028476615.1 of Culter alburnus. Classification (NCBI taxonomy): domain Eukaryota; kingdom Metazoa; phylum Chordata; class Actinopteri; order Cypriniformes; family Xenocyprididae; genus Culter; species Culter alburnus. Next base: position 51,454 of record JAOTNS010002297.1, read on the forward strand.
AATTCACATATTATATATGCATATATTATGATCCTCACATTTTCTATAGCACTTCAAAAAGGTATAAAACACAGGTAGCACTGGCAGTTGATGAGGGTAAGGATGAGGAGTTAATGAGGGGTCATACTGTGAGGAAGATGAGGAAGATGAAATCATAGTGAAAATCCATCAGGGAGCGAGTGAGGATGAGAGAGAAGATGGAGATGAGGTTGAAGATGGATATGATAACTTGATATAATAACATAATAATATGATGGTTTGGTAATACTCGTGTTCCACTATGGTACAATGTTGCCTGAGGGCAACAGCTTTATATAATATGTTACTTTTTTTATTAAATATGAAACTTTTAATACATTAAAAACGTACTCGGTTATGTACGTAACCTCGGTTCCCTGAGATACGGGAACGAGTACTGCGTATGGGAAAAGCTCCCTTGTTCCTCTTCGCTGAAGCCTTTTTCAATAGCGCAGTGTAACTGCACATCTATTGGCTCAAAGGAATGAAACTCTTTGAACCAATGACGGCGCGGCGTAGTCGCGCGAGCCTATGGCGAAACAGCGCGCCAACAAGCCCGCCAAAACGGGCGTGGCTTATGGCTATATAAGTTTCACCATGGGATTCAGTTAAAACTCGACTGAAGCGACGACACTGAGCCGCAGTGCCGAGGCACGGCATAAAACGCAGTACTCGTTCCCGTATCTCAGGGAACCGAGGTTACGTACGTAACCGAGTACGTTCCCTTTCGATACTCTCACTCATACTGCGTATGGGGAACGAATACAATCACGCCGTGCCACGACAGGGAACGACAAAACATATCATGGGCGCGAGGGGGGCCCAGAGGATATGTGAGGGGCCAAGGCCGTTGAACCCTAAGTACTTGAGCAGGAAAACCCCTGAGGAGGTGTGGCGACGGGGCTCGAAGAGGCCGTCGTATCACACCGAGAGGACCCGAGCATGTAAGGTTGGGATGTCCAAGTTGTAAAATCTGACAAAAAGTGGACGGCGAGGACCAGCCGGCCGCATCACAGATGTCTTTGAGAGAAATACCACTAGACCACGCCCAGGATGAGGCCATGCCTCTAGTGGAGTGGGCTCTTACTCTTATGGGGCAGTCCAGGCCCATAGAGGAGTAGCATAGAGCGATCGCGTCAACTATCCAATGCGAGAGGCGTTGCTTTGAGACCGGAGACCCCTTGGTGCGGCCTCCAAAGCAGACGAAGAGCTGGTCCGACTGCCTGAACGGTTCGGAATGCTCAATATAGACTCTCAATGCCCTAACAGGGCAGAGCAAATGCACCTCTCGCTCATCCAGAGAAGGAGGTAGCGCCGAGAGGGAAATGACCTGTGCTCTGAACGGGGTCGAGAGCACCTTGGGGACATAGCCATGCCTGGGTTTCAGAACGACCTTAGAGTCGTTGGGCCCGAATTCAAGGCATGCAGGGCTCACAGAGAGGGCCTGCAGGTCGCCGACGCGCTTAACCGATGCCAGTGCGAGTAGCAGAGCGGTTTTGAGCGTCAAGGGCCGGAGATCAGCTGACTGCAGCGGCTCAAAGGGCGGGCCCTTGAGGGCTGCAAGGACAGTGGAGAGGTCCCAAGAGGGAACGGTAAGTGGTCTAGGAGGGTTAAGACGCCTAGCACCTCTTAGGAAACGGACAATGAGGCCGTTTCTTCCCACCGTCTGGCCAGCGATAGGGGCGTGGAACGCTCCAATGGCTGCAACGTAAACCTTGAGCGTGGAAGGGGTGAGACCACTGTCCAGCCGCTCTTGGAGGAAAGACAATATCTGAGATATGTCACTCTCCACAGGGTCGACGCTGTGCGTTGAGCACCAGTCAACGAAGACTGACCATTTTTGAGCATAGAGACGCCTGGTAGACGGAGCTCTAGCTTGAGAAATGGTGTGCAGAATGTTCCCGGGGAGATCTACCGGCTCCCATCGAGGGAGAACAGGTGCAGAGCCCACAGCTCGGGCTGGGGGTGCCAGATCGTCCTTTTCGCCTGAGAGAGGAGGTCTTGTCTCAGGGGGATTGGCCATGGGGCTCTTGTGGAGAGCCTGAACAGCTCCGAGGACCAGATTTGGGTCCTCCAGAGTGGGGACACCAAGAGGACTCTGTGTTTGTCTTCCCTGATCCGTCTGATGACGCAAGGAATCATCGCGATCGGGGGAAAGGCATATAGGAGGAGCCTGGGCCATTCGTGGGCCAGCGCATCCCTTTCCTTTGAAAAGAAGGTTGGGCAGTGAGAAGTGTCTTCTGAGGCGAAGAGGTCTACCTCTGCCTTCCCGAAGATTTCCATATTTTCTGAACTGTCTGGGGATGGAGCATCCACTCGTCCGAGGGGACATTGCTCCAAGACAGCATGTCTGCCCCCAAATTCATTTTCCCAGGTATGTGGGTTGCTCTGAGCAACCGTAGCCTGGGCGCTGTCCATTCGAGGAGGCGCTTTCTCAGGGCACAAAGGCGGCTGGACGATAGGCCTCCCTGGTGGTTTATATATGACACGACCGTCATACTGTCCGATTGGACCAGGACGTGGTGTCCTTTCAGGAACTTCTGGAACGCGGCCAGGGCGTATTCTACTGCCAGCATCTCGAGGCAGTTGATGTGCAGATGACTCTGCTCATGGTTCCACGAGCCGAAGGCCGGTCTGCCCTCGAAAACGGCTCGCCAACCCGTGTTGGAAGCGTCCGTCGAGAGCACCTTCCTTCTTGACACCGCCTGAAGGGGAACTCCACGCTTGAACCAGCTGGGGTCTGTCCAAGGTCTCAGAGCTGTGACACAGGCCTGATTGACCCTGACTAAGAAGCGGCCATGCCGCCAAGCATGCAGTGGAACCCTGAGTTTCAGCCAGTATTGCAGAGGCCGCATTTGGAGGAGGCCGAGCTGCAGTACCGGGGAGGCGGAAGCCATCAGTCCTAGCATCCTCTGGAAGGACTTCAGAGGGTAACGGACATTGTTCCTGATCGATGCCGAGAGCTTCTGAATCATCAGAGCGCGCTCTGGAGAGATTACAGCCCTCATATGGACTGAATCGAAGACTGCGCCCAGGAACGTGATACGTTGGCTGGGGAACAGCGAGCTCTTGGCAAAATTGACCCTGAGTCCTAGGCACTGAAGGTGGCTGAGGAGCACGGATCTGTGGTGTTCTAACTCGGTACGAGACTGGGCCAGTATGAGCCAGTCGTCGAGGTAATTTAAAACTCGGATCCCCATCTCTCTTAGAGGGAGAAGCGCCAAATTCATGCACTTGGTAAACGTGCGGGGAACTAGAGACAGCCCGAAGGGCAGGACCTTGTATTGATAGGCCACACCCTCGAAGGCGAATCTCAAGAATCGCCTGTGGTGGGGGGCTATCTGGATGTGAAAGTATGCGTCTTTCAGGTCCAGTGAGAAGAACCAGTCCTCGGGGCGGATCTGCGCGAGGATCTGCTTCAACGTTAGCATTCTGAACTTCCGTCTCATGAGGGAGAGGTTTAGAAGCCTGAGGTCTAAGATGGGTCTGAGACCGCCATCTTTCTTTGGGACAACAAAGTAGCGGCTGTAGAAGCCCGACTCTCTTTCTGCTGGGGGAACAATTTCTATGGCTCCCTTCTGTAGCAGAGACATCACTTCTGTACAGAGGACATGCGCGTCGTACATTTTGACTGAAGTGGTGACCACACCGCTGAAGCGCGGGGGCCTTCGGGCGAACTGCAGAGAATAGCCGCGGGATATGGTCCCTATGACCCACTGTGACACGCCTGGGATGGCTTGCCAGGCCTCTACCCGTGTGACCAGTGGCTGAATAGCGTCCGGTGACAGACCGCTGTGTAGGGGTCTTTGTACCGTCGTTACAGGATGAGGAAATTTGCTCTCTTTTTGGAAATTTAAAAATATTGGGTTCGCCATTAAAACGGCGGTTTGTGTGGGCGCAACATCTGTGGGCCCAGGGCACATAACCCGATGATTCCCAACACCCGGGACTAGGCGAGGTGGCGGGGAATGCATGCGAGAGAGCTTTTGGGGTGGTCCGGCCATGGCGAGACTTAACCCCATCCTCTTTCTTCCTCGTAGATCAGGAAGATGCCGGAGGCGTCGGGTCCAGCACTATCTTGGGCCGGGGACCCTGGCGTCTCGGGAGTGTGGGAGCGCTTCGCAGGGCGGGCTCGCTGGCGCTGCTCCTTGGGTGGCACTGCTTGAGATGCGGAGGGGGCTGGTTTGCTCTGGAGCTGGGTCGGCGCAGGTTTGGACCGACTTGCAGTAGATGAAGAGCTGGAGCGCTTTGGCAAGAAATGTCGCATAGCTTGGGACGATTTCTGTGCAGCGGAGAAGCGCTCGGTGAACCCCTCCACAGCTGGCCCGAAGAGACCTGAGGGTGAGACAGGGGCGTCCAGGAAGGCCATCTTGTCTGCATCCTTAATCTCTGTGAGGTTGAGCCAGAGATGGCGCTCCAAAACAACCAAATTGGCCATGGACCTCCCTATGGCCTGGGCCGTGGTCTTCGTGGCGCGCAGGGCCAGGTCAGTGGCACTGCGTAGGTCACGGAAGGCCGGCGCGTCGATTCCAGACTCGTCCAGGGTACGGAGGAGTTTGGCCTGGAGGATGGCCATGGTGTGTAGAGCTGACGCAGCTTGCCCTGCTGAGGAGTACGCTCGGCCAGCGATGGCGGAGGTCGTACGGCAGGGCTTGGAGGGAAGGGCCCTCTTTCTCTTCCAGCCCACGGCCGCGGGCGGGCAGAGGTGAGTGGCCACGGCCTCGTCTAGCGGCGGCATCTGCTTGTAGCCCTTCTCACGTGAGCCGTCAACCGAGGTGAGAGCCACGGGTGAAGAGGTGCGAAGGCGGGCGGAGTAGGGAGCGCGCCACGACTTCGTCAGCTCCGCGTGTACCTCAGGGAAGAAGGGCACAGAACGCTGGCGAGGGGTCTGGCGGGGCCCCGGCAGAAACCACTCATCTAGCCTACTGCGCGTCGGCTCTTCAGGTGTAGCCCATTCCAGGTCGAGCTCCTCGACGGCCTTGGAGAGGACGCGGAGTAATTCGGCGTCCGTTCCTGGCCTGGAGTCAATGGGCTCCAGTGACGGCAGGGGGGCGGGCTCCTCCTCGCCGGCCCACTCCTCCGGTTCAGATGCTGCGAGCGACATGGAGTCGTCGAGCTGCTCATCCTCCGAGCCGCCAAAGGAGACGAGATCACTCGCTTCCACTGAGGGACGCTGCTCCGGGCATGCGAAGAGGACGGGGGACGGCTCTCTCGCGGGAGAGGGAGAGGTAGGCGGGCGCTTGGCCGGGCGTAAGCTCCCCCAACTCCGGGCGCTGAGCTCCTCTGCCTCGCTGTCTCTTCCTGGCCGGCTCGCGGGAGGAAGAAGACGGGAAGGCGCAGGAGGCGGAGCCGCTTTCAGTGAAGAAAGAGATCCTAGCGCGGAGAGAAGCGAGATTCAGGCACTCGCAGTGCGGGCATGTAGTCTCGGTGAGTTCGGCTTCCGCGTGGGACTTGCCCAGACATCCGACGCACTCACCATGGCCGTCATCGTCCTGCAGAGGGACTCTGCAGGTGCCACAAGCATGGCGCGGCATTTTAAACAACGCCGCCGCCGTTAAAACGGCGCTTGGGTGGGCTCTTTTTAGAGCGGTAAAGACCGCGGAAGAATCCGCTTGAAGGCGCTTTCAAAACTCGCCGGATGGCAGCAGGAGATTCGCTGAGAGCGAAACCGGAAGCTCGCGGCGGGCGGTCGAGAGCGGCGCTCTGGGCGGCAGTCTGCGGCGCCGCCGCCGGGAGCAGGCGGCGGTCTTCAGCTGTCCTCTGCGAAGCCTCTTCTACGGCGGAGAGCTCGTTCCAGCGGCGAAGGCGATCAGCAAGGATCCAGCGAAGCGTAGTCGTCGCTGAAGGAGAGAGAACTAAATCCCATGGCGAAACGCCGGCTTATATAGCCATAAGCCACGCCCGTTTTGGCGGGCTTGTTGGCGCGCTGTTTCGCCATAGGCTCGCGCGACTACGCCGCACCGTCATTGGTTCAAAGAGTTTCATTCCTTTGAGCCAATAGACGTGCAGTTACACTGCGCTATTGAAAAAGGCTTCAGCGAGGAGGAAAAAGGAGCTTTTCCCATACGCAGTATGAGTGAGAGTATCGAAAGGGAACTAGATAAATTTGTTTGTTCAAGGGTCTTGTTAAAGAAATTTATGTTTTCAATAAATATATTTCTTTTTTTCTGCATGAAAATGCCAAATGTTTATTTTTTTTTCCATTGTGGTACAATGTTGCCTCAAGGCAACAAACTTATAAAAATAAATCAATTAAAAATTTATGAAAATGTTTATTGATATTGTTAAAGTGTCCAATTTTAAGCAGGAAAAACAGCATAAATATTTTTTTCCTCATTGATATCATATTGCGTACCATAGAGGTACATGACTTTTAACATAGATTCAGGTAATACACTGTTTATTAAAAATCCTGTAAAAGACAAAGCTAGTAACACTAATAATTTTTGACTAGCATGCTTTAGATGTTTTGCTGCTATTACATCAGGGCCACATGCTTTATTTACTGCTAATTTCTCAATAGCGTAACTGACCTCAGCAGGTCTAATAATCATACCTTTATCATTCGGAACATGACTAACTTCAAATTCCTGTCTCTCTATACAATTAAAAATATCCCCATAATATGTGCTCCACAATTTAACAATATTCTCAGCCTCAACAACACCATCTATACTAGTTGGCAATGGTATTTTACTATTATGAATAGCCTTAACTTCTTTCCAGAATTCATATGCATTATTTTGCTGAAATTTCTTGGCCATTGAGTTTGCTCTCATGGTTGCCTCATTTCTTTTGATAAACCATACAGCATATTTAAATTTAGCATTTGCCACTTTATTTTTCCCGTATTCTGGGCCATACCTTACTTTACCTGTTATGACCCAGTTTTCTAATGCACCCAGTTTTCCTAATGCAGTTCAGAGACATATTGAACTTAAAGTAATGTGCACTAATGAGAACACAAAGGGGAATTTTGTGACCAGTGAACAGAATGATTATCAAAACTAAAGCTGTGGCCAGAAAATTACTTCAATATACAGTACAAGTATTACATCACTGTGCTGTCTAAAAGCTCTCAAGAGATGAATCAGTAGATATATTTAGATTCAATGACGCAGATGTCCAATGATCTTTGCGACATGAGGGAATAAGGACAAGCATTTATAACAGACTAATTTAATTCAAAGCAGCTCACAAGCGTTCAGACGCTGTGATTGTTTGCTCTGCCTCTAAAACTTTTAGATTATTTAGACAAGTCTGTGATTCAAATATTATGCAGAAAGTTTACATAAAATTTTCAACATTTGAAAATAGATATTAAAAGTGTGAGATGACAGTTTAGTAAAGTCCATATTTTGGTTATTTCTTCATAGTAATTTATATTTTCAACGCTAAGCTGCCATGAGTTTATCCCAGAATATCTCGATTGTTCATCCAGAATACTTTTTCATCACTGGGCTTACAGGTACACGATACAGCACTTATTACTATATATTCTTATTTATCATATATTTTATTTCTATAATTGGGAACTCGATAGTCCTTCTCGTTATAGCTCTTCACCGGAGCTTGCACAGTCCAATGTACATTGGTGTGTTTAACTTGGCCTTGGCAGATATTGGTGAAAGTAATGCACTGATCCCTAACATGATGAAGACTTTTTTTTCAGACTCGCAGTACATCTCATATAATGATTGTTTGGCAAACATGTTTTTTGTGAACTTCTTTATTACTGTACAGACTTACACTCTTGTTGTTCTGGCATTTGATCGTTTTGTTGCAATCTGTTTGCCACTAAGATATAATGCTATAGTGAATAATAAGTTCATGGCTATATTGTTTTCAGTAATATGGGTATTTAACACCTTTCTTGTAACACTGTCAACATCTTTGATGACCAGACTTTCATTCTGTAAATCCAATGTGGTAGAGAGTTCGTATTGTGACTATGGAAGATTGGTGAGGATGCCATGCAATGACAGTAGCATTAATAATGTTATAGCAATCATCATTACCGCTTTTTTTCTTGTAGCACCACCATTCATTATAGCCCTGTCATATCTGGGCATTTTTATTGCTTTATGTAAAATTACAACTTGGGAAGGACGTTTTAAAGCACTGAAGACCTGCATTTCTCACCTTTTGGTAGTTGGATCATTCTTTATTCCCATATTATGCAATATGATTGCTGCACCTTCTGTCATGCCAGGATCATCAACGGATCTCTTTCAGTTGCTCTTCCACCAATGCTAATCCCATAATTTATGTTTTAAACACAGCTAAAATCAAAGACTTAATCCGAAAAGTGCTTAACAACAGATCTGCACCAATTAGAGGGAATGTTCAAAATGACTGAATCATTGTCTGTGTTCATCAATCACTGTGAAATTAAATTACCTAAAATTACATTTATATGTATTTCATAAATAATTTTAGATCCATTAAGTAGAAAATAAAAGTGTACAAGCTGAAAATAAACATGTTGAGTGGACACATTAGACTTGTGTGTTGGTTAACAGCAGTGAAACGTTGTTTATTTATTTATGAATTAATCCATCTGATTTCAAGTGTATGTAGTGTACTGTGTTTGTTCGTAGTTACTGACCCCAAGACAAAACAAATTGAAAAGACAAAATATTTAAGCAAGCAATTTGAATTATTTTATTGTTAAAATTTCTATCAGGATTAACAGGAATACCAAAGCTCAGGTTTGGTAAAGATAATGTTTTAATAACAGTTAATGAATACAATGAACAACAGTAACAACATGGCAGAGGGTAACACTTTATTTAATATACTGTAGTCTCTACATTGTAATGTATTAATAATTAACTATATTAATTAATATAGTTAATATAGGCTATATTCTTTAATTTATTGTCACTGTAATTAACCAAATTATTATTGTTTAATTAGCTCATATGTGAAGAGTTAGATGTTTTATATGATTTGTTAACAATATTAACCGTAACTAGTTCTCACTTTTGATTAGGTCACAGAAAATGGGAAAATGCCATTAATTAAGTGCAACCTTTATCGGACATTAATTGCATTTATATTCAGTGTTCCTTAAAATGTTTATAAATACATTAAGCACACACATACATATACAGTACATGTTGGCATATGTGGTGTACAGGGAGTTTCTATAGGGAAAATGGATTTTATACTGATTTTATACTGTACAAATTGTATATTTATAAGTACACACCCCCTCCCTATACAGTATAGTAAGAAATAAGTAATACAAATGCAATTAATGTCCAATAAAGGTTGGTTTAAAGCACTTAATTAATGACATTTCCCCTTTCTCTGTGACCTAATCTATTTACTCCTAATGTATATAATGTTGTGCGACTGCAGAAGACCCAGAGGCAAAAGGGAATGTTCACAGTATTTATTGAGAGTCCCAAACAAAAACAGAACATAAACAGACTGCCAGCGTCGATAAACAGCATGCTGCAGCTGGAGATCAAGAGGAAGTGTCAGCTCGTTTCCAGAAAGGTGTCCCAGTACAACTGTGGCAGAGTGGTCGATCTGGAATGTCTCAGATGGCAGAAGGTGAACACCAAGGCTGGTGAAAGGACGAGACCAGGCCTGCTGATTGGAGTCTCTGACAAACGAACCACGAATTCAGGTACCCGAGCTGGCACAGGGACTGGGACGGGACTCAAAACTGATAACACACACAAGGAGAAATAACAAGAGCAAGAGCAGCTGCGGACGCACGCCACACTAACAGTAGTCAATTACCCAACACAGACATGAACAGAGAGCAGGGAGAAGTAAGCAGAGCAATCAACACAGACACAGAACAGGTGCGGACACGAAAGCGCGAACGCGGGCGGCAATGAGGAACAGCTGGAATGAATCAAAGATGAACAGGGAAGGGAAAAAGACCAGAAAACAAAGAAACACTCAAACCTGGCTCATGACAGTACCCCTCCCCCGAGGAGCACCCCCTGGCGCTGCTGAGGAAGAGGACTGGCGAGAGCGAAGGAAGTCATCAATGAGCGAGCGGTCCAGGACGTTCCGGGCTGGATCTTCGGGACCGTAACCCTCCCAATCGACTAGATACTGATGACCACGCCCCTGGCGGCACACATCCAGCAGTTATCTGACCCTGTAAACAGGAGAACCCTCAACAAGAACAGGACAATGGGTGGGACGGTGGGCAGGAGCATGAATAAAGGCCTTTAAGCCTAAGCCTGCTGGCCTCGGCCTACCAACCAGCCATGTGCTCAACAGCCAACATAGAAAAGACTGGCAACAACTTCAGACGAAATCCTCAGACCTCTCCTCAACCTGTAGATCCGACGCTCCTCAGCTAAAGGCATCTGCAAGTATCGTACATTTTAACACTAAACAGCGATTTAGTATTGATTTGTAAGACTTACCTTTGCTATTGCTAAAAGAAACTGATGATTCCTTTCCAGATTGTCTTTGACTTTTTCCTATAGCTCTCCGTATCTCTTCCGGTTCAACCCTATCATTACTCATTCTTACCTACAGTACGTATGTGGTGACCTTTGTAGTATGTTATGGTTTCTTAGTTTAGTTAGTGTTTTGTGAGTTAGTTAATAAAGATTGTGCACAATACATATTTGGTTCTGACTCCGTCTGCTAATAAATTATGTTTTATAAACGAGTTCAGGAGGAACAAGTCAAATAAGATACCCATCCTTTCATCATCTAATCATTACGTCATCTCAACCAGCTGTCAACAATCTGTAATCAACGTATCTACCCAATCGGCATGAGTCAGGCCTGTATATATCACAGTCAAACTCACCCAAGGATCCTCGACAGTTTTCCACATTTGGTCCCGCCCTAAGTTCCTAACATGTCTGAAGTCGCGTCCGATGAAGAATCTTTCATCCTCGAGGAATCTTTGCCACAATCCTCTGGCCTTAAGAACCATTTTCTCCAATACAACGCATTATTTCGGAGGGCGTCAGCCCAAACAAACGGGTCCCTGCATGCCAAAACGCCGAGCCCTGTCACCACGTCCGAATCATCCGCGATATCCTTCTGTGTTTTTCCCTACTCTGGCCCATTCAATCATTACTGTCATAGAAAAATGACAATAAGCAGCCGAGCACCAAGCTCGAGTCTCGGGCAATGCCGCCTCTTCCCGCGACGGAACGGCCTTCTTCCAGCGCCAGGCCGCCGCAGCAGGCCTTCAGTAAACCCGGAGCCGCGCCGCAGCGCAGATCCAGTTCCCAGCCGGCTCACACTCTCCACTCCATCGGCTCAACCCCGCAAGAAGCACAGTTTAAATCCTTCTCGTCTTCTTTCCTGAATTTTCAGTCATTCCATCTGGATCAATGTTGATCGGGGGATTGTTTCTGTGACTTGCCGTTATAAATTACTGTGCCGCTTCCTTGCGGTTAAACACGCAAACAGTGGCTCATATATCACGTTCAGTTCGCACGCTGAATCACTATGAAACTCGGAACTTATTGTCATCGCTGTTCTGTGATTTATCAACAAATCGCTTGGAAACTTAAAGTAATAGTATGCATTTCTGTAACTTCAACCCACAGCTTCCTATTGAGACGAGGCACAGACTGGTAGGACAAATTCTTAAAATCGCTCTTTTGCTGATGCATTTAAATAAATTTTTACCGTTCCTATTCATCTGTATGTTCATCTATATTTAGAACTAGCAGAAATCTGTAAGTAACGTAACGAACCATAGACAAATAACCAGTGAATAAACTGTTATGTTGTATGTTCCTATGCAGTTGATAAAGCATGGAATTTGATTTGAGCAATTTGAGTACCAGGTCTGGATAAGTATTGGGAAATAGAACTAAAAAGTAAACAAATAATTTAATTAAATAAAAAAAAATCATTCAGCAGTGTGTTCATGGTAAATTTAATGCTTGTTGAACACAATTGAATAAATCCAAGTTGCACATTTTATTATGCAAAGCTCTCTTTTACAAGCTAGTCTCTTTTTGATCTTTACTAAATGAAGGTGCACGTGACTCAAACCAGCAACAGTTAAAAGAACAAACGATCATCTAAATCAGTCTGTAGCCTACTTTGCTGTTTGATGATTGTTCAACATCAATCAATTACAGTACAACTGTAAACGACAGTATGGTATCAAACAATCGTGCCAGTGAATATATGCAGGTTATAAAGCATTTTAGGCTTATTAATAAAAATTAATAATCGATTTCTCAGCCTTGCACAGTTTTGCTGAACTCAAACTGAATTTATGGGCTTTAACTTAAATACAGTTAATTTCTAGGCCTCACCACATAAGGAAAAATAGGATATTTTTTTATTTGTTTCCATCTTCATAGATGGTCCAAACTGTTCTAACAGGAACTGCTATCTTTGCTCACTCTCTTCATGATGCGCATAATCCCGCAGGTCGCTTTTTCATCTCCTCTCTCTTGCTTCTTCGATTCATGCACTAGAAGACAGCGTCAGGCCGCAGTGAGCCTGGGCTGGGCCCCAGATTCCCCACTCTCCTCCTCCCTCCGCCTAGCCACACACCGCAGTTTCCCAGGTGCCACACCACATACAGCTCTCTTCGCCCTCTTGGCGAATGCCTTCCCTCCTAGCGTGAGGATGCCTCCGCTAGCAGAGCAAGCTCCGCTGTTTCAGCCATTTCATCCACCGTCTTACCCTATCCATTGTCTGTGGCCTGTAGATGTTAGCGTGAGGATGCCTCCGCTAATAGCGCAGGCCCGGTCATCAGTCTCAAACTCTCTTTTTGTCTTTGGTCTACAGCTCAACCACGGACCTTAGCGTGAGGCTGCCTCCGCTAGCGGCGCAGGCCCAGATGCCATATTTTACTCCCCAGTTTCCCTCTTTTCTACACTTCTTGTTCCTCCCCAGGCTCCAGGGACTGACCCAAGCGTGAGGTTGCCTCCGCTAGCGGCGCAGGCCCAGAGGCCTTATTGGACTCCCAGCTTCCCTCTTTTCTACACTTCTTGTTCCTCCCCAGGCTCCAGGGACTGACCCAAGCGTGAGGTTGCCTCCGCTAGCGGCGCAGGCCCAGAGGCCTTATTGGACTCCCAGCTTCCTCTTTTCTACACTTCTTGTTCCTCCCCAGGCTCCAGGGACTGACCCAAGCGTGAGGTTGCCTCCGCTAGCGGCGCAGGCCAGAGGCCTTATTGGACTCCCAGCTTCCCTCTTTTCTACACTTCTTGTTCCTCCCTAGGTTCCAGGGGCCAGCCCGAGCATGAGGCTGCCTCTGCAAGCGGCCTCGGTCCCAGCCATTCCTCCAACCTGCCTTTCCTGATTTCTCTTCTCAACATTACTTTATTTATATCATGTAAACAGCATTAAGAACCTCCAAGCTCCAGCAGACCACTTTTCCCAGCAGACCACTTTTCCAGTAATTCGTTCCCATAGGAGTAACACCACAGCTGCTCAATAAGGCCTTTCCCAGCATCAGATTCAAACACTTGGTCACTGGTCATAAGAAGCTTTTAAGAACTACATCAAACTGTTTCCACATTAAAGAAGCCTAACAAACGCTTATCAGCTAGGTTTTCAGCTCCAGCTCATATTCTCACACATACCCACAAGCCATATCAAACTCAACTAATACCATCATTCCAATAAATGGGAATGATCTCATTGCCAGTGCAGCGATGTCGCCTTGGCTCCCGCAGGAGCTCAATTCTTCTGGCCCTTCTCTCCACTGCCACAGCAGTGATGTCCCCTCGGCTCCCGCAGATCATTTCTTCTGGCTAATTTCTCCACTGCCGCAGCAGTGATGATGTCACCTCGGCTCCCAAAGGGGCTCAGTTTCTCTGGCTTTTTCTCTCCACTGCCGCAGCAGTGATGTCACTTCGGCTCCCACAGATCAGTTCTTCTAGCTAATTTCTCCACTGCCGCAGCAGTGATGTTGCCTCGGCTCCCGCAGATCAGTTCTTCTGGCTAATTTCTCCACTGCCGCAGCAGTGATGTCACCCCCGTTCCCGCAGGAGCCCAGCTCTGCCCAAACTCGCCCTCATCCAATGTTGCAAGAAATCTCCCGGTCTTCAAAGTAACCCTCTAAACAGATGATTCAAACCACCCAGTCAAATCAGTCAAACTTCAATCTGACACCATGAGTATTGAGCTCCCATACGAACCTCAGAAACAGTATACATTTTCTATTCTCGTTCAACTATGGCTGGGCTTATCCGTCCGATCGCTGTGAGTATTGAACTCCCGTCGGACTGCGCGAAAGCCCTCCCAGTTGAAAATAGCTAAACGTTTTGAGTTTATGCCATCAGGGGCTTACCCGTCCATTCGCAGCGAGTATTGAACTCCCGTCGGACGTCGCTAGAGCGCTTACCAATCTAAAATAATTAAACGTTTACCTCACTGCCAGCAGGGGGCTTACCCGTCCGATTGCAGTGAGTATTGAACTCCCGTCGGACGCCATGAGAGCCTCCCAATCCAAAATAACTAATGCTAACCTCACTGCCAGCGGGGGCTTACCCGTCCGATTGCTGCGAGTATTGAACTCCTGTCGGATGCCACAAGAGCCCTTACCAAACATTAACCCCTCTGCCAGGGGGGGGCTTACCGTCCGATCGCAGCGAGTATTGCACTCCCGTCGGACGCCACTAGAACCCTCCCAATCTAAAATAACTAAACGTTCACCCCATGCCAACCGTGGCTTACCCGTCCGATCGCAGTGAGTTGAACTCCCGTCGGACACCACACGAGCCTCCAATCTAAAATGACTAAACGTCCACCCCACCATCAGCAGGGGGCTTACCCGTCCAATCGCAGCGAGTATTGAACTCCCGTTGGACGCTGCTAGAACCCTCCCAATCTAAAATAACTAAACATTCCCCCATGCCAACAGGGCTTACCCGTCCGATCGCAGTGAGTATTGAACTCCCGTCGGATGCCGCAAGAGCCCCCCAATTACTAAACGTCCTCCCACCGTCAGCTGGGGCTTACCCGTCTCGCAGTGAGTATTGAACTCCCTTCAGACACCTAAAGGGCCCCCTCAGCTGAAGCTACCCTTCTAGTCGCTGCAAGTAACGAACTCCTGTCGGATGCCATTCCTTCTCAATGTTCTGGCTGGTGGGGTTTTACCCATCTGATCGCTGCGAGTATTGAACTCCCGTCGGATGCTGCAGACGCCCCCAGCCAAAACATCTAAACCTTATCTTAGTTTGCTGGTCGAAGAGGTTCATATTCATTGGTTCGCTGTGAGTATTGAACTCCCATCAGATAGAACCCTCCCGATCCGGCAGACAGCTTTCTCCTTGCAAACATCAGCCTTATTTCTATATTTTTGGGGGGTTACAGTTCCCGGCTGCTGTCCGTAGCCAACATTTTGCATTTTTGGGGGGGTACTCTGTGTTCGGGCCGATTACCGAGCTCAGAGCCCTCTCCCCGGACAGCACGCCAAATACGTTTACCAATTAATTTACCTGACTTATTTGTAAGTGTGAACTCGTGAAACTGCCTCTTAAGTGATTTAGATCCCGACTAGGTGCTCTGAGTAGTACGGTACAATAAGAATGTTATTTTTCCATAACTTGGAAATTAACATTTCTTAGAATTAATAAACAATCAACACTGAGCGTTCACTGGACGAACAGGGTAATTGATTGTAATATTAATCTTAATGTAGCTACATTCAGTTAATCTGATTAACGGATTTACATATTCATAATTAATCATAATTAATAATCATAATGAGTTATGAATAATTATTAATATTTCCCCTTTGAGTTAATTCGCTACAGGTGACAAATCTATGCACGTCACGAGCCCTTGAAGGCCACCAAAAACGCTGCCTGTCAGCTGCGAGAGTCCCTCTAACCCCAGGATGGACGACCAATCTAGAAGAATGTCCCCAGCGGAGGACAGAGGAACACATGGACTGAGGAACGAACAATTGACCTGGGGGGCATTGACGAGGAACTGGAACATTGGTAAGAGCTGCTTTGACTTGTCTCTCGATTCCCCAAGTAATGCCCCCCACCACACAACCCTCTGGGAAGATAGGTTCTGTGGAGGATGCGCTCTCCGAGGTACCGAACTGACGAGAGAGAGCGTCAGGCTTAGAGTTTTTTGAGCCGGGCCGGTAGGAAATGGTCAAATCGAAGCGGCCAAAAAAAGCGCCCAACGAGCCTGACGGGCATTTAAACGTTTAAGCTGTTCGAATGTATTCAAGGTTCCTATGTTCCGTTCATACAATGAATGGAACAGAGGGATCCTCCAGCCAGTGGCGCCACTCGCCCAAGGCCAAACAAATGGTGAGAAGCTTGCGATTACCGATATCATAATTACGTTCGGCTGGTGAAAGACGATGAGAAAAGTAAGCACAAGGGTGGACCTTATCATCAACGGGGGAACGCTGGGAAAGTACCACGCCAACCGCCATGTCCGAGGCATCGACTTCGACTATGGATTGTCTCCCGGGGTCGGGCGTTACAAGAATCGGTTGTAATGATCTTTAGCAATATTACAAGTATTTAACCCTCTGGAGTCTGAGGCTGATTTGGGGCCTGGAGAAGTTTTGACATGCCCTGACATTTGTGCTTTTTTCAGTTGTTCATAACCATATTAATGGAAAAAGTGTCATTACACTGTATTCAGCACAAACTAGGCTACAGTAATATGTGAGAAACATGTATGTCGTCGCTGTCCGATGAAAACCACGTATGTCCATTTTGCAGATTTTGAGATTTTTCGACGGATTGAATGTCCAGGTTCATTTCCGTATACAGTATGCTTCACATATCTAAATGGCCAATGAAAAGTTGTGAAATCATGTCATCTGATTTTCAAGTATATCCATTTGGTGTCAAAGCTGCCAATCACGCCGCGTATCTCCCGCCCTATGGAAGCATCTCGCCGGTCTCGTGAAGTTTCAGCGAAGCTCAGCACTGGATAGCCGAATAACACTGTGAGGTAAAGTATCAGCAAACGTTTGTTTTTGACAACTGTTCTCAAGTAAACGTTTCCCCCCTGACGCCAGACGTACGTCTAGGAGTGACAAAATTACGGTAGGACTGTGCAAACAAGTATCTGTCTAGCATTACCATGTCAGTGTATTGATTCATTGTCCCTTCATAGTTTGCAAGAGACATTTAATAAATTTATAATTAATATTAAATAAACTAAGCGTATTTAATAAACTAAGATGTAGGTTATTTAATAAACTGAGCGTATTCATCTGTCAATATGAAACGCGACTTGGCCATTCTAATTAATGATCGGAAGAACGACCACCGTTACTGTAAAATATGCACGTATGTCCATTTAAACTCAATTTTGGTCAAATGTGGATTATATCATTACACTGGCAAGAATATGGTTACATGTAAAGATGCCATACCAAGTATGACAACGCTACATTCAACTGCTTTTGAAATACGGTGTTTTTTTCACTTCCTGAAAAGTAACCGTTTTGGACATACGTGAGTTTCATCGGGCAGCGACGATGTACATTTTGTATTTTTGAAGGAATAACGTTTATGCGTGGTTATTGAAAAAACTAAAAACTGAAGTCACTGAAATAAGGCCAAAAAAATAATATTATATATGTGTTCACAAGACTTCTGGGTATTGGAGATTGTAGAGTTTTTGCTTCAAAATTATGTAAAAATTATCCTTCCTACTCCTTCATATAAAACAATAGAGAGATTTAAATTTTCTAAAACATCTTTGGTCAAGAAACACAGTATGCGTGGAGGCGTGAATCATCATGAAAAATGGGTGATTCTCACCTGAGAATACAAAAGAATCGCATAAAGAGCTCTAATGACCTGCATAAATAATGAGCTCTTTCAGACAGGTAGGCTGTGAAAAAACCCTTTGTAAACATATCTCAAGCTCATCATATGGTGTATATCAAACATACAGAAAACAGCAACACTGTGAAATATTATTACAATTTAAATTAATGTATTCTATTATATACTTTAAAATATAATGTATTTCTGTGATGCAAAGTGTCTGAGCAATTATGTTACCTCTATGGCATTTCATATAGGCTTTTATCTTAAAAGCATGCACATTTGGAGAAATATTGATGGATTCTCATATGTTTGTCAATTTTCTATACAGAGGAGTAATATTTATTCAGGATTTTTTGTCATTACTATAAGCGCTGGATATTGTGTTTTCAATTCATACTTGCAGCCGGAGGGTGCTCTGTGCACCTTTAGTCCACAAATGCCTGCTAAAGAAGAATAGGCAATCCAGGAACTAACCGAACTAACAGAGGCCAGAGATCGCTAACTATGGCTATTCAAAACACTTTTCAAGACAATAAATACACGATTGAGACGATGTGCATGTATTGACTGAATTTACGTCTGAATAGCGCCCGCTCCGTGGGCGTGGCCGCATTAGCAGATAATGAGCTGAATCACGGACTTCTGACATGGCTCTATTTTCATACAGATTACATAAACATAGAATATTTGTTTTCGATTTGACTTACACGATTTAAAACCTGACATTTCAACGTTTTTTTTAGACATAAGTGTCATTTTTTTGTGATTAGTATTCACTAAGTTACAGTTCATTTTCTGAGAACTATCAGATTGGACTTCGTTCAGAGAGAGACGAGAGATCACGCGCATCATGTTAGTTTTCTTTATTTTGCAAAAACCACAACATTTTGTTTTTACTCTGAGTGTACATAAATAAAAAGATATTCAACAGATTAAAATGGTGTATAACTCTTAATTGTATGTGCAACATTGACAGAGTATTTTGAGTATCTTTTACACTGGTAAGAAAAAAAACGCGGTGGTATCGCCGGCGATACCTCAGACCTCAGAGTGTTAATCAATCAGCTCAAATCATGGGAGAAATATATGAATATAAAATCATAACGCGTTATGACTAATTATAATTTATCGCCCAAAAAGGGAATTATGCACATATATTGTGAATTAATTACAATGTATTGTAATTAATTACATATATGACTAGTTCTAGTTTAATAGTTAGAAAAACTATTCTAGCTTGTCCAGCAAACTATGGGTTTTCTCATAGACTATTATGAAAGAAATTTTATTCTCTGGCCACGAGAATAAATTCCTATTATAGCATCAAAGCATAAAGCAGTGTTTCAGAAATAAAACTTAGAAGTGACTTGGTTTTCTGAATGAGCAGCAGAAACCATCAAGTATGAATATAATGTATTTAATATATGAAACTATGAATACATAGGCTAAATATACACAGAGGATATACATATATACAAAAGCAAAAGTAAAGACAGGAAAAGAGAGAAAACAAGTAGCAAAACTTACTAACAGTCCTTGAGAGCCAACAAAGAATCAGTATTACTTGGTTAGGTCGTATGACTTATTGCATCTAAGATAGAGAAGCGGTACTTGCATGAGTTTGCGTGCTGAGTTTCGGTTCAGTGCGGCTGCAGTTCGTTGGCTTCTTCCGTTTCCGCGGGAAGATTTGAACTGAGGACTTGAAAGTTTGTTTCACCGGAGATGGTCATCCCAAAAGAAGATGAGCGCGTGATGGAAGCGCAGTCACCGAGACGTCCGGGAGAGACGTGCACGAGATGCAGAGGGACAATTGGGACAATCGTGAGACGAGAGAGACAAATGCGTGTGGTTGTCTTTTATGGAAAAACAAGCCAACACGCCTCCTTGGTTGAAACATCCAATGGTAAGGGTGCAATTTTGGTGGGCAAACTTTTTCTTTGTCTCCATTTATGACTTCATTTGCATGAATTATGAAGTGTCAGATCGGAGTGTATTTTCTCCGAAGTACCATTAAAAATAGAACAATGCATTTTACAGTAATGTGACATATATTGTCGAATAAGGCATAAAGAGAGCTTTACAAAGAAACCAAACTTGTCAGGTGGTAAAAACATAAAAGGGAAGATACCGTTTATACTCGAATTTTATCGTTTAGAATAAAACTAACACAACTACAGTCATAGCTAAGCTTATACACTAGGGATACATTAATGCAACTTCAAAATACAACGACGGGTACACTTTGGCACAGTCATATTTTGTACATACAATCGTCATGCGTGTTTGTGTGTGTGTGTGTGTGTGTGTGTGTGTGTGGTGTGTATTGGGATTTGGCTGGTCTGGCCTGTGGCCACATGGTCCTTAACCCACAGGGGGTGATTCTTTTGAAGTCCCCAGAGCTGGGGACTGGGGCCTTCTGCGTAGCCTCTGATGGGCTACAAAGATGCCAAAGTCACAGTCTCTCCTAGACCGGCTGGAGCCGATTCGTGATTTACATGCACAGTTCAGGAGGCTAAAAGCATTCTGAAAATTCTAAAGTTGGTTGGCTAAGACTGATCTTATCCAGACGTTACAATCCCCCCTTCGGCCAACGAAGTTCCTGTGTGGACCTCGTTGGACAGTAACAAAGTCGGATGGCACATGGATCAGGATGGTCAAGCAGCAGGTGGTTCCTACTGGTCCTCTGTCCATCTCGATGAGGCTGGGCATATTCTCCGGCTTGACACCTCCTCTCCTCTGTCTCCTTTTGAAGCCTCGGGGAAGGGCAGGCAGACACCTGTTCATGGACTCTCGCATCCCTTTGATCCCTTTGGATAGGATGAAGGCCATGCCCAGTATCAGTGTGTACTCAATTGCCGAGGAGGGGCAAAGGGCCATGTTGGACTATTGGTGAGCTGGTTAGGATGGGCAGTCGGGACAGTGCTTGGAGGGCTGTGTCGATGGGAGTAATGTGGATTAGCTGGGACCCCCCTTTCTCAATCCTCAGTTCCAGTTCAGGATCTAGGGTGAGGTTGTGTGATTGCTGAAGGAGGATGCCAGATTAATCAATGCCAGATCGTCGAGTTGGAGGGTGGCATCTGGGAGTACCTGAATCCATATATTTTGGTTGGGTAGGCTGACACGAGTGGCAGTGTCGTGCTGATTATAGGTCAGGGTTTCAGTGCGAGTGAGGGCGTTGATGAGCCATCGATCGCCCACCATCTTGGCTTGGCCTCGGCAGGGCAGCGCGTGTCGCTGATCATGGGCTGCAACCAGCAGATTCCTTCAGTGTTGTCTCTGAGGAAAGACTTGTTAGGGCAGAGGTAATGAATGTCTTTGGTCAAAATACACCTGCGAGAATTGGGAGTCTGGTACAGCTGTGGGTTGCTGTCGTGGTAGACTACCGCATCTGAGGTGTGTATCTTGAGATGGGTGTTACCTTGCCACCACCTGACATTGACCCTGTCTTTCGGACTGTAGATGTTATCTGCTTCAATGATGGGTGGATTTAGGAGGAAGGCCACCTCACTCTGCTCGGGGGTCGACGTGCAGTAGGATGGCAGTACTCAGAGAGTAGGCAAGGTGGGCTGGAAGGGGCTCGGTGGGTCTGCCAGTAGCAAAGTCCAGTACAGTTTGTACAGGGAATCCTATCCATAGCCACGCTCTCCATGGAGGAGCTAACCTCTCGCAGCAGGTCTGTCATCAGAGCTGTGACCAGTTGATTTTGGGCAACAAAGTCATTTTGGAAGACTGTAAACAGTTGCTTCATTGAGTCCATCGTTTGGTTCAGCAGGAAGCTGTGAGTTCAGAGACACCCGAGTTGACTCCTGCATGATGTCTATGATGGCCATGAGCATCAAAGGAAGTTTTAAATTCCAGTCTTTCTGGTTGACTGACCATGGAAACGTGACTTCTCTGTGTCACAGTAGAGCTCTGTGATTTGGGTTTGCAGGTTGGAATTGACAGAAAACCTGACATCCTCTGACATACTCTGCCACATCTTGCTGCATGCTGGGCCAGTACGCCACCTGTTTTAATGTCCCATTAGTGGCTCTGGTACCATGGTGTCTGGCACATGGTGTGTTGTGGGTGTATATTAGTGCACTTCCCTTTTGGCCTTGTGGCACTACAAGCTTTGGCGCTGTGAGGTCATCAGGGACATACTTTAGAATGTTCACTCCCACACGCAGCATGTGGTTGATCTCATGCAGTCGTTTGAGGCTAGGGGCCGCCGTGGGATCAGATGTTGTGATCGGGAGGTTGGAGGGGTTTGAGTGGTGGTTTAACACTAGAAGTCCCAGAGATTTGTATCCCTCCTTTAGCCAAGTGGATGCTCACTGGCTAGTCTTTTGGCTATCATTAGCATCAATTCATGTGTAAATATGGTCATTACCTGAGCAATCTGCAGGGGGGTTGGGGGTGTGTGTGTGAATGGTTGCTGGTGGCTTGTTTGTATGTGTGGGGGAGGGAGGGCTGCTAAAAGCAGAGAACTTGATTGACCATGTCTCACATTGGCATGTAGGGTCTTGCCCAGGTGTAAACAGGTATGAATTAGCACATCTAATTGCATGCAGCTTGCTCTCAAATGAGAGGTAATTCCTTTTGTGCTGAGGTGGATAAAATCTCACTGCACATAGCCTACTACTTCAGTGCCCTCAAGAATTCTGTGGTGTACGAACCTCCTCTCCAAGAAAAGAAAATGCTGAGAAGACTCACCACTCGGCAGGCCTTGGAAATGATCCTGAGTGAAGTAAACCCTTGTGACTCAGATGGAGAAGACATAGAACTTCAGCCGGATTCGGACTCAGAGCTGTCTGATCTGTCTTCAGGTTAAGTTTCATTTCATATTATTTCCTATTTCATTTCAAACCAGTAAGTGGAAAACACCAAAAAAGCAGAGTGGACTGACATAAATATTTACTCTGCCTTTTTTGTATTGTCCACTTTTTTGTTTGTACTACTTAGCACATTCACTGCCATCTGAAGTGCAAAACATTATTAGTTGTTTCTTTGCTTAGTTGTATCTTTTTTTTTAGGAAGATATTTCAGACATTATCCGATACAGAGAAGGAGATACTGGAATTATTATTAGTATCTATGCATGCATTTGTGATATCATTTGACTTTTCCATTGCTCACAATTTGAATTTGTTCACACTGCAGATGAGGAGACTGCTCCTCAACCAAAAAAGAGAGCCCGTTTGGGGACTGACCTGACAGAGACAGCGAAAGATGGCACAGTGTGGCGTGAAGAACAGGTGGGGACGCGTCTCCCTTTCACCCCAATCAAAGCGTACGCTGCAGATGGAGAGCCAGCGGCTAAGGCCAGGAAAAGTATCTCGAGTCGCCTTCAGAGCTTCCTGTGTTTCATCACTCTTGACATGCTTCATAGCATTCAAGAATGGACTATTCAACATGCACAGGAAACGGAGCATGTTCATTGGTTCATGGCCCTCCCTGAACTAATGGCATTTATTGCAATTGTCATCTTGCGGGGGCTTACCAAGGTTCCATCACTACGTGACTGCTGGTCAGCAAACCTGGGAAACCCACATATCATTGGAACAATGCCGCGAAAACCGCTTCCAAGACATCATGCGACACCTACGCTTTGATGACAGGTCCACCCGGAGTGATCGAGCAAAGACTGATAAGTTTGCTGCAATTTCCAGTGTGTGGGGATCATTTGTCACCAATTGCATCACGTCCTACAACCCTGGTCTACATATCACCGTTGATGAACAGCTTTTCCCGTCAAAGACTCGCTGCTGTTTCCTGCAGTATATTGCAACTAAACCTGACAAGTTTGGGATCAAGTTTTGGGTGGCTTGCGACCTAAAATCCAAGTACATTTGTAATGTCCTCCCATATCTTGGCAAGGACCCTAGTCGTCCCAGTGGAGAGAGACTGTCTGAAAATGTAGTGATGAGGCTGATGGAACCATTCCTAGACAAGGGCAGAAATGTTACCACGGACAATTTCTTCACATCGCTGTCACTTGTGCATAAACTTCTTAGCCGGAAAACCACCATCCTCGGCACAGTCAACAAGATTCGCCGGGAAATCCCTCAATCCGCTAGACACACAGATCGCAATGAATTCACCACTCAGGTATGTTGCAGGTCTTTTGTGGTTCTATGTTTATGTGTTTCTAATTTTTAGAATCAACACCGCCAAGTGTGTCATTGTGTCATTGTGTGTAAAAGTGCTATGAAAATAACAATTTATCTTATTTATTAGGTGTTTTCAACCACTGCTGCTAGGCTGACGGCGTATGCGCCCAAACGGAAGAAGACCGTCTACATTCTTAGCAGCATGCACAGCGTGATTCAGACTGATAATACCACCAAAAGGAAGCCAAACACTGTCACCCTTTACAACACCACAAAGTGCGGCGTGGATGTGATGGACCAGATGGTGCGGGAGTACACTGTCCGCACAGGGACACGGCGCTGGCCAGTTGCCGTGTTCTATAACATGATTGACATGGCAGCACTGAATGCACATGTGCTGTATCAAGCATGCACCGGAAGGCAGGAAAGACGGGTGGACTTCCTGGTGGAGCTTGCAAGAGAGTTGGCTAACTCTCATATGTGTGCGAAGAAGGCAAGAAAAGAACAATTGCTTCGGGACACAACCCTCCACACCTAGCCCTGGAAAAAGAGCCATGTGTCAGGTCAAACACCAATGCAAGAACAATCATGCCACTGTGCGATGTGTTCACTGCTACAGATACACATGTGGTAAATGCAGACGGGAGAGATACCATGGCAGTGCCAGGATTGTGAGTGATTGCTGGAATGTACTCACTCACTTTTTAATATTATTTGTAAATATGTGTACAAATGGTTGGTTTCTTTATTTTATTTTGTACTATTTTTATCAATAAATCTCAGCAACAAAGGAAAAAAAAACATGTGTGTTGATTTCTCCCTAAGATGGCAAAGTGAAACACAAGTTTCCTTGAAGTGGCTCAGCATGGCCCCACATTGTTTACATAACAAAAGCAACTGTTCACAGCTGATTAAGGATATTAGCCTAAAGCCTTCCAGCCCATCGGCTGTCCTGCGGGTTTTATAGGTAGAAAAGCCAAATAGCTGCTCTCTGGGACTTCTAGTGTTAAAACAGTTCATATGGAAGTGTTGGAAATTTTAGTTTTTAGGAACAGTGGCAATGAGGCGGGAACTGTTACAGGAACAGTACGCTGGCTGCGGGTTATTGCTGCCACACTGAGGGTGGGTGACTGGGGTGGGGGTGCCCATAGATTGCCATGTAGTGAGCCAGTTTTGGCAAGAGCATCAGTTTGGTCGTTCACGTCTTTGCCACGCCCTGGTTGTTTTGAGTGTCCTTTCCTCTTTTTCCAGTAAACGATCATGTCGTGTGTTTGGGTGATGTCATCACATGTTTGGAACAGGTGTTGATGTTTCACCAGCTTGTTGCATTCAGTCTTGAAACCAGTTTGTTTCCAGCCTGGAGGGTGGCATGTGAAACTAAGTCTGGCATAGTTTGAGTCTGTGCAAATGAGTTCTCTGATGTTATGGGCTGAGGCGACTTGAAGCGTTATGAGATCAGCTACTTCTTCAGCATACTGCCATGACTGGGGACCCCACCTGAAGTTCTGTGGTGGGCAGGGTTGGTTGTTCAACCATCGCACCCCTGCACCTGCCTTTAGGATGCCCTCATGGTTGTAGGAACATCCATCGGCGTAGGCCGTGGGCATACCTTGGCACGCATTCTCTTCAAAGTACCTGTGACAGGTTGGTTGTTGTTGTTGGGGTACCTCTACCCTCAAGTGTCGAAGCTGGTGTGTTATCAGAGCAGTTTTGGCAGGCAGCCAAGCCGTCACCCCGTGCAGACTTGTGGTTTCTGGCATGTCGTGACATGTCGTGGCACTTGCTGGTTCAGCTTCCTGAAGTCGGTGGTGTGTCGCCACTTGCCGTCTGGTTTGACAACGGGCCAGATGGGGGCTGAATAGGTGCTGTTGCATGGGCAGATAACACCTATTTCTTCCATGGAATGAATAATCTCCTGCATTGGTTCATGTGAGGCGATGGGACTTTTGTACTGCCTGACGAAGGTGGGAGGAGCATTTGGGTGTGTTGAAATGTGCACCGTGTGAAGGTTAGTGAGGCCACAGTTTAAAAAGTCTTTGGCAAATGACACTTTGAATTTGTTCAGGACCTGTTTTTGACAGTCTGCATCATTCTTTAGGGCATCTGCATCTTTCTGAATTTGTTGGCCTTTAGACTCAAACCCTTGGAATGGCTCCTCTGTTGTGGTGTCAGCTGTCAGGTTGACTGTCAGAGGTGCAACGCTTTCCTGAGTTTTGCAGGCAGGCTGGCTAGAGACTGTGTATACTGCAAGATGTTGGTCCTTCATCAGCTCCGTTCTGCACACCTGTTCTGTGGGTACCGGCATGATGGAAGTGATGGAGATGATCTTGAAGGGTGCTGGGAACACTGTGTTGTCTGAGCTCCCTTCTGGTACCATTGCAGCTGGTATTGAGCCAATGACTGGTAACCGGAGTTCAAAGTCATGGACATCGTGGTTCAATATCCATCCCAGATGGTAGGCTTTGGGAATGCGGATGTCTGTGGCTATGCAGTTGTTGAGCAAATTGTGGACTACACAGGGTGACACTTCAGTGAGGGGTGTGGCTTCCAGAGTGAGTCCAAGTTCCATGCCTTTGGGTGAAAGTTGGAAGGAGCCCAGCATGTGGTTTAGGGTTTGACCACATTGCATGTTGAGCCAAACAGCGACCCCTTTGGTGTAAGCTGTTACTTCAGCTTCCTGTATGCTGACCAGGATGCAGACCTCTGGAATGGTCTGGCCTGACAGGAAGTTTTCAATGTTGACAGGAACAACAGGGGGCTGTAAAGTCATTGGGGCCCACACCACCTCATTAATAATGTCCACATGAGCTTTAGGGTGCATCAGGAGGTCCGGAAGGACCAGGAAGTGATGGGTTAGACGCCGATCGTTCCATTTCAAGTTCAAAACGCAGATGTCCTTGGCAGTCGCCATGGTTGACAGATCAAAGTCCAATGGGAAGCGTGTGTGCTTGTTGGCAAATGGGAGGTCCGATGTTCCTTCAATGAGAAAACTGAGCAGCGTGTGGCTGAAGGCTGAGTTGTCTGCCCACAGGGTGAGAATAATGTCTGTTGTAGTTACATCATTCAGCTGTGAGTCTGTCATGACCTCGGGGCAGAAGGAGTTAAAGTCTATGGTGAGTTGACGTGTGCAGAGTAGCAAACTTGAACTTTGCTCTGAGACAGGGTTCCCGCGGCTAGCTGCGAGATTTCCTGTGACCTCTGTGACCTGATTGTCTGGCTCAGGTGGTCTGGGTGACCGGAAGGGCAGAGGTTCACGCACTTGAGCACAGGTTTTCAGCTGTCTGGAGTCCAATTAGGGCTCAAAGCGGTCTAACAGGTCTTTGCAGATGAGGAAACATGTCCACTTGTGATATGCACACAGGAGGTACTAAGCTCATTGGACCAATTGTGTGGTGCATGGGAGCTATTTGTTCAAGGTGAACCTCATTTTGGCTGTACGACTGAGCATTTAGTTCACATCTTTGTGATTTGAGAGTCTGATTTTGTCTCTTAGCTCCATCTCTCAGTCTTTCAAAAAGGTTAGGGCAGGTTTCTTGGCCGTGATCAGAGACTGGATAACTGCTTTGAATTTCTACACTCTTTTCAGACGCAGTACTCTGCTTGGTGTAAGCTTCGTGGATCAAGTCTCAAGCCTTGTTTACACTGCATGTGTGTGCGGCTCGTTACGGCCCCGCCAAGGTTTTGTTCTGTCCTCTGCGCAGTGTCAACTCACACCAGAAGCATTTCTGAAGCGAAGCGGCTGGATTCGCGAGACCACTAAATTTGCCTGTCCAACGTTTGGTTTCGTTGCTTTTTTCATGTATTTAATGGCTAAATTGTTATATTTTGTCCGGTTTTATTGTGTTTATTGCTATGCCATACTTTATTTTGCTGTAGCCATACAGATGAAGTTAATACACTTAAAAGTCCAGTTATGGACAACAAAAACAAAGAAATTTAAAGTTTTTCAACTTCGAATCACTTGTCGTCAGTTTCTGGCCTCCTAGTGATGTGAAATATGAGCGGGAGTTTACACAGGGTGATTATTCTGACTTTATTTTGTAGTTGAGCTGCACGTCTTGGATGCGGCGTCAGTCAAAAATAGGCAAGGCGCCTATCTTTAGCGAAGCGGCGTCGAGCCGCTTCTGGGACGCTTCTCAAACGCACCGCAGCGCGGCTGGTGTAAACACGAGCATTGACTAGAGTGGCCATGTATCAGCTCCGGTAGCCGCGTCGCAGCCATAACGCGCCGCACACGCGTGCAGTGTAATCCAGGCTTCACAGCTGCTGAGTGGACATACTGCGTAGGCAGGCCAAGGCTCTCAGATGATGACTCGCCGCAGGATGCAGATTTCGGAGAAACAGAGTTTTGAAGAGGAAATCTTCCTCCATTCCTGGCTTGTTACGTGCTCCGAAGTAGGCCCTTTGCAGTCGGTTGTAGTAAGCTTGTGGGCTTTCCAGTTGGCCCTGTTTAACACTAGAACCGCCGGGGGTCGCTGTATACCTAAAACCGCCATGCGGGTAAATTTTACCCACGCACATTACACCTGTTTTTAGAACATATTATTTCCAAAGAACATATTATTTCACTGTATTATGTCACTGTCTTCACAAAGAAGTGTCTAGAGTCATGAAATGATTATGTCTAGTCATCAGCTATATTTTTGTCCTGTTGTTTTATGTTCAAGGCTTTTTTTTCTTTATGCAGGCTACACTAATCACTTTTCATAACGGTCAAGCTAAACAAGTCTGCACTGACAACGACAATTAGAAGGAAGTAAATACATATTTGGGTGGTGTAATATTATAATTAATCATATATTAAGATAACCCATGTTATTTAAATTGCTAAAATAGCCTATAGACAATAATGAACAATATTCACCACACTGCATATGATGTATGATGCGACGACAAATTCAAGTGCGCAGCTTCACCTTAATTATTTATATCCAAAGTTTATTGATGCTGATCTGTAACTAGCAATCCTGTCCTAAAGAACAGACTCAGTCTAATTTTTCTCGGAGGCTCTGGATCGCTGTCATGAGCCGTCAGATGCTGAGCTGACCCAGGACGCGTCACTGATCTCACCACCATCAGACTCTCCATCACTCATTTAGGGCTTCTACCTCTTCGGCATCCATAAATCGCCAGCTTTTACTCATTGTGACTTTATTTATAAAAAAAAAAAATGACCGCTAATTCAGTAAGTGAAAGGCGTTGCCTAACAATGTACAATGTTTAAACATAAGGGGACGCGAAAATGACAGCGCGAAAATACATGCATTATATAGCGGGTACATTTGACCCGCACAGCGCTTATAGGTATAAATGCCCGTTTTTATGATCTGGTTTTATCTAAACAATTTTTAACACCAAGGGATTGTAAATTACACAATTTTAGTAAAAGTCAATGACTGGGAGACATTTGTAAAATTTACCCCGTGGCGGTTCTAGTGTTAAACAGTGCAGTTTACTTAAAATATATCAGTTCTATGAAATTGAAATTGAAAGAAAAAGAAAGTTCTACATACTCTTAAAAGTTAATTTGACCTAACTAATTTGTTTAATTTGAGTTTGTTCTACTCAAACCTATTAATTATTTTGAGCATTAGGGTTTACAGTGTGAATATCCTACCCTGTGGGCAGATGATGTGAGTGTAGCCGATACCAATTTGACCAGTCTGCAACATTATTATATACAGCTGAATACTTGCATATTTTTGTAGCTATCGAAATAAAAATGCATGTATTTGGACTTGAATTGACCTGCTGTCTAATCCAACTGCCCTGTGAACGTCTGGGTATCTGTGTGGAGGGAAAGCATCTGAATGCACGTTCAGTGATGATGTCAAAGTTTGATCAAAAAAAAAAACTCTACTAGATGGCGTATGTTTGATATTACAATATTACTGTCACAGCCAGCACCATCGTCACCAGATCTTCACGCTCCACCCACTTGTTCACAATCCCCTGAGTTCTGATCAACTGCACCTGCACCTCATCACCAGACACCCTTAAAAGATGCTCACTCCCTGCACTCAGTGTCTGGTCTCGTCAGACTTACATGGACTCCTTACCTGTTACCTGCATCTTCCTGTGGCTTCCTCCCATCGTTTTCTGTCTTCAGTCTTCTACCCCGCTCCGGATATCCTTACCTGCAAAAGAGACTCTGTTATTACTCAGCTAAGTGACTGTTTCAAAGAGCTTGTTCATCTACTTACCTGCAACCCACTGTCCCTGTGTTCATGCCTCTGTGTCATTAAACATCTGTGTTTACTTACTGTTATGTCCTTTTAGATGTTTTTCTATTTGTTTGGTCGGGGGAAGTTTAAGAAGTAACATTTGAAAGTGTGTATCCATATACAGGAGTGGTAGGAAGGCCGAGGGACAAGAAAACTCTGTGTAAGGTGTTTATTGTTCAACTGTGCACAGTGCTCAAGTGAAAGGGTGTAATCAATATTTACAGTATTTACAGAATACGAAAAACAAATAACAGTTAACAAAAAAAAAAAAAAAAAAAAACAGAGGTGGGAAGGGGAGCTGGAGAGATGCCAAATCAAAGAAATAAATAAAACAAAACACAGCTAACTATTTTAACAAACTAAACTAACTTCCAAAAAGAAAATATAGAAAGAAAAGGTCTTCGGCGTAGAAACGCCATATCTAAACTACTCTGCCTAACCCAAAAAAGTGGAAAAAACATACAGTGTGTCTAATACAAAAAACAAAAATGTCCTAAGTGTGCACAATGTATGTCGCTCGACTTACTTACCAGCCTCACACACAATGTGATGACTGGAAAGACTGACAGTAAAATGCAACTGTGCACTGTACAAACAAAATCAACAAAGGACTCTTCAAACAGGTAATAAACACACGCACAATATACAATGGACAATATCAGGACAAAAACCGTGCAATAAACCACACACAAGCAACCAACCAAATAGCAAATGTGAATTGAGCAAAACAGCTGGAAACGCGGAGGAGATACGGGGTTTTTAACCGGGGCGTTGAAAGATATTTGGCAGCGTGAACCGGGGACGTCATCAGAGTGACAGGCTGATGGACCAATGGGATCTGGAACACACAAGACAAGACTACCACACATACATAAACATGACGCACATGCACACTCCCCCCCCCCTTAAAACTTTCATAAATCTCAAAATTACAAACAAAATAACAGGCTTAAACTCTAGACAATGCATCTGCAACAACATTTTCAGAACCTTTTTTATGTTTTATGTTTAAGTTATAGTTTTGTACAATCAATGACCAACGCATGAGTCGTTGGTTATGGTTGTACATTCTTGACAGGAAAACTAATGGGTTATGGTCAGTGTATACAGTCACAGGTAAAACAGATGAACTACATAAACTTCAAAGAATTGTAACGCTAACAGAAGTCCTCAGGCTTCCTTCTCTATCGTGGAGTAATTGATCTGATGTTTGTTAAATTTCCGCGAAAAATAACAAATAGGATGGTCCAAACCTGCGTCATCTTTCTGAAGGAGTACTGCGCCAGTGCCTAAAGCGCTGGCGTCCACTTCTAATTTAAATGAACGAGAGAACTGCAGAGCGGCAAGGACAGGTGCGCTGATTAGTAAGGCCTTTATGCTTTCAAAAGCATGTTGGCAAGAGTCAGACCAGACAAAATCATTGGCAGGACTTAACAGACTGGTAAGGGGATGTGCAACAGTTGAAAAATTTCAACAAAAACTATGATAATACCCTGCCATGCCTAAAAAGCGGCGTAATTCTCGTTGTGTGGTGGGCACAGGAAAATCAACGATAGCGGTGACTTTTGCACTGACAGATTGGACTTAACCTTGAACGACTACCTTGCCCAGGAATGTAATTGTTGCCTTGCCAAACTCACATTTCACCAGATTTATGGTTAAGGATGCATTTGCTAATCGTTCGAATACTGTTCTCAGGAGGGACAAATGCTCATGCCAGTCAGAGGAATATATTACCAGGTCATCAAGGTAAGCATTACAGTTGGCTACTCCTGATAATACAATATTGACAAGACGCTGAAATGTTGCCAGAGCGTTCCACAATCCGAACGCCATAACCTTATTGTAGTACTTTTAAAGATGAGTTCGTAGGGAAGGAAGAGGACAGGGTCGACTTTGACTACTGACTGAGCTTTTATTCTCCATGGATAGCCACCCCAAAGTGTGGAGTTTTGTTCTCAAGTCCATCACATACTGAATTTCGTTTTTGGCCTGAGACGGTCCGTCCTCCCAAGTCTCTCTTAGGACATCCAGCACCCCGCGGGGGTGGCGTCCGAAGAGAAGCTCGAAGGGGGAAAACCCCGTAGAGGCTTGCGGGACTTCTCGCACTGCGAATAACAGGGGTTCTAACCACTTATCCCAATTTTTGGCGTCTTCCTGAACGAACTTACGAATCATGGATTTAAGCATGCGGTTAAAACGTTCGACCAGCCCGTCCGTTTGTGGGTGAAAAACGCTGGTACGAATCGATTTAACGCCCAACAATTCATAAAGTTCACGTAACGTGCGTGACATAAACGCTGTGCCCTGATCAGTGAGATTTCTTTCGGAATCCCCACTTGGGAGATTAAACTGAACAGTGTGCGTCCGCAACACTCTTAGTGGAAATGTTGCGGAGAGCCACTGCTTCGGGGTATCGCGTTGCATAATCCACAAAGACTAATGCAAAACGATGCCCTCTCACTGATCGCTCTAATGGCCCGATGAGGTTCATACCAATTCTTTCGAAGGGGACCTGCATTAATGGGAGGGGGCGCAAAGGCGCTTTTGGAGTGGCCGGTGGATTTACCAACTGACATTCACGACAAGACGCGCACCACCTGCGCACATTCTCGTGAATGCCCGGCCAAAAAAATCGGGTCATGAGGCGATTTAGTGTTGCTGTTTGTCCTAAATGTCCCGCCATTGGATTAGAATGAGCCGCTTGGAAAAGCATTTCCCTGCGGCTCTTTGGAACTAACAACTGTGTTGTATCTTCCTTTGTCTGAGTGTCTTGGGTCACTCGATACAACCTATGTTTTATAATCGCAAAATATGGATAAGAAAGCAGACGTCCAGGCTGGAGAGGCTGACCGTTGATGGTACTGACCATTTCAAACGCATGTTTTAACGTCTCATCTTGAGACTGCTCCAGAGGAAAATCATCGCGATCTGAAAGAATCAGTCTTCCAATTTCGCTCTGTTCCTCTGAAGCTGTGCTCACTGGTCCCCGGTCAGTCTCTCCCACCTGCACTCGCGCTTCCCTATCCAGCGTTTTTTTCCCCCAAGAGGCATCCGAGCATAAACAACCCAATAATTTATCAAATGCTGGCCAATTCGTTCCCAAAATTATCGGATGCCGGAGGTGCGGATTAACTGCCACCTCAACACTATGCTTTTGACCCTTTAATTGAATAACGACGGGCACAATAGGGTATTTCACCCCACATCCCCGTGCACACACCGTACCCTAACCATGCGGCCTGTGTCCAATGCCCCAGATGAAATCAGACTTTGATGAACAGAGGTTTGGTTACACCCTGAGTCCACCAAAGCCTGATAGGTACCCCCCTTGATACTCACAGGTATTTGGTACCAGCCAGCCTGACCAGGGGCAGCCTGCGGGTCGTCCGGGACCCGGATCAACGTCCCCACCTCCATCACTGGACACTTATCCACAAAATGCCCCGGGTCCCCGCAACGCCATCAGGCCGGCCCAGACCTGCCCGCCGCTCTCGTGGCAGAGAGTGGGTTAAATGATTGGCGCGGAGAGAGGGGAGAAGCAGGAGCGGGGTCCAACCCGGCAGCAGATGGTCCCGCCCCCCTGGGCAGGGCTCTGGCTCCGGAGAACTGTCCCTGTTCAGTTTCGCCCCGCCCTCGGGGCGGAACACGAGGCGGGCTGGGCGGACGAGACCTGGGGAGAGGAACAGGTCTAGAGAGAGAGAGGGGAAGAGAGGGAGAGAGAAAGGTTGATGGTAGAGATTCGCCGACCCCTTGGCACGCCACCATATGGTCCTCCGCCAGGTGGATGGCTGAGTCCAGCGACGTGGGGTGGTGGCACTGGACCCACTCGGCTGTTTTCCTCGGGAACCGAGTGATAAACTGCTCCAGCACCACACGATCGATGATCTGATCCACGCCGCTTCCCTCAGCCAATAGCCATTTGCGGCACGAGTCCCGGAGCTGTTGGGGGCCATCACGAAAGGCCGGCCGGACACACCCAATTCCAGTGAGCGGAAACGCTGGCGATGTTCTTCTGGGGTCCGACCGACCCGCTGAATGATGGCCCGCTGAAGGTCGTCGAAGACCAGGAGGTTCTGCACTGGCAGCTGCTGTGCCGCCACCTGCGCCTCCCCCGACAGCAACGGCACCAATCGCAGGGACCATTGGTCCCGCGGCCAACCGCACGCCTCCGCTGACGTGACAAACAAATCCAAGAATGCTTCGGGGTCATCATTGGGTCCCATTTTATTCAGGGGCAGGTGGGTGGGCACAGCTGACTGCGTGGTGGACTCCGTGCGAACCTCCCGGTCGATCCAGCTCCGGAACCTCTCGCGGTCCTCCTGCTGGGTCTGAAGGATGGCTTGAAACCGACGCTCCTGGTCGGTTCTCAGATCCAGCAGGGCTTGATGCTGTTCCTGATGTAGGATCGCGAGGGACGCGATGAGATCCGCAAACGGCATGGAGGACGATGATTGCATGGCAGCGGCCGTCCAACTCCCTTCCCGGGTTTCGGCACCAGTGTAGTACTTTTAAAGATGAGTTCGTAGGGAAGGAAGAGGACAGGGTCGACTTTGACTACTGACTGAGCTTTTATTACATAAAACAAAGTTCCAACAAAAAAGACTGTGCAACGCACAACAAATAATCCACATCCGAAGAAGGGCTTCACTCCAGTATGATCTCCCGATCAGTCCAAGACAGGTGTGTGTATGTTCTCAGTCAGTAGTCCCTCTCTCTCTCCCACACTCCTGCTTCTCCTGGCGTTTTATCCTGTCTCCGCGCCAATTACTGGAATGAGAAACAGGTGTTTGTAATTTAGATTTAACCCACTCGTTTACCACACGTCTCCCGACGCTCTCTCCAGTTGCAGACCTCGCTGAACCACGCCCCCCTCGCCACACTTATATTGTAGGAAATTATCAGGAGTTACGAAGGTGGAAATTTCTGCAGCATGCGGCGTGAGGGGGACTTGCCAGTAACCCTTTAACAAGTCCAATTTGGTTACAAACTTTGCAGAACCCAAATTATCTATGCAGTCCTCCATTCTGGGCAGAAGATAACTGTCCGAGACAGTAACGGAACTGACTTTTCGATTGTCCGTAAAGAACCGAAATGTACCGTCTGGTTTTGGGACAAGAAGGCACGGAGAACTCCATGGGCTGAAACTGGGTTCGGCTAGATCATTTTTCAGTAAGTAGTCTACCTCCGTTTTCATTACTGATCATTTCATACTATTAACTCATTAGGCGTGTTGTTTAATTGGAGAATTGCAAGTAATTTGGATGTCATGTTGCAATATTTTTGTTTGAGTTGGAATATCTCCAAACAGCACTGGAAAATCATGAATTATTTTAACAATGTCCTGTCTCTGTGCTTCAGTCAGATTAGTAAGAAAGGCTGGCAGTGACTGTGGTATCTCCTAATTAGAAAGCCTAGCGCTCATCTGAGCACCACGAAGGGAAATGCCATCGTCAGTGAGCAACTCACCAGCAGGTGGCAATATCACTTTGCAATCCTCAGCAGTGGTTGCTGACCAACCATCTCCTCTGCAGTTTTCTCAGGCGATTCCCTGGAACAGTACAGCTTTAACATATTAATATGACGTCCAAAATTTCCGTTTACGATCAGGAGTATGCATAATCTGTGTCACTCAGTTTTTTTAGATACCACATATGGACAAGCAAAACGAGCAGACAGAGCAGAACCAGGAACTGGCAAAAGTACCAAGACTTCATCTCCAGGTTTGATTACATGAGTGACAGACTTCATATCGAAGTGCTTTTTCATGTTCTATTGTGCTACAGCCAAAGATTCTTTTGCGAACATACAGGCATTATGTAAGCGCTCCCTGAATCGGCTAACATAATCCAGTATATTTTCCTTGGATGCTACATCCTCACCCAGCATTCCCTCTTTTAAAATTTTGAGCGGACCACGCACTGTATGCCCAAACACTAGATGTCAACAACCTCCACTACTGGTGTTACTTTTCCTCCTGCCAAATTACCAAGGATAAAAGCAATACCTTTCACAGGGAGTGAGGACCGTACCCCAACCTTAACAAACCCTGTGAGCAACTGGCACTAGAGATGTACACAGTGTAGCGGCACTTTAACCACGTCCATTTCTATACTCCAACTGGCTTCGGTTGTCCTGGCTGTTGTTTTCTTTTTAAAGTTAAACTATCAGCAATTATGTGTCCTGTTTTATGACAATAAAAACATTCTCTTGACTCTTTAGGTTGCAGTGGACTAACCTTGAACCACAACACTCAGTCCTAGTAACTATTTCTCTATTTCAAAGTTAGATTATTATTAGGCCTGTAGAAGAAAATAAATGTTAGTTCATTATTGATTGATTATTGATAATCAATATTTACAATATTTACAGTATTTACAGAATACGAAAACAAATAACAGTTAACAAAAAAAAAAAAAAAAAAAAAAACAGAGGTGGGAAGGGGCTTGAGTTGATGCCAAATCAAAGGAATTAATAAAACAAAACACAGCTAACTATTTTAACCCTCAGGGGTCTGAGGCTGATTTGGGGCCTGGAGAAGTTTTGACATGCCCTGACATTTGTGCTTTTTTCAGTTGTTCATAAACATATTAATGGAAAAAGTGTCATTACACTGTATTCAGCACAAACTAGGCTACAATAATATGTAAGGAACATGTACGTACATGTTTGTGTTTTTGAAGGAATAACGTTTATGCGTGGTTATTGAAAAAACAAAAAACTTAAGTCACTGAAATAATGCCAAAAAATATATATTAAATCTGTGTTCACAAGACTTCTGGGTATTGGAGGTTGTAGACTAGAGTTTTTGCTTCAAAATTATGTAAAAATTATCATTCCTACTCCTTCATATAAAACAATAGAGAGATTTAAATTTTCTAAAACATCTTTGGTCAAGAAACACAGTATTATTTTAATATTACAATTTAAAATAATGGTATTCTATTATTAAAATACAATGCATTTCTATGATACAAAGTGTCTGAACAGTTATGTTACCTCTATGGCATTTCATATAGGCTTTTAGCTTAAAAGCATGCACATTTGGAGAAATATTGATGGATTCTCATGTTTATGTCAATTTTCTATACAGAGGAGTATTTATTCATTATTTATTGTCATCACTGTGAACGCTGGATACTGTGTTTACAATTCATACTTGCAGCCGGAGGGCGCTCTGTGCACTTTTAGTCCACAAATGCCAATGCTAAAGAAGAATAGGCAATCCAGGAACTAACCGAACTAACAGAGGACAGAGATCGCTAACTATGGCTATTCAAAACACTTTTCAAGACAATAAATACACGATTGAGACGATGAATGCATGTATTGACTGAATTTGCCTGAATAGCGCTGACTCCGTGGGCGTGGCCGCATTAGCGGATAATGAGCTGAATCAAGGACTTCTGACATGGCTCTATTTTCATACAGATTACATAAACACAGAAGGTTTGTTTTCGATTTGACTTACACGATTTAAAACCTGACATTTCAACGTTTCTTTAGACACAAGTCTAATTTTTTTGTGATTAGTATTCACTAAGTTACAGTTCATTTTCTGAGAACTATCAGATTGGACTTCGTCAGAGGGAGACGAGAGATCACGCATCATGTTAGTTTTCTTTATTTTACAAAAAGCACAACATTTTGTTTTTACTCTGAGTGTACACAAATAAAAGAAGATATTCCACAGATTAAAATGGTGTATAGCTCTTAATTGTATGTGTAACATTGACAGAGTATTTTGAGTCTCTTTCACACTGGTTAGAAAAAAACCGCGGTGATCACGCCGACGTGACCGCCGACCCGAGGGAGTTAACAAACTAAACTAACTACCAAAAGAAAATGTAGAAAGAAAATTTCTTCGGCATAGAAACACCCTATCTAAACTACTCTGCCTAACCAAAAAAAGTGGGAAAAACATACAGCGGGTGGCACTCAATTTTTAAGAATACTGTCAGGGAGCGGACAGAGGACTCAAACGCAAAGGTACAGAAAACGTTTATTTAGTTCAACAATAAATCAGGAAGTCTGCCATCCAAAGGCAGAAAGGATGAAGTCCCAGATAGCATACTTGAACTCACAGCAGACAGGTAGTATTGAGCAGACAGCCCCGGCAGAGACACACAGCACCTCGGTCAGTGTCCCGACAGGTACATGCAGGCAGCAGAGTACTAAACAGGAAAACAGGTGAGAGACAATCGACAGGACAGACTAGACATGACTTATCTGACAGACTTCTTGAACTGCAGAAAAACAGCAATAGAGGGGTTGGAGGGAGCACGAATGACAGGCTTAATGCACGAGACGTGAAATACAGGATGAACACGTCGCAGGGAGCGCGATAATCAAAAGACGCACCACCGCCGGACTGAGCACTTTAACAATAGGAAAAAGGACAGATAAAACAAGGTGTCATTTTCCAAGAGGACGCAGCGAGAGGCTGGTTACGTGTGGAAAGCCACACTTTCTGGCCACAAATATAGCTAGGAGCTTGTGAACGACGGCGGTTGGCAGCACAATGGGTGCGTTCTCGGGCCAGACAAAGAGCTGTCTTTACCCTCTTCCAGGTACACCGACAATGCAGAATAAATGCCTGCAATGAGGGAACGGCAGCATCAGGCTCCTGAAAGGAGAATAGGGGAGGCTGATAGTCTAAACAACAAAAGAACAGAGATAAACCAGTAGGCAATGGTAGAGATTTGTGTGCATATTCGGCCCATGACAATTGCTCACTCCACGATGAGGGATTGCGGTCTGCCAGTCAGCGAAGTAAGCGCCCAAGAATATGGTTGGCCCGTTCGGCCTTGCCATTTGTCTGAGGATGAAATCCTGATGACAGGCTGGC
Organism: Culter alburnus; assembly: GCA_028476615.1. Taxonomy (NCBI): domain Eukaryota; kingdom Metazoa; phylum Chordata; class Actinopteri; order Cypriniformes; family Xenocyprididae; genus Culter; species Culter alburnus. Next base: position 90,365 of record JAOTNS010002297.1, read on the forward strand.
AGTCGCACCAACCTGCCAGCTGACGTGCCGTCTCCCTAGCGGAAGGAAGCTTAGGAAGAGGAACAAAATGAACCGCCTTCGAAAAATGAAACAACCGTAAGAACATCTGTATTGCCACAAGACAGAGGAAGCCCTATTACGAAATCCAGAGCAATATGGGGCCAAGGGCGAGAAGGAATTGAGTGAGGTTAAAGCAGACCTGCGGGAGGTGAATTACTGGACTTGGCTTGAGCGCAGACAGGACAAGCTGCCACAAAACAACAAATATCACAAGCCTACTATATTCGGACTCAGAAACGAACAATTTACCCTCTGGACACCCCTTAAGAGGCTTAATGTGAGTGAGTGCTCTCCTTACTGGCCGCTCGACACCCCAGACGAGTGCCCCTACCACACAACCCTGGCGCAAAATGGGCTGGGCAGAGGAACCCTCCTTTGAAGAACCAAACTGCCGAGATAGCGCATCGGTTTAAAGGTGCTACAGAGGATCTTTTCATCGACTGAGAAACCAAAGACTGTTAGTGACTTTTTGAAATGAGCGCATGCGTAAGAACAACCCCCCTCCTTCACAGCTCATTTCGAGGGAACGCCTCCCAAAACTCGTGCACGAGTATTGGAACACGAGTGTTTACCACAGGCATTCGCTGTGTCGTGTTAGTGGATTCATTATGTCGGACTCACCGCAGGTAACTCATAATCTGCAGTTGTTACTCCTGTCTCCTGACAAAAACATTGCATGCGGCGCCTGTGGAGTGTGGAAATTTACTGGAGCACGCAGCCGCGCACGTCTCTCACAAGGAACGTAATGGCAGTGATTGACAAGCCAGAGGGCCAATCCGTGCACGTCTCTCACAAGGAACGTAATGGCAGTGATTGACAAGCCAGAGGGCCAATCGTTTACGCGATTGGCTGATGTTTTAAGGCCCTACCTCGTGCACAGATGATGTATATTAATATTATTCCTTTCAGTGCACCTAATAAATAGTCTTTTATCAGTTAGTAAAGACAGTTCCAAGTAATATTGCAAAAATGTATAAAACAAAACATGCTCTGTAGCACCTTTAAGGTTCTTGGAACCAGGTATGAATGAAATAGTAATATCAAAACAAGCAAAAAAAAACAAAAAAAAAAAAAACAACAAGCCTGACGTGAATTTATTCTTTTAGCTGATGTAGGGTTTCACCTATTTATTACCTCAATTATAAAGAGGGGTAATTAAGTTACAGGGAATAAGAATTGAATCAACTGTAAATGATTCACTGTAAATGATTCAGAATTAATATTTAACACTTCATCAATTATTCATCCAGCGAAAAATTGAGGTTAAAGTGTTTTACCAGTTCTGGATAAAATGTTATCCTGTGGCCAACAGTAACAATATTTTATTATGATTATTATAAGCAAATGGTAGCTTAGCAGATCTTTAAGTTTAAGACAGTAATTTGACACAGCACAAGAAACTTGTATAGGTGAAAATAAAAACAAGGCTTTATTGACTACTACTAATAATTACAAGAAACTAAGGCTAAACACACAGACAGACACACACACACATACATACATATGCACACACATTCGCGGAGTTGATATGAGTTATGAAGAAAGTCCCAAGTTTAGTACTAACTGAAATCGTAACCTGAGAAAATCAAAAAAGCAGAGCTTTGGCTTGATTCTTTAGGTTTAAAGGAGTTTCACCAGTTTCCAGCAAGAGAGAGAGAAGTTTTGCCTGTACCTGCGTTTGCTCTGACAGCTGAGGTGATCGAATTGTTCCGTGACTCTTGTTGAGTAGAAATTGAGTGGAACTTTATAAAGATTCCTAATATCTCCCTGATACCGAATTTCAATGTTTCATGCACAAAGAATTAAAGAGAATAATAAATGCTGTAATTACAACTCAAACATGACACACCTCTCACACACATTACTAACCTTAACCTAATAAAATGATGATTACAATAATGCATTTTAAGAAAACCCACAAATATAATACCTTGAATAGACATGTTAGTAAATACGACATGGCATGTATTATTCTGAACGTAGTTAATACTTTAAATGATCGACAATTGTCCTCTTGAGATTCAAGATTGAGTCTGTAAGCATAGAGTTGAAACTCGGGTCAGATGCAATTGTTCAGCACAAAGGAAGTTTTGGTCTTAGATCCGTTGGTCTTAAATCCGTTGATTAGTGTTTCCTGTTCTGTTGATAATACAAGAGGGCTTTGTGAGAGAATTGATAGATTTAATGTGGTCAGACCCCACGTGATAGGTTTTGATTAGTTTATTTCAGATGGGCTGAGAGGTACTCAAGACAGACTTCTTTGTTAAATGAAGTCACGTCATCATTCCTGTTAATGCTGGGGTCTTGGGGTCAGGAAATGGATCTTTGGTCAAATGAAGCTTTGTTTGGTCATGTTGATAAAGTCATTTGGTAAGTTCTGTCAAACGATGCCCTACACTGATGTAGGGAAAACACCCTAGGAAGTAAAATTAGCTCAAATGAAATATGTATAGGGAATTATAAAGAGTTGTTTAGATTACGACCGAGCAACTGATTCGTCCAGCGTTCATTTGCTCGAGCCGTAATAAGCTCTTGTAACGGATATAAATATCCAACAATCCTGAAAACACTGATTAGAGCACGGTAACTAAATCGATAGTTTAAGACATTAAATTTTAGAATCACATAATACAAGACACTTTCTTTTTAAAATCTACAAGAGATTTTATTTATTCTAACACAAACTAATCTCCTTGCCTGAGTTTATTAAAGTGGTGTCTATATTGTGGAAATCCGTATCTGCTTCATCTCTCTACCAGCATACCGTAACAGAAGAACGGACCAATACCGACTGGATTTTCCACAAAGAAAATGGAGACTTTCCTCTGCTCCCTGGCTCCTGCTCCTCCAACGCCTCCCACTCCTCTGTCAACCGGCGATCGCCTCATCGGGCTCCTGCAGGTTGGTCATTCGCTGGAGAGGTATGTGGAGGAGTTCGTTGAGCTCGCTTTTCTGTCTGACTGGCCTGATGCTTACTTAATCTCCCTGTTTCTGGATGGACTAAATTATGACACTATCCGTTTTGATGAACCGGATTATCGTTTCTCCTTAAGCGAAACTATCAATTTAATTTTGTGGTTAAATGGCTCCAAATTCCTCGTTGATAAGGTTCAGGATGAGTGTTTGTCTCCAGTCCATCCAGAAACACGGTTGGCCGGGCCAGTCAGTCAGCCTCCGTCTTCCTCCGCATATCCCTCCAGCGAACTCCCTGCCTATCCCATGCTGGACCCACACTCCTCTGCTGGGTCCAGAAGGCGGAGGAAGAAAAGAAAGCCCAAACCCTCTCCAGTCTCCGCCGAGCCCGCTCCCGTTCCTACGGGAATTTTGATAGTATTTGAGGGGATGGACGAGCCCTCTGCTCCAGCCCCGCCGCCGAGCCCTCAGCCCCAGCCGCTCCAGCCGCCGCCAAGCCCGCACCAGCCTGTCACGAGCCCGATCCAGCGATGGACTATGAACTTTGTGTTTCCCCGCTGTTCTCCAGCCCTAATACTGTGTTCCCTCCCTGCCTCCCTCTCCCACCTCCTTCCATTTGTGTCCACTCTTCACATCCACCTCAAGCCCCTTTGTCCAGTACTCCACCTCGGCCCTCTGTCCCATTACCGCCACCTTGGCTCCAACCTCCCTCGTCTCCACCATGGCCCATCAGTCCACCAGCTTCACCAGTCTCCATCCTTCCTCCGGTCAAACATTGGTCATCCATCAGCCTGCCCTCACCTCAGGACTGCACTCCTCCGTCTTCACTCCGTCCCTCTGTTCGTTTGGCTTCTGTACTCCCTCCTGTTCTCCCTGTGTCGTCTGTCGTCCTGGCTCCGCTGTGGCCTTCTGGAGCCCTGCCTACGCCTCCTACGGACCTTCAGCGTTGCCTGGACTCCATGGCTTCTCGGCAGCCCAAGACTCCTGATCCGCCATGGCTGCCCGCTGCACCTGACCCGCCATGGTTCTTGGACCTGCCCTGGAGACCTCCACTCCAGTCTACTCCTCCCCCTGCACCGGCATGAGGTCTCCAGGGCGCCCACCCCCCTCCCGGTTGTTCCATCTACGGCGCGAGGACGCGCCTACCGGGAGGCGGGGGTAATGTCACAGATCCCCTGTCTCCCTGGACTACATTTCCCAGCATCCTCCTGTTCTCCACACCTGCACTCACTTCCCTCGTCATCTCCCCATCATCACGGATCACCTGCACCTGGACTCTATTATCAGCACTCCCTTTATATTGCACTCACTCCCTTCACTATTTGTCCGTTCTCTGTTGTGTTAAGCGTATGTTTGGTGTCTCCTTGCCTGAGTTTATTAAAGTGGTGTCTATATTGTGGAAATCCGTATCTGCTTCATCTCTCTACCAGCATACCGTAACAATCTAACACAAACACATGCACATACACACACACACATACATTCATACGTGTTGCAGTAAGAAGGAAATGAGAGAGAAAGTGTTTTGAAAGGGAGAGAGAGAGAGAGAGAGAGACAGAGAGTGATATGATTAACAGAATTCCTATCAATGCATTTCAAAGACCCGAACGAACCATGAATCATTAATTTAAATGCACCAGTTCAGTTTTCATCTGGAGGTACTTGCTTGCGTTGACTTAAAGGTGAATTTCCCTTGTCGTGCAGAGAAGGGTTTCCCAAGTCGATGATTGGTCCAGGTCAGGTTCGTGTGGAACAATGAAAGGAAGTCTCTTTGTCGCTGGAGTTGAAGCGGCAAAAGTCGTTGGTTGAACTTTGCGGCGAAACTTAGGACACAAGACTTTCAGCGGTAAAGGAAAATTAAGTAAAATAAAAGAAAAGTGAGTGAAGGTTGGATGGCTTGAATGAGCGGCTTGTCTGTTCTTCTTGTTACTCCATTGTTCTTGGTACTTGTCTTGGCTTCTTTTCCCAGAACTAACCAACTTAGTTCACTATCTTGCAATATGACCATTTAAACTTAGTTGTTTGTCACACCTCAGAGGAGTTCTGGCCAATCAGACATTGTCCTGTTTCAAGAGGGCCTTCCTCTGCCCCCAATAAAACATAGGTGTTACATCCCGGTCTGTCTCTGCTTTAGCAGAGTGCCATTTTAACATAATTTCTATTAACTGGAATATGATACATTTTAAACAGATTTCATTCAAGCCATAATTTAAGAAAGATGAAAATAAATAAATCAAGTCCAAATAAGGCATACTTTCAGTCATTCAGTCATAAGTTAACACATTTACATGAATTGTGAGTGTTCTAAAGCCTAACTTTTTACAGGTAGTACTTGTGGACACATAATGCAAAATGTATGTAGTTAAAAGATGTTTGATAAGTCCATTAAAATTGTTGGAACAATTTTGATGCAGTTTTATTTGTAGAACAGTCTCTTTGGTTTTTCTGTGAAGTAAGTGTAACCGGTCCTCTGCTGACCGCCGTTACCACTATCTGCGTTGTGTGTAAGAAGACTCAGGACACTTCTGATGTCGTTCACCAAAAAGGGATTTAATGTCAGCCAGAGCCAGCATTAACTTCACTCCATCTGTTGATTAATATGAATAAAGTTCATATCTCTCTCTCTTGTGGGTGTTTCATAAGACAAACCTCTCCCCAGCATAACCAATGTGAACTCATTTTGTGTTACAATAGAAAAAATAAACATTAACATTGAAACATTACAGTATTAACACAGTACAAAAGAATAAAAGGACATCAAAAGACAATAAAGTGAAATACCTGTTGATTAATATGAATAAAGTTCATATCTCTCTCTCTTGTGGGTGTTTCATAAGACAAACCTGTATAATATAACATTTGTTAGCTGATTGATAACTCTAAACCATGCAAATAGATATCATACGGCCCACACGATATAACTTTATATTCTCAATTCACTCACATATAAAACATACATCAGAACACTGCAAATAGTCTCAGTACTATTTACAATAAGATATTTGGTCGATTTATAAACTTAGTCAACTTATTTCACTCGTAAAATGCAGAGCTCAGAAAAACGCTTACCTCTCCCAGCATAACCAATGTGAACTGGCGAGAGGCGCGGAGTCACTCGAAAATGGCGTCAGCAAAGCGCCAGAAGACAATATCAAAATAAAAGTTTCAAAATAGTGAACAGTAGAATCAACATATTACTCAAAGAAAACGGGAATAAATAAATATAAAATACATTAGAAAGATTTTAGTGAAAAGCAATGTGTAACATTCAAATTGTATTTACTTTAACTCGTTACATACACCCCTTCTGGATTTCACTAAAATCCATACTGGATCCAAACCAAATAACTGGTACAGGTCTACAATGAAACTTTCATTAGTTCAACTTGTGAGTTACCCACTAGTAGGTCAAGAAAAACCTCAGGGTGATCAAGCCTAAGATCATCTGGAACATTACGATGCCTTGTACACCATAATATGACCTGACCCTTATATATTTAATATTTGGAGTCAAAATGTCTCTTCACATCATACAAAAACAAAATACATAAGAAAACTCTTTAGAACAGAGAAAGAAATGACCCAGTTCTCTTTTTCAGATTACTTCCTACACCTTGGATGTAAAAGGGTTTCTGAACCATCGACTCAATTAATCTGTTCACTTTCTTAACAACTCTACCTGCTCGTGTTCTAACACCCTGAACATCAGGAACTGGAACTTGGGTGTCAGTATGTGTCTGTATGAGTGTCGGTCAGAACTGGTATGTGTATCTGTGTCACAGTCAAAGTTTACGTCAAGAGATGTTGGACTGGCTTCAATTTCACTCTGAGGAAGTTCTCTGCTACTGATCTCTTGAGTCTGCAACTCATCACTGGACTCTTCTCCATCTGAACTGAGGTGGTCTGTTCCCAAAGCTTCCTCAACAGCAGAGTCTTGAACTCCAGGGCTTTCAGACTCTTGGGCTACCAAGCTTTCAGTGTCTTCATTAACCCATCTCATGGTTCTTTCCTCCACATCCATCGGATCGAAGTCTTCCTCGCAGAACTCACTCCTGATGCTATGTGTCTCACACTCTGCAGAAGGTAGTATGCTTCTCTCATCCTCAGATGACTCAACAGGTAAGAAACTAATATCCAACAGCAGGTTTCTGTGCACTATCCTCACACTTCCTTTTTCATTTTTCAGCTTGTAAGTGTGCGTCTGCAGGTTTCTGTCCACTACAGTGTACACTACAGGGTCCCACTTATCTGCTAGCTTCCTTTTTCCTCTCTCTCCTTTATTCGCCACCAGCACACGGTCCCCAATATTTAGACATGTACCTCTGGCTTTCTTGTTGTAACCTTTTGCCTGTTTCCTCTGCTCTTTTTCAGAGTGTCGCTGCGCGATCTCAACTGCTTCATGGAGGTATGACATCAACGACTTCAGGTAAGTACCATGATCTACAACTGCGGGGTCATGTAGCACCTGTCTGAACAAGTCCACAAGCTTCTTGCAACTTTTTTGCGGACTGATTCGCAAAAGGGAAGGCGAGCCAACTTCGTGAAATGGTCTGTCATACGAGCACATCAACTGAGCGTTTCTTCGCATCCTCCGCAGTCCAGAAATCCAGACATACCAACTCCATAGGCATAGAGGTCTTAATACTTTCAAGCGGGGCTCGTGCAGATGGTTCGGGAGCCTTGGCCAGGATGCATCTTTGACAGCACTTGATGTATTCACAAACATCCTTCCCCATTCCCGGCCAGAAGAAGCGTTGGCGGGCTAGATGAATGGTTCTCGCTTGGCCTTGATGACCCGCTAAATCGTGCACACCCTTCAAAGCTTGGTCTTTGAGGCTAGAGGGTAAGATCAGTTGATACCGCTTTTGTTTACTATGGGGATCTTGTGTGACTCGGTAGAGTATTCCGTCCTTAATCTTTAGTTTGTCCCATTGTCTAAAGAGAGTTATGGCTCTGGAACTCATGTTGGCCTTTTCTCGCCTCGATGGTTGACGCTTTAGTTTCAAGAAGAATGTCACTCTTGAAATGACTGAATCGGCTTCTGCAATTCATGAATTTCATCTGCAGGGATCATTGGAAGGGTATCAGCACCAGCTGGAACTAGATCTTGGTAAGACTGAATTAATTGCACCGCTCTAGCTTGAAATGTTTCTTCCCACTGATCATGTAAACTTAAACAGGCTTTGACAGTGGTGCTGTCAAAGGAAAGGAAAGACATGACTGAGAGCAAATCTGTAAGTTCTGAGCTCCTTGACGAAAAGCATCTCGAACTCCATCTCCATCAACCTCTTCAGCCTCCACAAGTAAATCACGATATGGCTCCTTCATTAGCCTGCTGCTCACAGTTTTAACAAAAGGGTCTCTACTCAGAGCATCCGCCACTATGTTTTTGGTCCCTGCTATATGCTTCAGCTCAAAGGTGTAAGCTGCCAGTTTGGACACCCAACGTTGTTCACAAGCGCTGAGTTTCGCCTTGGACATAACATACGTGAGCGGACTGTTGTCTGTCCAGACTGTGAATGTTTGACCTTTTAACCAATGGCTAAATTTCTCGCATACGCTCCATTTGAGTGCCAGAAACTCGAGCTTATGAACTGGGTAGTTCCTCTGTGATTTACTCAGAGTCCTGCTAGCGAATGCGATTGGGCGAGCTCGGTCTTCACCTGCAGGCACTTGGGATAATACGGCTCCCAAACCGTCCAGTGAAGCGTCAATTGCAAGAATTAGAGGTCGAGTGAAGTCGGGGTGTGCTAAAACCACACTCTTAAGCAGGCTCTCTTTGAGGTTACATAATGCGTGATCACATTCCTCAGTCCAATCTGTGGGCTTGAGCTTCCTGTAAGTTCCTGCTTTAGTTTCTCCCTTGCTTCCTCTCTTCCTTCTCTGACCAGCTGTAAGAGCAAAAAGTGGCTTCGCCAAAGCAGAACATCCAGGAATGAAATGTTGGTAATATAAGATCATACCAAGGACTGATTTAATTCTCTGCACTGACGGAGTACATCTGTCATCTTCCATCAAATCAAACTTGGACAGTTTCGAGATAACTTCAACTTTAGCAGGATCTACAGAAACTCCATCTCTATCAATAATGTGACCAGAAACTTTACAGAGGTTCTCAGTAGGTGGCATTTCTTAGGGCTCAGCTTAAGATTGTACTGCCTCAAACGACTGAACACGACCTCTAACCTTTCTAAGGCTTCCTGCTCATTTGGAGCGAACACCAACAGGTCGTCAAGATAACATAATAAGCTGCTGAAGTTTAAGTCTCCAAAGATGCTTACCATCATCCGCATAAAGGAGGCTGGGCTGTTGCATAGCCCTTGCGGCATCCTATTATACTCGTGCAGCCCTACAGGAGTTGTGAACGCAGTGTATTTCTTGTCCTCTTCAGCCATAGGTATGTTATAGAATCCTGAAGTCAGGTCCATGGTGCTGAAGAGTGTGTTCCCGCCCAGAGCAGCTAAGCAGTCAGACTGGTGTGGAAGTGGGTGTGCATCCTTTATCGTTCGAGCATTTAACCATCTGAAGTCTGTGCATATCCTCAGACTGCCATCCTTTTTCCACACTAGGACTAACGGGGAAGCATACTCGCTTACGGACTTCCTTATTATCCCTTGTTCTTCCTCTGGGACAAAACTTGCCGCAACTTTTGGTAGTGCGCTGGCGGCACTCTACGATAGGGAGTCTGAATGGACGCTCATCCATTAGTCGAATGCGGTGAACAAACCCTTTTACTTCGCCACAGTCCAACGCATGCTTAGAAAACACATCGTTGTATATCTCCAGTAACTGCACTAACCTCTCTTTTGACTCATGGCTGATAGAGCAAGACTGGATGTCAAGATCATCGAGACCAACAGTTTCCAATCTACGTCTGAATCAGATGATGAATTAGGTGAACGCTGATTCTCCTCTGTAAACACTTCAGCTCGACTCAGCCCTTGGAAAAGTTCAAATCTTCCACTGCAACACAGGGAAACACATCTGCTATTTTGCGGTTTCTCTTAGAGTGATTGGCTTGTCAGAGAGTTGGTGACTTTTACAGGGACCCAGCGATCACCCCATAATGGCGTGACAACCCGCCCGACTATGATGTCTCGTGTCACAGACCTCGAAGTTGTCGGTTCCACCACAACTGTGCTCCCTGGGGACATGGGAACATTTTTCGGCAACTTTCCCCAGACAAGATGTTCCTGTTTTGCTAAGAGGGTAACACTCTGCTGTAGCTTGATGGTTCCCACCTTGTCTGGCAGCTCTGAACCCTTCCACCGACACGTGTTGGCCATAACATCTAGGAACTGCTCACATCCTGCCATGGGTTCCACACTGTGATTAGAAACAAGTCTCCAGTAATCACTGCTACCTTTCATGCGATGAGCAAGGAATTTGATCACATTTGTGCCAATGATCAGATCATCCCGCTGGCCGGGTACAACAAGAATGGGCACTAGGCAGCTCTCTCCATAAACTTTCAACTCACCTCATACATACATTTGGTCTTGTAACCTTGCCACCACATCCTACTAAGATGACTTCTTCTTGAAGTGGTGTGGGTGAGGGCAGTACATTCTCACTTAACATCCTCTTCTCTGCTTTATCACTAAAAGTGCAGGCCATGGAACCTGTATCAAGCATTCCCTTCATCGAAAACACATTATTTACACTGACTGGTGCATAGAACAAATCGTCGAATGCCTCAATTGCTTGGACATTTTGCGCTATCACTTTGGTCCCAGTGGGAGCTTGCGCACATGCGTTCTCGTAAGCTGGTGAAGATCATTATTCTCTAGGGGTTCACTCATGCTCACCCTCCCCCTTCCAAACGTGAGCCATCTAGTTTAAATTTGGTGGGCCCCGGAATGGTGCTGGGCCAGGCCTGGACCTGTCATTTGTACATTCCCTCTTGCTATGCCCAGCTGAAGGCATGCAAAACACAGACGTTCTCGACGACAGTGTGCCACAGTAGAGTGATCGTGGGATCTGCATACTCTACAGAACTTGCTTTGAGGCTGGCGAGATGGCATTTGGACATTTTGAGACAGTGCACGATCGAGAAGGCTAATTAAAGTTCTCATGCAATTGTCATCACTACTCTGTGTGGTGTGTGCAGTGACTCTGCTACACTCACCTGGCTCTATTGGAGAGCCAACATCCACTTCATCCTCTTCGTGGGATGTCTGAACATGAGCGGTGACATGTCTTGTAGCATATGACGTTTTGGCTTGGTTGACATCTGCTCTTTTAACTCTGTCTGGAAACGATCAAGCTGCTCTTGGATCTCCTGTGCGGTCCATTTTTCTGGAGCTTTGAAGCGGAATACTGCAGCAAGAGTGGAGTCGGACAGTACTTCACGAACATCATGGCCGCTTCTTGACATGGATCCTCCATTCGTCGCCCGAGCCTCTTTAAAGCTTCCTCTGCGAGATCCACTGCCTTATTCAGCCGCACCCAGTATTCAACGGGATCTTCTCCTGCTAGTGGAACAGTGCCATAGAAGTCAGCCAAAGGCATACAAGAATAATTAACATCACCAAAATGCTGCTTCAGAATGTCCATGATCACTTTTGGGTTCTCAACTGGGTTTAGAGCTGAATTACAACGGAGAGTGACTCTGACGACATCTTTAGCTTTACCCATCAGTCTGCTTAAGATCTCTTGATGCTGTTCTGCTAATGGTATTCCTCTTTTTCTGAGATACGTGTCCATCAGCTCCCCATTCACGCACACTAAGTTTGTCTGATGCATCACCGCGATACACTGGGGCTCTTTTGCTTCACTCTGCATGACCAACCTCACTCCAGTCAAGTTAAGTGATGGTATTTCTGAGAATGTCTTGCTGGTACTTAACCTTGATGTTTGTGCACCTCTATTCTCTTCTTTACTATAACTAGCTTCCTTTTGAGATGCATGGTCTGCCCCACTTGTTGAGCAATGTGTGCTATCAAACCTTGCCAATTTGGATCTGTTATGTCTGGAACAGCTAATGGCACAGTGTCAGCTACTGGATTGGGATCGTGATCGATTACACGTGTGGAGCATAATACAGGGGATGTTCTTTTCACTTTACTTTCGCTCACAATGGGAGTAACTGGAGTTTCACCAAAAAACTTTCCCCTCCCAAGACCTAATCCTGTCATTGTCTCATCAATTTCATCTACTTTTAAACTGAATGCCATGTTCAATTTCACAATAAAAATATTACAATTGAATATAAATTTATAAACAGAATAATCTCTTGAAAAATTTCAGAAAATATGAGAAAAATAGTCACTTGTATGAATGAATGCAAAAATCAGTACTAGAAATACCAAATGTCCGTTTGTTTTCTCAGTTCTTTGCTAGAGAAACAGTAAACCTCAATGCAGCGTCCCTCGGCGACCCAACTGACGTGGATCTGGAAGCAAATCTTCAAATCCGGGTCACGGCACCAATGTAACCGGTCCTCTGCTGACCGCCGTTACCACTATCTGCGTTGTGTGTAAGAAGACTCAGGACACTTCTGATGTCGTTCACCAAAAAGGGATTTAATGTCAGCCAGAGCCAGCATTAACTTCACTCCATCTGTTGATTAATATGAATAAAGTTCATATCTCTCTCTCTTGTGGGTGTTTCATAAGACAAACCTCTCCCCAGCATAACCAATGTGAACTCATTTTGTGTTACAATAGAAAAAATAAACATTAACATTGAAACATTACAGTATTAACACAGTACAAAAGAATAAAAGGACATCAAAAGACAATAAAGTGAAATACCTGTTGATTAATATGAATAAAGTTCATATCTCTCTCTCTTGTGGGTGTTTCATAAGACAAACCTGTATAATATAACATTTGTTAGCTGATTGATAACTCTAAACCATGCAAATAGATATCATACGGCCCACACGATATAACTTTATATTCTCAATTCACTCACATATAAAACATACATCAGAACACTGCAAATAGTCTCAGTACTATTTACAATAAGATATTTGGTCGATTTATAAACTTAGTCAACTTATTTCACTCGTAAAATGCAGAGCTCAGAAAAACGCTTACCTCTCCCCAGCATAACCAATGTGAACTGGCGAGAGGCGCGGAGTCACTCGAAAATGGCGTCAGCAAAGCGCCAGAAGACAATATCAAAATAAAAGTTTCAAAATAGTGAACAGTAGAATCAACATATTACTCAAAGAAAACGGGAATAAATAAATATAAAATACATTAGAAAGATTTTAGTGAAAAGCAATGTGTAACATTCAAATTGTATTTACTTTAACTCGTTACATAAGGAAGCAAAAGGGTCTGCATTGTCTCTCTGTTTCTTTGCTCTGGTGATCAAAGAAACTTTATCTTCTTGGGTGACCCTTTGGTTTGTCACTTCTCCTGCTATCAGGAAGCATAGTGTGTCGTAAAAGCAATCAGTACTGGTTTTATCTGTAGACGGGCTGGAGCCGGAACCTTGATTCTGAATTAGAATTATGTTTTGAAAGAATCATCTGAATGATTCATTTGTCTGGTTCGTCCACAGTTCCTACACTGAACTAATATATTCAAGGTTTCTGTGGTCGGTCCACACAATAAATGGATGAACAGCCCCCTCATGCCAATGAGGTTGTCACTAAATGGTACGCATTGCACAGATCTAATTTCGTGAAGATTACTGCTCCCTGCAAGATTTCAAAGGCCGACAACTTCAATGGCAAAGGATAACGGTTCTTAATAGATGATGTTGTTCAGCCCTCGATATTCTATGCAGGACTGGACAATAGTACCTGTCACTAACGACTAAGACAAATACCTCTCAAGTGCTTCACGCTCGGGTGCAGACAAGGAATATAATCTCCAGTGAGGAGGGGTTGTGCCCAGGTGAAGGTTGATGCTACAATCGTAGGGCCGATGGGGAGGGAGAGAAGTGGCTCGTGAACGACTGAACACAGTCCACAGATCCATCTCCCACTCTCCGATGCTGCGATCGAGATACAAGGTGCCTCATGCAAGGGACCTGCACCAACATCCGTTAACTCGACAACACATGGCACGCTAGAGGAGTGGGAGGTTTGTGAGGCGTGCTAGACGAAGAAGCTCCCACTGTAACACTCAGATCTCCCAAAGTGCTAACCAGGGGCTGGGTAGCAGCAGAGGAGACTCGTGCCTCCATGTTAAAGAAGAAGAGTCGTGATCACAATGCCAACATGGATATGCTCTCTCAGTGAGAGCATGTACCATCCACAAGCACTTTCTCAGCACGCTGTTTGCCCAGGCACGTGAGACAGCGATCATGGCTGTCAGATGAGGTCAGGAAATGACAGCATCCAAAAACACATGGATGAAAAAGACGATGAACGCCCAAGCTTGCTCTTTTAAGGATTGCTTTTATAGCTGAAATTCTCAGGGATGAGATGTTGATGCACAGACAGCTGAACTGCACCTTCACACCAGCTGAGAATCCCACGAGGTTTGAGGCAGAAGGCAACGAAAATTGCTCTTGAGGAGAAAATCCAGTAGCAATTAAAATTGCTCTTTTGCTCTCTTGATTTAAAAAATTTGCACCCTTTGAAAAGGTGACTGGATTAAGAGCAATCACTTGCGCCCGCTCGGCTCTGAAGCAGAAGTATGAATGGAAGTGAGTGTGCCGGTCCTATTTATTCCCAGATGTGCCGGATGGGTGTGACTCGGCATATAAGTCCCACTGACCCCATTACATCAGTATCGACGTAATGTCGAATGTGACTGACTGAATGGGAATAATGAATTACCGTGACAATAAAACGAAAACAGGGAGAAAACACAATAAATACGGACCCACTTTATATTAAGTGGCCTTAACTACTATGTACTTACATTTAAATTAATCATTTGATACAATGCATTTATTGTGTACATACATGTTTTTACATTGTACTTATATTTTAAAAACACCTGCATGTAATTACATCCATAATTAATTTCTGTAATTAGGGCCAAAGCCCAAGGGGCTGAAGGCCCAATTGTTTTCTTTAGGATTACTATTATTATTAGGGCCAAAGCCCTGTAAGGGGCTGAAGGCCCTTTTGTTTTCTTTAGGATTATTAGGGCCAAAGCCCAAGGGGCTGAAGGCCCTATTGTTTTCTTTAGGATTATTATTAGGGCCAAAGCCCAAGGGGCTGAAGGCCCTATTGTTTTCTTTAGGATTATTAGGGCCAAAGCCAAGGGGCTGAAGGCCCTATGTTTTCTTTAGGATTTATTAGGGGGGCTGAAGGCCCTATTGTTTTCTTTAGGATATTATTAGGCCAAAGCCCAAGGGGCTGAAGGCCCTTTGTTTTCTTAGGATTATTATTATTATTATTTTTATTTTTTTTTTAGGTTTGTGTTTTTTTGTTTCTTTAGGATTATTTTATTAGGGCCAAAGCCTGTAAAGGGCTGAAGGCCCTTTGTTCTTTAGGATTTATATTAGGTGTTTTGTTTTCTTTAGGATTATTATTAGGGCCAAAGCCCTGTAGGGGCTGAAGGCCCTTTTGTTTTCTTTAGGATTATTATTAGGGCCAAAGCCCTGTAAGGGGCTTCTCGCCACAAATTTATGGCGAGAAAAGGGAAACAGGAAGTGTGTTATAACTTCTGCATACATTGATTGATCTTTATGAAACTTCACGAGTGTGTTGGTTGTAGTAGTCCGATCACATGGATGTGACTATTGTGAGTCAAAGTTATAGCGCCACCAACTGGCAGCAAGAAGTGTGTCACTTTCAAAATGCTTTGAGATCACCATCTTATTTTTATCCGATTTGCTTCAAACTTCACCAGAATAATGTCAAGACATGGTGAATGTAGACCTTTGAAAATAATAGTGATATCACAAACACTGTTGCCATGGCAACGTATCAAAGTTTAATATTAGTTTTGGAAGCTTTTGAGACTCTTAACATGCTTCAAATTGCATGAAACTCAATGCACACATCAGAGATATCAACCAGCAGACATGGGCAAAACCGTAGAAATGGGCGGGGAGCAGGGCCTCTATAGCGCCACCTTTTGACAAAAGTGGGGGGGTTAGTTTAACCTACAGTCACCAAACTCGGTACACTTATTGTTCTCATTAAGCCGGATAATTTTCTAATTTACAGTCATTAGCTCCGACCAACAGGAAGTCTGCTATTTTGGTTTGAATGTGTATTTTTTGACTAAACAGGCTCTGAATTTTAAACTACTACTTCTAGGGAGTTTATTCCATTCAGACCAAACATTTTTTACATGTTGCTAAGACATTGAAGATGTTAAATTGAAAACGGATAATGGATATCTCGAACCGTCTTGCCATGGTAATAGATTGAAGTAATGTAAAAAAGGTAAACGGAATGACTCATATTCTCTATTAAGAAAAACACTATACACAATTAATTTATATATAGAATAATATAGATGTTTGAAATAAACACATTTTATTCATTTTCTTCCAATTCAAAAAGCATGTGTAATTAAAAATAGGCAGATTAATCCATTTTTCAATCAAATATAATTAATGTCATACATAGAGTAACAACTAGAGGGCAGCATATACCTATTTTTAAAACAGGGTTGGATAAGTCAAACATATATAATCATTTTGATATATATAGAACAAATAATTTGTTTTAATTATACTGTTTGTGCAGGTATATTTAAAAAAAATATCAAAGACTACGTTGTCATAATTAAGATTTTTTTTTGTTTTGTTTGTTTGTTTAAAATGATCTTCTCAGTCTGTCTCAGTCTCTCTCCCTCTCTGTCCTCCCCCATATTACCTCAGGCTCATTCGGGTGTGTGTGTGTGTGTGTGTGTGTGTGTGTGTGTGTGTGTGGGTGGGGGGTGGGGGGTGTCTGTGTGTGGGTCTATGTCTGTGTCACACTGTCTATATATATCTTTTTCTCTCTCTGTGTATGCATATGTGTGCTTTACAGTCTTATTTTTTTCTAAATATTGAGTTATTTATTTTTAACAATTACAATGAGAATTTTTGAATTATTTATTTACTGATATAATTCAAATTTATTAAAAAAAACCCTGTTTCAGTAAAATTTCACATGATTATGAAAGTGGCTGTTTAAAATAAACTTGCATGTGAGCAGCATTTGATATTTACTCCCGATGACATTAAAATTGTCTTTGCAGGTTCTGTGATTTGGCTCTATTTATTATTTATTATTTTTCCATTTTATTTTTTATCTTATACCACACATATTAAAATTAAATGAATGCATGCTTTTGGTGCATAAGATTGGTGCACAAACAACAGCTCATGGAGGTCAAAAAACACATGAATAGAAGAGTGAGGATTATACAACATCAGCAATCACAGACATTCACATTATGGCTGGATTAGTTATTTCAGAGCATTGTGGAGTTTGCACAAATAACAGTATACAATTTGGTCTAGAATTTTTAGGGGTTGTCTGAAGCCGACTTCAGACTGCATGATTTTCAAACTAGTCTGGTCACTGTCCTTTTCACACTGCATTACTTTCGCTTTCGATTCAGTCGCTGTTGTGTTCAAAATGCATGATGGATCGGCGAAAGAAGGTTTCACACTGCATGAATTTAGAATAGGAAGAATCGCCGACACATCTGTCTGGCACTCAAACTACGTTTCACAACCAAACACACGGGAGATGTGACAAGGAAACAACACAATATCACATATGCAAGACCGGAGTTCTCAAGTGAGACTGGGTTTATTATTAAAAACGGTAACCCGCAAGAAGCTTGCAATACGAATGGCCTGTGTGCTGATTTGCAGCGAAAACAAGAAAAATAAAAGAAGAATATGGAGGAGGAAATGGTTGGAGAGACTGTGACAGAGCACTCGCATAACAGAGCACTGATTTGCCTGTGATTTCGGGCATTTGTCTGCGATTTCACAAAACCTGTCTGCGAGCTAAAATCGGGGCTAAAATCATGCAGCCTGAACTCGCAATGAGAAAAAACCCAGACATTTCAGATTATGATGATATTCTGCACTCATTTGAAATAGACTTATAACATTCTGTGACATGAAAGTCATCTCAATTTAAACGATCTCATGCATGTGGCTTTTGTGGTTTGTCATAGGAGCATCAGCCGCTGCAGTAAATGTGGTTTGAAATTGACATAGTCCTTTTATGTTTAATTGTTTTAAATGCACATTGCCCGCCGTGCATAGCTGACCTGAAGCAACCAGGTTGGCGGTGCCACCGGGCTTTGGCCCGTCATCGCTGCTCGCAGCTATATTTTTATTTTTTTTCTAAGTTTTTGGGGTTTTTGGGGCCCTTAACATGCTCAAAAACTCTTGAAATTTTGCACACGGGTCAGAACCCGCGGCCATTACAGCCGGAGAAAAGCTGGTACCCGGGCGTGGCAGAGGGGCTCGACAGCGCCCCCTTGAATTGAGTCAGAAAACGTGGTCTATATATCAAACACGCTTGCACATACAAGTATAAAACTCGGTACACATATAGACTTTATCGGGCCGAACAACTTTCGTACTCTAAGTTATACGTCACCTCAACAGGAAGTCAGCTATTATGGGTTGTTTGAAAAACGCATGCTCTGGAATTTGATATACTCCTCCGAGGCAATTAATCCGATCACCACCAAACTCGGTCAGCATGAAGTCAAGACATTGATGATAAAAATTGCCAGCGGATTTTTGATATCTTGAACGGTTTGGCTGTGGCGAGGCAACAAATTATGGCGAGAAAAGGGAAACAGGAAATGTGTTATAACTTCTGCATACATCGATTGATCTTTATGAAACTTCACGAGTGTGTTGGTTGTAATAGTCCGATCACATGGATGTGACTATTGTGAGTCAAAGTTATACTGCCACCAACTGGCAGCAGGAAGCGTGTCACTTTCAAAATGCTTTGAGATCACCATCTTATTTTTATCTGATTTGCTTCAAACTTCACCACAATAATGTCAAAACATGGCAGATGTAGACCTTTGAAAAGAATTGTGATATCTCAAACATAGTTGCCTTGGCAACACGTCAAACTTTTATAATATTCTTGGGCGTTTTTGAAGCCGTTAACATGCTTCAAATTGGATGAAACTCGACACACATATCATTATTGTCATACAGTAGATATGGACAAAGCCTTAGAAACAGGCGGGGAGCAGGGGCTCTGCAGCGCCACCTTTTGACAAAAGTGGGGGGTTTAGTTTAACCTACAGTCACCAAACTCGGTACACTTATTGTTCTCATTAAACTGGACAACTTTCTCATTTACAGTCATTAGCTCTGACCAACAGGAAGTCAGATATTTTGGTTTAAATGTGGATTTTTCTTAAGCTCTCTTAGACGTAGGGTCTCAGTCCCCGACCCCTCCCTCTGTGTGTGTGTGTGTGTGTGTGGTGTGTGTGTGTGTGTGTGAGTGAAAGTGAGAGACAGAGAGAGTTTTACAGCCAGTTATTTAACCCTTTTATTGCAGACTCACTGTGCTTAAGAGTTTATTCCCAACCCTTACTCAAACACATCTGAAGCAGCTAATCAGGCCAGTTCATCTGTAGGCCACTGAACCATATTATTACATTATTAGTTTGATAATTAGGGTTAATTCAAATATAAAAACACACTGCAAAAGCATGCTTTTGGTGCATAAGATTGGGGCACAAAAACAGCTCAGGGAGGTCAAAAACATGAAGTGTGAGGATTATGACTAGCCTTATTCCTGACTAGCCTACTGCGATTTCAAATTACGGGTTCCCACTTCGCGTGGGAACTTCCATTCAAAAAAACTGAACTTCGTT